>CM058233.1:18658822-18999465 GCA_030180135.1 Orychophragmus violaceus
ACATCCATCAGGTATTGTTGATGTTTGCCCGCAAATGCATTACGACAAGTACGATCCCTTCATACTGCCAAAGCAATGTGATCAAGTATGTTATATTCCTTATCCGCGACTGCGACCAACTAGAGACGTGTGGTGAGCAACAACGAAGGTAATGCCGAGAGGATTTACAGAAAATCAAGAAGTTTCTCAAGCCGCAGTACAAAACGACTTTGTTGACCACGTGATTCAATCTACTGATATTGTACGGGTCGAAGCACATGCAGTCCCAGATGCTTCGGATTATGAACCCATGCCGATGGTTAATCTAAACGATGAATATATAGAAGAAGATGAATTCACTGATCAATATAGTGAATATTCTGAGTCTAATTCAGATTGATTTATGTTTCATAAAATCATTGTATGATTCTGTTTCATAAAATCATTGTATGATTCCGTTTGAATGAAGTCATTGTATGATTCCGTATTAATAAGTCATTGTATGATTATGTTATAATTCAAAAAACAAAAACCATATAATATTCATATATTTTTTTTTTTTTTTTTATACTATAATATACACTATATATACCATAAACCCTAAAACCTAAAACTAAACCCTAAACCCAAAACATATACCCTAAATCAAAATTTATTACAAGCCCAAATAATATTCATATTCATTTCAAGCCTAAACCGTAAACGTACTTTATACCCTATATATACCCTAAACTTTAAAACATAAAAATAAACCTTAACACCCAAACTAAACCCTAAACCTTAAACCTAAATCCTAAAATTGATTTGGTATAATTTTATTTCGCAGTTTAATTTTTCAGTATAGCCACAGATAGCCACGGTTTTGGCCGTGACTAAACTATTTCCATAACGCACAAATCATTTGGGCTTCCCCCTTAACAATCCGCGCAATCAATTTGGCCCAAATTGGCCCGCGAAGAAATTACCCTAACCCTCAATGCCTTAGCATTTTCGTCATATCTTCAATGATTCACCTTCTTCCTATTCTCTTTCTCTCTCGCGAAACTACTCTGAAACCACCGTCTCTTTCTCGCGCCGGTCGCCGTCTCTCCTTCTCTCGATCGCTCACCATCTCTCATTCTCTCCTTCTCTTTATCTCTCGATCGCTCACCATCTCTCCTTCTCTTTATCTCTAGATCGCTCATAGTCTCTCCCTCTCTCTCTCTCTCTCTCTCTCTCTCTCTCTCTCTCTCTCTCTCTCTCTCTCTCTCTCTCTCTCTCTCTCTCTCTCTCTCTCTCTCTCTCTCTCTCTCTCTCTCTCTCTCTCTCTCTCTCTCTCTCTCTCTCTCTCTCTCTCTCTCTCTCTCTCTCTCTCTCTCTCTCTCTCTCTCTCTCTCTCTCTCTCTCTCTCTCTCTCTCTCTCGTGAAACTTCTCTGAAAATCCACCGTCTCTTTCTCTCAATCACTTGATGTCTCTCCTTCTCTCTGTAAGGATTTCTTCCTTATTCTTTCTTCACAGTCTAGTTTTTAGTCATTTAGGGTTTGTTCTTCTGGGTATTAGATTTAGGGTTCTTTGTTCTAGTGATTCGATTTAGGGTTCCGGGTTCAGGGGGGTCGATTTAGGGTTTTGGGTTATTAGATTTAGGGTTTGTGTCATTTCGATTTAGGGTTTCTTTTTGTGGGTAGCCGATTTAGGGTTTCGGGTTCTTTGTGATTTGATTTAGGTTTTCGGTGTGATTTGATTTAGGGTTTCTTGTTATGGGTAGTTGATTAAGGATTTCGGGGTATTTGATTTAGGGTTTCTGTTTCTGGGTTTTTAAGTTAGGGTTTATGTCATTTCGATTTAGGTTTTCTCGTAACTGATATGTCTTCTTTTTGTGCATGCAGATTGATATGCTTCCCGCTTCAGGATCCAGGAGACCTTCAAAAAGACGACAGACGACTCTTCCTCCTGGGTTAAGCAGGACCACTTCCTCGGGTTCTCAACACCCTATGCCGAGCCTGACGGCAATCATGAATGCACCGGAGTGTCGGAACATGCCTCTAATCCATCCGCGGAAGCTCAATGGAGGTTTATGGTAAGTGTCTCCTAAAACCCTCTTAGGTTAGTGACAATTTGCTAAATTGACTGGTTTGATGCAGCATGCCAGCCTCTGCATGTCGACTTCTTTGTTGTTTGACTCAGCCTCTGTCAATGTGTAGACTGCATTTTGGTTTTTAGATATTCATTCTGTTTGATTCATCCAATATTTTTTTAAAAAATAGATAGATTGTTTGTTGTTATAACCGTATGAGTTGTGCTTATTTGGCTTTGTTTAGTTCCTGCTTTGTCTCTTGTTTACTTAACTGAATTAGTTTAGTCTTTTTCCTGCATGAGAACCAAAGAAACTCGTTAAGTAATAACTCGTTAAGTAGCATCATCGTTTATGACTCTTGCTTTCATTCGTGATTTACTTGTGTGAGTTGTCTTGCTTGGTCCAATATCACGGTTGTTCTTACTTGTTCTGAGTTTATTTATGCATCTAGGTTGTTAGTGATTACTTGTTCTGAGTGCTTCTAGTTAGTTTAGGTGTGTTAGATTGATAGTTTGTTAGATTAGTGATTGATGGAGTCTGTTAGATTAGCTTTGGTGTGTTAGATTGTTGCTCGGATTGCTTATGTCTGAGTTGTTAGTATATATGTTAGTATTGTTTTTGTTTCTTGGATTGCTATTCTGATTTCATGAGTTGTTAGTATTGTTTTTGTTGCTTGGATTGCTATTCTGATGGATTGCTATTCTGATGTCATGAGTTGTTAGTATTGTCTGAGTTGTTAGTAGGACTATTTGTTCTTGTTCTGATGTCATAAGGCTCATGTTTTTTTCTTGTGCTTAATTGATTACTCTTTACTTGTTAAGCGTGTATTTGCTTAATGAGTGATACATGCGTAATTCATCACTGAGTTCTGTTTTTTGTTTGTGCTTATATGAGTCTATGTGTGTTTAATGTTTTGAGTCTAACTTGTTCTTGTTCTATTGTAGGTTTGGAATTGATGACTGTATCCGAAAGAATATAGTCGCTGCTTATCAGTCTAACTTTTGGGGGCCATGGTGTAATTATAGCATGGTTCCAAAGGAGAAGAAGGATGAATGGTGGGCTGCATTTGTGGTAGGTTAAGTATTGTTTGTATATCATTATGTCTCTGTTATTTAGGTTGTGTACTAATGCATTTATTTTTTCTTATGTAGCAAAAATACTATTGGGACCAGAAGCATGAAAACATGGTCTACAACTAGTGGGAGACCATTGTCAGGCTGTCAATCAGTGACCTTGTCAGCAAGCGGAAAAGATCAAGGAAGAAACCGGACTTCACTGGACTAGTAGACTGAAACACCATGCTGGAGATTTGGGAGGAGGAAGAATACGTGAAGAGGTGCAAAACAAATGCAGAGAACGCTGCCTCAAATCCAGATGGACACAGGTCTCATCGCCATACACCAGGCTCTAAGCCACACATTCGTGTGGCATATGAGATGGTAAGGATTTATGTATTGTTTATGTTTCATTTTTTTCTTACATTCATTACTGACTTTGTGTATTTTTTGTTCCAGCTAGTTGAAGCTGGTGCACCAGTCCCAGTGACTGCGGTGGTGCTAAAGACGCACTCCAATAAAAACGGCACCTCCCACTAGCTTTTTCCAAATATGGCTGGAGATAAGCACACGAAGAAGAAGTATAAGAAGTATCTCAAGTTTCTTTTTGCTCGTCACAGAAGGAGCATCCAACATGAACATTTGTATCACAGAAGAAGTATCTCGAGTTTCTTTTCTCCAGTTGATAACCTGTTTTTTGCTGCAAGCCATGTCACAAAGGAGTATTTTGGAGCCGACCATATACTTTTATGAGACTCCCAAATGGGTTTAGAGACCCGAATCAGCTTCAAAGTTTCCTTCGAACCAAAATTTTCTTTAAAATCTCCATTTTGTTTCTTCCACAAGATCATGTCCGAGACTCCATGGTTACTTCATCCCCAGAGCTCTTCTTCTACTTACAAGTTTCAATAACAAAATATAAGAGACAAGAAAGATTTTACACAAAAGTAATTGTAATTCTCTTACAGAAAATGTAATTATAACTCTAATACTTAGAACTCATCAAGCCAAGGATGGTGATTAATCATAACATAAGATTCATAACAATTATCCATCATAACACTAATTAATGAGATGAGAATATATGTTGTCTTTTCTTTAGATTAATTTTGAAATCCTTAATTCTAAAAAGACTCCAAGCTTGTGGACCACCCGACAAAAAACCGAAAACCGGTCGGGTCGAATAAATTTTAAAATTCATTTTTTGATTTTACATAATAATCTTAACCCGAATTTCTCGTTTAATTAAATACTAAAACCCTAAAAACACAGCTACACGTCATTGTATTTGAAAAGTCTGGTGCGGTTTTCTTAATAACTTTTTAATACTCTTTTCATTTTATAATAAATGTTGTTCTGACATTTTCACACAAATTAAAAAACATATTAAAAATTCTATTATGCCCTTAACAATTAATTTGACTTTTAATATTCTTTTTTCTATTGGTTTATACTAAGGTAAAATAGGTAATTTATATCAAAAGTTGCATTGAAATCTAAAACGACATTATTTTGAAACGAAAAAAACAATTTTAAAACGATACTTATTATAAAATGGAAAGAATAGTGTTTTTCTCCATTAAAATTTCGATCGATGGTGCTCTTGTAAATCAAAAAAATAATTAAGTTATTAAATTGTTATTGTTTTGAAACATGATCGTTGGGTGGATTATCAAAAGTGGCTTCAAGAAAAAAAGAAAAAGATGGGGAAAATGGTGATCCAGATGATTTTGTGGTTGATTCTCAATTCTTAACATATACCATGACGTTTTTTCAGTCATAGAATCTTTGTTTCATATTCATTTTATGTTGACGTTTTTATTTGAATTTTCTAAATCTTTTACAAACTTAAGAGTTAATAAATTTATATTATTTTATATAAATTCTACATTTTAGAAAATATTTATCATTATAAAATATTCTAGTTAAACCGGTTACCAAGTTGAACCGTAACTCAGTGACATTTCTGATTTAATGTCGGGTCTGGTTTTTAAATCATTGCTTTTGATGCAAAAATAACCAAATATAGTTGTGTGTGTTTTCCTTGGACCACATCAAACTTTTGTAGGTAGCAGCCGAAAGCCCTCCTACTATGCAACAATACAACTCCATTCGGGTCCCTTAAAACCCAAGGGGCACCTCACAATCAACTTTTGCATTTTAGTCTCAGTCTCCACTTACTGAGCTACAAACAACCGAGACACATCTTCTTTGATTCCCATGGTTGTTTCCAAGGCTAAAAACAACTTCCTTCTAATCACAAACTAATTTCTTTTCTTTCTTCAGAAAATCCAAAAAAAAAAAAAAAATACTAACAAAGTAACAAGTGATGAAAGTTCGCAAAAAAACGATTTTGATTAGAACCATATTTTTATTCCCTTATTATTATAACCTACTTTTGGCTAAAGAGGGCATTTTTTTGAACTATGACTATAGAAAACTTAAAAAGAGCCTAGACTTGCCTTGTTATCGTACAGGAGAAGAGGAGATAATTGTTCCAATAAAAAGAAAGAGAAGAGATGCTTGATAGATTCTTCATCATAGCTTATTTTGGAATTCATGGAACATAATATTAGGTATACAAAGAAAAAACCTCAGATATTAAGTTTATGTAATATGATCTATATAGAAAATATTTATTAATTTGTATATATATTGTAAGTTATTACTGTAAAGGTTTCGAATTAGACCATAGTACGTTGAGATATTTTGTAATCTCACTTGATTTTTTTAGATATACAATAAAAGAATTATAAATTAATAACGTTGAAATATTGCTATTTTATTAATTTATAAAAAATAACTGAATTAAAACGTAAACTGAGACAGAAAAACTATTAATTTATCGTAATTATTAGTTTATCAAATATTAATTTCTAAAAAATTATTAAATTTTTTCTATTTTGTGATTAAAAAAAACATGCATGGTTTTTGTTTCTTTTCCGTTTTATTTTCAGAATTTTCTGTAATTATTCTTTTTACGCAATGATGCTAAAATTTTACTATTTTTTTAGTTTTAAGTTATTGAATTTCAAATTTGCAGATACTGTTTAGTACAAAAACAGCTAGATATATTTGTCTTCTTGGTTCACCAAATATATTGATATTAAAATCAAAAAAAATGTTTTATCACGTTTTTTATTCTTTTTTGTCATCTATCACGTTTTTTATTCAGTCAAGCACGCAGTGCGATACTTTTTGTTATATATTGGTATATCTTATTGTTATATATATATATATATATATATATATATATTACTGTAACATGGTTATATAATATATTTTTTTGAAAGAAAAAGTTATATAATATTAGACTACATAAGTTACCTAATTGTTAAATAGACGCACACATATCGCTAGTCATAAATATATACTTTCGTAATGGCTTTTGGAGACATCAAAGGCCACTTGGGAGTCGGAGACTGCCTTCAGATCAAAAGGAAGACAGCGATGGTTATATTTTTATTCACTTTTTTGTCAACTTTAAAATTTCATTAAACGATTTTGGGTCTACAATATCGGCAAAAGATAAACCTTTTCAACAAACAAAGTCGGAGGACAACAAGATGTCTCCGAAAACAAAGCCTAGGAAAATTATAACACAAACAAGATTAAGCCGATTAACTACTAAAAAGGGAGTTACCCACAATCGAAAGAAACTAATCCCTTAGCATTAATATCTTCAGGGATTAGAGATCTGCAGACATCTTAGACAACGGCTTCCAATCTATTGAAGCCCAAAGAGTTCAGATACACCAAATCCACTCGAAAACCGCTCTGACCCTTCCTAGGGTTTCGGAATCCGCCTGCAGCAACTAACACTACTCAACAACGCATTAAATCGAAGTAGTTCCAGACTTTGAGCAGAAAACCAGAGTCGACAACCAGCCAAGAGAGACCGATAGAACTCCAGAGGAAGCAGAAGAAACCCATTGCAGCACGAAAGCTTCAGCACCTGTCGGTGTAAAGATCGCAGCCGGAAAGCTAAAGCTAACGCACTTCTACAGCTTCTAGACCCGTCAGCTCAGATAGACTCATAAGAATATACACTGGAGTCAAGGGATTTAAGCATGAACTCCAACAAAAGACCAGATAAGACCTAAGACTAGATCACCTAAACCGTTACTCCAAGACCAAGTGAACCAAATCAAATCCGGAAGAAGAGAGTGGGATACCAGGCGTCGAAGACGAGATTCATCGGAAAAGTGGTGAAGACCAACCGCCATCGACGACCCAGGCGTCAATGTACCAAACGCTACAAGAAAACAGCGTTTTTGCGACTGGACCTTGCGACTATACTTGTAGTCGTAAAATTTGGCCACTATTAGGGGACAATATAGCTAATATTTGTTCATATGGACGTTTATTAGTCGCTTATATACTACCAAAATGATTGTCGCCAATGTAGTCGTCGATTTACGACTGATTAACGACCATCGTCAAGACCGGAAACAATAGTCGCAGGCTAGTCGGTGATATGGCAACTATTTTTATGTCTGATGCTAAGAGTCGTAGAACAATCGCGAATTGGTCAGTGATGGACGACTAATCTGCTACTTCGGGTATAGTAGTAACCAAGTCGTTTATTTGTCTCTATTGATACGACTAATATTCAACTCATTATTTGTGTCGCAAAGTAGTCGGGTATGGGTCATATCATATAGTATTTTTGGATTTAGTAATAATAATATGAGATAGTTTAGTCTTCTGGAGTCCATGCATACGATGTGTTTTGAATGCAAACTTTAAATGTGCAAAAACTTTTATTGTCGTATCACAAATGAAATATATAATTTGATATTTGAATTTAATAATAACCAAATTGATCAGAGTTTCTATATATGCTATTTAAATAATGTAATAAAAAGGAGATTATGATATATAGTGGAAAGAAAAGTTGTAAACATTAACGACAAATGTGTTTTTAAAAGAAACATGAAGACGATCAACAAATCATCTAACCCAAAAAATAACAAAGTTTAATAAGGTCTTCTAAAACAGGTACATAATTTAGAAGATATTTAATCAGGACATAATTTCTTCAGGATATTGGTTAGGTACCGGATTTTGAAAGCTGCAAACTAGAAAACAGTGTATGAATTCCAGAAACATATAAAGCATATTACATAATGAGTTGCATTTGGTTTATGACCAAAACCTGTTGAGAAATCCAGTAAAGTCCGGATTGTTGGTTTGATCGTACATAATCGATGACATCCATTCTTCTCCTTTAAGCCAAGTTACACCTAATTAAATAAATTTTATATACAAACACCATTAACATTTTAAACAACATAGAAATCAAAAGTTTCATCAATCCTTAATCCAGACATGTAATACACCATGAGATCATTCTAAAAATAAACTAAATTGAATTTCTAATCATACCCATTTCGTGCTTTCTGTAGAAGCACCGGAGAATCACAAATAGATGTCTATCAACATCCTTTCAAAACATTTTTACTAGTTCCTTTGCATATTCCCCGAGAAATAAAAACCGAAAACTCCGGAGGCTAGAAAAATGTATTTTCATTTTCTATTATCAGAGACAAACAACAAAACATATGTGAGGAAGATTATACAGGCATTTGTTTAACTAACCTTAGGTCTTGAATTGTAAAATACAGCTTTGGTCGGCATGTCCAATGAGGTTCAAGGTTTCGATGGAGTGTAACAACACCAAGGACATCTATAATGTAAAACTAAAATCATTTAGAAAACTATACATTATCTATTTAGCTAAAAATATAATGTTTACCACACATGCAAATAACAGGATTAATATAATCCGATAAAGGAAACAACTGTATAGACTAAAAGTTACCTATAGGGTATTCATCACAGACTCTCCCATCTAATATATCCAAAAACGATTCAAATTGCATAAAATGACCTTCCAGAATGTTATCATAAGTGAGGCAGGAAGATGTGTTTAACCCGAATCTGAGCTTGAAATCGTGAGGGGTCAACAACACATATTCCGGTGCTTGTACAACACGAGCATTCGCAAGTTTAAACCAGCAACCCTCACACCATGTAGAGAAACGAAAGTTCTCAATGAAAGAGGCAGGAACAGTTGCCTCTATTTTCATACCTTAAATCAATAAATGAATACCTTAATAAAACATGCAATGACTCAATAAATAAAACAGATAATAGAGTAAAAGAAAGATTACCTCCTCATCGACCAAAATCATTTGGATTATTGGTTCTACAATGGATGAAACACACATACAAACACGCAAAAGAAGAACTTATAGGTCCCCAAAGCAAGGAATGAAGTTGTTGATTTGAGAAATTTTCTGAAAGTCTGTGGAGCCATGGTTAAGAAACGGAGAAATTTTCGCAGAAATTAGCTTGAAAAGAAGTTTTTTCTCTCAGTAACCGGTAAGAAAATGAAGCGTCTAGGGTTTTAATATTAAATAGTTTCCCAAATTGGTGAGTAAAAGGTGTGAAGCACTAAAAGAAAACTTTTGAATTAGTAATAGTAAAAAGGTGTAAATATTTGAACTCACAACCCTTGGTTTAGACAAAACTCACAACCGCTAATGATATTTTTTTAATAATTACAATTTGGTTTAGATAAATTTGGTTTTGAATCACATTTATCCATGTCAATAACGACGATTCAAAAATCCATATTCCCGATAAACTTCCTAATATGATGCAGCCACCCTCTTATCTTGTTTTGAACGTTTCATTTGGTAGGTTTGTGCTTATTGTTTACTCATTAAATTAGAGACAAGAAGAATATTCAATGTTCCTCTCAACCGATATTATTTAATTTCCTTAACATGATAAGTTCGTATATACTCAAAAAAATATCAGATATCTAGAAAGATTGCAAAATCCTAATTTAATTTCTCAAACCATCTTAAAACCATTAAGAACATTTCAAGGAAACTGACACTTATGGGTGTTTCTCTACGAGACCCCCCATCAAATCAACACTAGTCATAGTTAAATATATATCATGCAAATGAGAGTTACGATATTTGGTTAACTTGCTCTATTTTTCATTAAATTGATTCCATCTATTATCGATCTTATCATGCCACAACTTCATCCGTTTAGATTATATTAATATTTTCATTGTTGCCTTGTAAATATAAATAAATTCGGTAGGTTTATAACTTTCTTATTTTTCATTATTTAAAGGGTCGATAGGTACATAATCTACTACATTTAACAAACATTATATTAATAAGGATCATCAAAAAGATAATGGGACAAACTCCGAAATTATCTCTCATGATTGTGAAGAAGAATAGTGACTCAAGGGTCCAAAAGCATGTATCGCAGATGTTTGTACCTTTGAAACCATTGTAAAGCCCTTTGATATTTAATCCTTTTCGCTTCTTATAGAACAGTGCACACCGTCTGTCTGACCGTCCATACCTTTATCTCTTGGTTATCTTAACACGTACTCGAGTTGCAAATTCACGCTCGATGATGTACCCACGGTTCAAAACTTCTTCATCTCTATAAAACACCCGCAGGAACATGGAGTACGCGTATATCCATGTCTCTCATCCACTATATGCCGATCTTTTGATCATAGCCTCTCCTTCAACCATCCGGTCGATAGAAGTCAACGATTGGTCGACCCAATTGTCGCAATATACAAAAAGACACATACCTCTGTGGAGAAGAGCATAATGGTTTTCGTATTCCAGACATTTGTTGGCCAATTTAGTTATAACCCTAAGTGAGCACCAGATATCTTCAGTAATGTTGGAGAAGTAAAGATCAACCGACTTATAGAAGTCTGAGCTTTCTCCAACGTTTTGCATCGCAGTGCATGTTGCTTTCATCCGATCCAAATAGTGTATCCCTTGGTTATCGTCAATGACGACAAGAAGATTTTTTTAGGATATCACTAGGTAGGAAATCCATGGCCGATTTTGGTTAGAAAATATGGAAGCAGGCAAAGAGAATTTTTAAAAATAATATTGTGGATTGTTAGAGATTGGTATTGTTTCTAAGGCATCCGCAGATGTTTATTTATAGATCGGATCCAACCTTTGGGTTTTCCATAAATTTAAATAGTATTTATGTTATTGTTATTTATTAATTAATATGCATATGTTGGCGTGCATCTTCAGCTGGAGTAAGTATGTACATGATGAATCTAATTTGCTAGGTAGTGATATGTAATGTAGCTTCATTATTTATTGCAATTCAAAATTTATCACAAAATGTGTTGTTACTTGCATGTATATATTGTTGAAAAAAAATATTTAGGTAAATGTCATTTCAATTTAGTCATCGTGCCATTTTTGCAAAAAAAAAGGTCATTTATTCAGTTATAATATACTCTTGTAGTATTACCATTTTCACCCAAAGACAATGCATATACTCCTTACGATAAAAATTTGCACACAAATGAATACAACATATAATATTATTTGCAGTCTAACACATTCTATTCTAGACGACACAAATGAAGGATAATCAAGAATTTAAACAGGGCCAAATTCTGAAATTGTTCAGCAGGAGTCTGAAGTAAAATAGCGACTCTATGGACCAAAAGCATCTGTCGCACATGGTTAAATCCTTGAAACCAAAGTTCCACCAACCCTTCCAGGTTGTTGTCGGAGCACACGTTTAACTATAAAGGCCGTTGATATCTACACTCGCTTCCTTCTCAAAAAACAGAACTGGAGGCGTTTCTGGCCATACACGCCTATCCCTTCAAGTTGTCTTTATACGTATCCGAGTGGCAAGTTCACAGTCGATGACATATCCACTGTTTAACACTACACCATCTCCATAAAAATATGCAAGAACGTGGAGTATGCGTATATCCCTGTCTCCCATCAGCTATCTGTTGATCTTTTGATCATTACCTCTCCTTCAACCACCCGGTCGCTGTAGATAAAGCAACACATACCTCGGAGGAGAAAAGCTGCAGGGTTTCCTGATTGTAGACACCTCTCGACGAAATCTTGTTTATAATGAGGTGGCCAATCAAAGAGATTTAAGTTAATAAAGCGCCTTGCATGTTGTCTTCGCCCTTATAAAATAGCGTAAACCTTGTTTACCGTCAATGACATCAAGAAGGATTTTTGAAAAAACATCACTTGGAAGGTAATCTATTACGAATTTGGTAATGAAGAGATGGAAGGCAAAATGGATTTTTCCAAATAAAAAGGCTTTCAATATTTGAGAGTTCGAAGCAACCACGAGAGTTTATTTATGGAGACAATGCAACCTTTTGGTTGTCTAGTCTGTATTAATTATGTATATATTCTTATCACTAAGTCCCAACTAACATCATTCATGATCATGATCATTGTGTTAATTAGTCACATGTATATCTTTGAAACAGGGGAAGAATGGGGGTGTCAAAGGTTGTGATGAACATTCAATATTCTTCTTGTATGCGTATCTTTCGTCTAAGGTTTATAGTAGTTATTTAGTAATTCATCTTAGTCATCTATTTATGTACAATAATTATACCGAGTAACATATCTATCTTTGAAACAGGGGAGGAATTGTGGTATCAAAGGTTTATGGTTTAGGGTTTATGGTTTATTATTTAGGGTTTAAAGTTTAATGGGCTTGTCAAAGGTTTTGGGGTTTAGGGTTCAGTATTTAGGGTTTCGGGTTTAACTCTTGGGTAAAACAGTTTAGGGTAAAAAATTATTAATTAATTAAAACAATGTAATTATTACACTATTACTTAATAAAATATTATAAAAATTATATATATAATAATATTATTATTTAATAAAAGATTATAAAATTATATATAATAATAAAGCACACATAATTCCAAAAAACAATTTAATTAAGCACCACAACCGCCTGTTCAGCGTGAGTAAATTTTCAAAATATTTCGTGTAATTAATCCGGAAAACCAAACCTAATTTTTAAGCCCAAAACTTTTCAATTACGCGCCTTAACCCAACAAATTTCGACTAAGTGTCGAGAAACCATCATTTACCACAAACATAAACCCTGTTTTTATTTTGTTCTTCCCCGTCTCCAAAATCGTCTTCGAATCATCTCTGAAACTTTTTTTTGTCTGCAAATCCTCCACCCTACCGACTAATCTCTAACTGGCATCTCTTATTTGAATCTCATATTTGAGGTTCTCAGTTTCTTTGCTATCGACCCTCTCAATTTCTTATTTGAAACTCTTCGTGATACGATGCCTCAAAAGGAAAATAAAGGAGGAGGAGGTCGTAAGATACTAACCATTCCAAACGTCACTCAGAGAGACGTCGGGTCCAATCCCAGTGGTTTGAGAAAACCACAGAACCCTCTGCCATCCCGATATACCTTCACCCCGAATCCCGTTGATGCTCCAACTCAGACCACTCAACGTCCAAAGAAAAAACCAGCTATCCCTCAAATATCAGCTTCAGCACCCCATGTACAAGACTATCCACCGCCAATACAACTATTCCAAAACTCGACTACTAATCAGCCTGAAGTCGAAGCTTCGCCGGTGTCAGAAGAAGTCCAGAACAACCATGACCCTGTTGAGGACGCCCCACCTTCGCCAGTTCACCTATCTCAAGATCAGAGTCATCCATCTTCTGAAGGTCACAACTTCCTCAACGAATCTCTTAATGTTTTGTCGGACCTCGAGGAGGACACACTGCGGGCTCTGAATGTGTTGCTTCGGGTGCCAGACAGGGAAACGTTTACCACCGTACTCTCTCCCGCACCGATGTCATGCACGACTTGGTACGACTATTGTCATGTACTGTTTCTTCAGCTGTTGATATTCTCTGTATGTTTTTTTGTTCTTATCTTATACCTTTCGAAATGGTGTGTTTTTAAACCGTCTAGTTTGTTTATGAATTTGTCTGTTGGTTTGCTTATGACTTATGCTCATCTAAAGAGTTCGAGTCTCTGATGGTTAGGATGTCAATCTTGTACATATTTCCGGTTTACTCATGACAGAGGATCGAAATTGGTACGAAAGATTACAAAAAAAATTACAAACAAATTTGATAAAGCATACTATAGCTGGTCACGTGTGCCTCATGATAAAGCAGAAAGATATTTCTTTGAGTTCGTTGTATAGTTATCTCTCTTATACCTTTCATATATACCTTGCATGTGTTGCTTTTACTAATGCTATGCTTATTCCATTTGTATTCTAGAAAACCCACCATTGGGATCCCTTGATAACATGGACAGTTCAACAGTATTTCAAGGAGATCTGTCAACGACTGTTAAAAGACATGATTAACACTGCGCGGACTAAGCGAGAACGACCCAAGTGGATCAGCGACTCTCTGGAAAGCGATGACCGGCTATTGGGAAACTGAAGAAGCAAAGGCTAAAAGTAAGACCTATGCCAGTTGTCGTATGTCTGACCTTGGAGGTCTCGGTCATCACGTCCATTTCTCAGGGCCCAAGTCGTACCTAGAAATCAGGCTCCAAATGGCAAGTAACCTTTATTATATATTTGTTGATCGGAAGCATTGCAACTAGAAATTTATGTAATAATCCTTGTTTGAGGTATAACACTGCAGGAAGAGGAATATGGAAGACCGGTTAATATTGGTGAGGTATTTGTCAGGACACATACAAAGGCAAACGGTACGTTTGTTGATCGGAAGGCAGAGGATATCGCTGCAGCTTTCCAAAAGATCGTAGAAGATAAGTTGTTAGATCTCAATATAGAGACTTCAGAAGTTCGAACGGTGCTGCTTCGAGACATCGGGAACTCTCACTAGATGAATATGAGCACATCTTCCTTGAGGTAAAGTAATATTTTTTACAGATCACATTTATAAATTAAGGTCATGTTCTTTATTTAATTGTGTTTCGCGGATGTCTTTAATTATAACAGGCCACTGTGACGGATAGACGAGGAAATCCTTATGGAGTTAGAAGCGTGAAAAAGTCTCTTTCGAGGGGCAAGCGCAAGCAGCCGGGAGACTCTTCAGGGTTTTTGGCCATACAAGAGCAATTGAAGGAAGCTCAACATAAAATCGAAGAGCAGGCTGCCCGTGAAGCAGATCACGCCCGGGTTGCGAATGAGCAGAAGGAAAAGATTGAGTGCCTTTCCATTGTAGAAAAGTATCGGCGGGAAACTGATCCACATTTTCTTGACTTCCTTTAGACTCATAGGCCAGCAGCCAACACAGACGGTCGTCCCCCAACAGATACAACTTAACTTCATCTGCTGCATAGGTCACTTGTCGCTCTGCCTACCGAACTTCATTTTTGGTGTATGATTTCGAAACTCCTTAATATTGGAGATTGCACATGTAGATAATCGTTTGTGTATGTATGCAACGCAAAACTATCAAGGTTATCAATGTTTTCTTGAAGCAATTATCTTATACATTGCTTATATCATTCAAATTGAAGTATCACCAATTACCAAATCGTAAATTTGACAAATAGAAGAACACCAAATTTTTATTTTCACGCAAACTTAACAGTCTTCAATTAATGGTATATGAATGTCCTGCGTAGGCGCTGCATAGTCGTTAGTATAGTCTTAAACAGTCCATAAAGTGTCACTGATGAGTCGCCAAAACGTCACCATAGTCTAAGACTAAATTGTGACTTTACTAGTCAGTCACATAACAGTCGTCACATAGTGGCGAGATCACTACCATAATTGTATATGGATGTTCATATTAGTCGCGGGATAGTAGTTAAAATGGTCGTTACCAAGTCGCTCCATAGTGGCTAATATTTACTACTACTTTCTGACTATACAATACAGTCGCGTATTAATCGCCCCGTGGTCACCTCATTTAACGACCATTTGATGACAACATTTATCCGACCGTATCTGGACACCCTTTATAGTCGCACAATTGTCGTTACCGTAGTAGCATATTAGTCTCTATATTTCCCGACGACGCTACGTCTATTTTCAATTACCTATGTTGGTCGTATAAATAGTCGTAACTCGCCGACTAATAATACGACTATGAGATTTAGCGACTATGGATTGACGACTACCACATTTAGTCGTATGTTTGTCGTGCAGTCGTAAAAGTGCAGTCGTAAAAATGATGTTTTCTCGTAGTGAACACCACGGACCCACCATTCGCGGATCTGAAGGTCACCGTCACCACCAATGAACATAACACGATCCACGATCTAGTTAGAGACTGGATAACTAGCCTCCACGGAGCCTCATCCGCATGCATAAAACCTCTGCCGGCGGAAGAGGGAGATGGAGGACGGCGAGCTTGGTAGAGAAGAGGAGACAGATTAGGTGGTAACTACGAACGAGGACTAGAAAGCAGAGAAATCTAAAGGAGAGGAGGTGAATCGTCGATACGCGCCAGCGGTGACGCCAACGGCCGACGGCGGCGGATCTGTAAGATAAATCTAGGGTTTTGTTTTGAAGAAAGGACGACTCGAAAATATGATATTGTTATATTTTATTCACAAAATAGAGAATCTTATAATTGGGTGTTTTAATAATCGGTGTATATTATTAACAGCTAATTTCTTTCTTTTTGTAGATTTAAAAAAGTAGTAAACAAATAAATACACTTGTTAAGCGATAACTTTTTTCAGTCCAGTCTTTAATATTGTATAGCTATGGAATTAGAGTAGGAATATTAGTTGTATTTCAAAAAATGCAAAATCACTTTTTAATGTTTTCTCTCTAAGAATTGTATTTTTGTGTCAATTTCTCTCTGTTTTTTAAGATTGATGTTTTAGAATTTTCACAGAAATTAAAAAAATAATTAATATTTAGTTATAAATACATGTTTTTTTATTAAAATATTTTTCCATAACTATTATTCAATAGTAATTTAATATAGTTTCTGAAACATCAATTTTTTTGAACCAAAGTTTTTTTTTCAAAACATCAAACTTTAAAAAAAAATAGAGGAAATATTTTGTTACACAAAAGAAAACTATTAAGTTTTGATAGAATCTTAAAGAGATAATAAAACCTAACGCATTGTATGAGTTTCCTTGATGCTTCTATTCCATGTTTTACTGATTTACAGTAGATTCATTCGGGAAAAAATGGTTATTTTATATATAAAAGAAATCACACAGCAATACACGTCTATCTCAGGGTTGAACCCATGTGAAGAAAAATACGATCATATCATTTGAGTGGCGGCTGAGACTTTGAAGAACAGCCTGTAAGTTGGCCGTACGAAAGAGATGAGATTTTCAAAGTTAAAATGGTTTTGTCTTTTTCGAATGTGATAAGCAAATTGTGATAACCTCTCGCGCAAATCAGAGCAATGACTTACAACATCTATGAATTATTTAGATGGACAGTTGTCTTTATCAATCTGTTTCCCTTTTGTCCCCACCATGTTATAATAAATATTTGTTTATGGATTTTTTAACGTCTGAAAAGTTCCATTGACAGAAGTGAAGTTCGTACAAGGCTACAAGCTGAGCTTGTAACACGGTATAGGAATCAAAAAAAAAAAAACGATAAGCGAAAATACCAAAATCCTACGTAGATAATTAGATGGTTCTCGTAATTCGTAAAATAAATCTTTTAGAGGTTCAGTTTGGTATTTATTATTCAAAATCTAATAATACCAAAATACCCAAAAAAATATCCCAAAAATACCCCCTCAAAATATCTGAAAATCCAAAAAATATTCAAAAACCAGAGACAATGCCTGAAAACCAAAAAAAAAAAAAAAAATAAATGAAAGATATCCATAACATCAAAACTATATCTGAAAACTCAAAAAAAAAAACTAAAAAATCTAAAATACTAAAATTATACTTGTAATACCCAAATTAGAAATAATATATTTAACATTTTCCTTTAGGATTTCCAAATAGATCTGGGACAAGAACCAAAACTGATATAAAAAATGTGGATAATGATTAGTAGAACCTAAAATATATATACATGAACCCGATCCGAACCAATTTTTTTGGTCGGTTTTGAATAAGATTTTCGAGACCAGATTAAAATATCCATGAATAAAATGAACCTTGCAAGTTGTGACAACGATATAACCGCGTGAAAATTGCAGCAGTGAAGGTATTTGTCAGAAAGAGTTTTAGACAAAAAGGTAAGTGAAATGAAGTGCAAAACAAATAGGAACAAATGGTTTGCAGTATTGATAACTTTATAGCTTTTTACAATAATTTAGACAAATAATCCAGTAGTTTTATTAAAGAAATGAGTCAGTGTGTGTGTAAAGAAATTGTTGTTCTTGTCTTATGTAATTCCTCCTGTTTTTATAAAATTCAGAATCATGTTTAACTTATGTGTTTACTCCAACTAATTTGGCATTTATCTAATCTATTAAAACAGGAAGGTTTGTCATGGTACATAAATGTTGTTCCCGGAATTTGCCCTTGATATTATTAGGATTTGTAACTTTCATTAAGGGTAAAACTGTAAAACAATTTATAATTGATTTATTATCTCTACAATCCATGTTTCCAAACAAGACAATTATTAAACATGTAGCCAAACAACCAAAATCTAATGGATCCCACTTTTCTAATTAATTAAAATCAAAACAAATTAATTGATAAATATAATTAATAATTTATACATCAACTATTATATATAAATTAAGATTCTCTAATTTATGATTTAATTCAAAATATATTTATAATATATTTTAATATCTCTTTATTTTGTTTCAAATATATATATATATATATATATATATATATATATTACGATTGATGTTTTTACGATTGTACTTTTTAGCAGGTTTTTCCATCAAACTGAAAAATATTTAATTAATTAAACGGGTTGAAAAATTAATTAGCCAATCTCGATTATAAATTTTCTAAAAAAAAAATCGCATATAGTAAATAATTTCAGTTGATATATTTTAAAATTAATAAAATATTAAAATGATTTCATACTTATATTATTCAAATATTTGAAGCGTCAAATTATGCTTTATGTTTGAATGAAGTTTTTAACGGATAGTTCCATCAAATTTGCAAATTATATATACGACTACAACATGTATTTTATAAAATAATATTTTAGATAAATAAAATAACAATTAAACGTATACCACATAACTTTTACAATAGTTGTTTTCACATATATATATTTTTCCAAACTATGATCTTACGATACAACACAGATTAAAATATATAATGCGAAATCGTTATTTTAATCTCTTAATCCTTACGATATATCTCCTCCAAATAACACATAATTCATTTAAAAAAACAAAATTGATAACTCACTGTTATAATGTTGGTTAAACAATTATAATCAAAATTAGATTACATAATTAAAAATCTAAACTACTATTAACAAAATGAATAAAAAGTAAAATTTGTAAAGAAAATTAGTGCGGGTCAAAATCTAGTTAACATTTATTTCGGTAAATTTAGTCGTTACAAATCCGTTTGTTTTTAGACTAACAGATGGTTTGACTATGTCACTCATTCTGTGCTAATCTAAACTTTGTGGCTCGACTTTTTTTTTTTGAACATTTTTTTATGTGGCTCGACTTTGCCATTTGTCTTTGTATTCATGTAACTTTAGTTTTGTTTTTGAACCTCGAGATCTTGATTTATTAGGCCTAAATTACTAGGTCAAAATTTATACCCTAGTAGTTATATAAGAAAATAATAAAACGATTGTGTTTTGATTTTTTACTAGGCCATTCATGTAACCTTCTATTATTACCGTGAGGAAGCTAAGAAAGAAATTTTGAAGCTTCATGTCCCTCTGGCTAACTAGTCTTTTGTAACCATCTTATAACTTTGTTTTTTTTTTTGTTTTTTTGCCAAAGTTCTAAATTTTTCATTATTATTAATGATATTTACAGTTTAGCCCACACAAAAAATTGTGTTTATAATCAAGAAATATTCTGAATCCAAATTCAAAACAACAACAAAGGTCAAAATTGAGAAGGTGAATCAGACGCAAACAGAATTGCTAGACCAAAACCTAACATGAGTTCTTTTACCCGACGATTTTAGTTGGACTACCGGAATAAAAAGTGCATTTTTCTTCAATTAAGTTTATGTATTATTCCTATTTTGGAATGAAACCCATGACACAAAACTTTGACTTTTGATGAGAGATGTCCCAAAAAGTTGCCAGTATTAATTATGTACGTTTCTCGAGCATCTCGTTTCCGAGGACAACTTATCCTTTTAATTTGTTAATCAGTCAGCCTCGCTGAACAAAGTTTTTTTCATCACATCTACACCACAAGGACCACGAACCTCTTTTAACAAATATCAATATATATTACTCCCTTCGTTTTTTAAAGATTCATATTTAAAAAAAAAATGTTTCAAAAAATTGATGTTTTAAGTTTTCTATGCAATTTTTATTAATTAATGCTTACAAAATGTGAATTTCAAAAATTATATTGAATTACTATTGGTTTATAGTTACTGAAAAGTGTTTTAATGAAAGAAAAATGTGTATTTATAACTAAATATTAATTGTTTCTTAATTTAAGTGAAAATTTTCAAACATCAATCTTTAAAAACAAAGGGAGTATTTATCAACAACAAGCATTATACAAAGTTTATATTTAGATAACAAAAAAATATCAATACTAATACAAACCACAAAATAAAATGTAATATACATACTTTATGGATGATTTTAGGTAATATTCATTAATGATTGAAAAGTTAAGTTGATATTGTAATATTTAGGTAGGAAAAAATAAAAGATTTTCAACCAAAAATAAAATTTTCTAATATAAATAACTACTAAAATGGCATTAATCTAAAAGCATTTTCAACTGCTTATAAACTATTGCATGTATTGTTCATACAAAACGGCGAACGCTATTCACTATTGCTAATGTTATATTGCATGTTAGTATGCTAATAACAATACCATATAATTATAATACGCTAATAAATATAGCAAATGTATAACATGCTAACAATATTATGTAACAACTATACATGCTATTAATAATATCTTACAATATTATCATGAAATTAACGGTTAAACAAGATATCATTATAAATAATATCATGTTAAATCAGTTATCATGACAAAAATGTAAAATTGTCGGGTAAATTCAGTTAACATATTATAATCAAAAAATTATCATGCTAACTTGTTATTACTCCACCGCAACTCCAAAACGTCCACTAATTTGAGCGGCATCTTATGAGTAAGCCAATGTTCTAGTGTCGTACGTTTCAGTGAATACACCATCGTTGGATCTTACTCATCTCATCATCATCACTTTTTGAATGAATGTAAAAACTTTATTACATAAAAGGAATTGTTTTTAAAGAATAAAGAATGGTTTTCTAAATAACGAAGGAATCACTTCTAGTTCTAGGAGTTCAATCGCGGTGGTCGAGTCCCAAACCAAACTTGTAATCCTTTTTCGTTTGAAAATTTAAGAAAAAGTTAAGAAAGAGAAACAAAAGTTATAATTGTATAATAGCTTAGGGACAAAATAGATTTTTAATTGATGAATAGTAGTAGTGAATAGTGTATAAGACAAGAGCTAATTTGACAATATTTATGTATATTTATTGCAATTTCTCTATTTTTATATACTTTGATTTTTCCTATATTTACCACTATCTGGTAAAATAGTGTGTACATGTCCATATGACAAACACACCAAAAATATATATATATATATATATATATATATATATATATATATATATATATATATAAAAAGCTAAGACCAAACAAAAAATGTTAGTGAAATTACGTAAATGGATGTAAAATTACTTAATTCTTTCGACAAAAAAAAAAAAAAAAAAAATTACTTAATTCTTTTTGTTAAAGCAGAAATCTCAACAATCAATATTTGTTCAGTAGTAAATAATCAGAGCATCATATTTGTCTTTTGGAAACAAAAGATCGAATGGTCTTTACCAATAGAAAAGAAACTAAAGATCAAGATGATGGCTATAGTCATATAGAGTATACACTACGTTATAATATGGTAACAAATGAGTATAGTATTTTAGATCGAAAATGTTTTACAAGAATAAGAACAAATAATTATAAGTATTTTGTGACTATAACTCTATATATTAAATTTATATTGTTTGGATCAGGTTATTACTCTGAATATATAAACGATCCAACTCGTCATAACTTATATGGAAAAAAGATATCACTACGTGTTCTCGTCCTTTACAAGGATATTGGCATGAACATTAGCGTTCCTAGATATTAAAACTAGAACAAAATAACTAAAATCCTCTCATAGGTAGGAAAATATCCATCTTTGTCTTGAAACTTGCTGAATCCCGAGGATTTCCCATCTTAGAAATTAGGTCTAAGTAATCAGTCTTCATTACAACCGAGAATATCCCTCATTCCAAGACGTATGAAATTGCCCACAATATCTAGTCTATTTCTACAGGTAATGGTGATAGACTACGAGAAGTAGTTTAAAAATACTTTCCAAATGTAACAGTAATAAATCTGAGCAATCAGTCTCCATTACAAATAAATATAAATTTATTAGTATACAAATAGTTGTTAGGGTGGGTTTAACACTCCTTTATGGCTCAGTCCAATAGTTAAATAGCCCGTAGGAAATCCAGCCCAAGTAAGAAGAAGCTTGCCCGTTACGGTGCAACGCAGCGTTTACGAGGATAAATATGTTAATTTAACATATTTATCAAAAGTAAGAAGATAAATGCAAATATTCTAAAAGGAAAAAATCTAGGTTAGTTCGGATTTTGTAAATAATATCAGATATAATCTAAGGGAAAACCCTAGATTCTCTGCTATAAATATCTTTCCTCTGTGAGAGAAAAGACTAAGCTGAAACATTTTACACATTGTACTCAAACCCCCTAGAGCTAGCGATCCCCATCGATTTCGGCTCTTATTGAATAAAGACTAGATTTTCCGGTCTATCTTTTTTTATTGCTCTTCAATACTTTTAATTTTATTATTCAAGTCCCTCATTTTAAGATCACCTTATTGAATTGATTGTTGTGATTCTCTGAATCAATAATTAGTGCCGTCTATGGGGACTTTGGATACTTTTAATTAACCAAAGAAGAGATGGGCTATGACAGAATCATCACCTTTGTCGCAGGAGATCGGAGGAACCAGTAACGCAAGCGACATCACCAACGTGAACAGCGCAACAGGGGAAGAGCAGACCTAGTCCAATCCATCCCTGCAAGGTGACGGAGCCCGAAACAAACCAGCAAACTCATGACCACATGATAGTGTGCCGCTCGCAGGAAACTCGAGCGGCCTGACAGTACTTGTGGCGAGATCAACTCAAGCAGCAACCGCAACCACTGCTAGGCGCACAAGCGATGTGACACCACCAGCGAGATCGGCACGCACGGTGAACGCCGCGACGCAAACCAACAAAATCAGGAGTCAAAACACGATGGAGATGCTTCACATGCTCCTAGACCGAGTAGAAAGCATGGACAAGGCGGCGAATGAGTGCATCACCGCGATTTCTAACCAACAAGCCTTGCTCCAAGAGAACTCACTCGAACGCTGAAGTGCACCCGTAGCAGAGCGAACCCCAAAGCAGATATTGTCCATGAAACAACGCCTCTTTCCCGAAGCACCTCGGACAACCATTGGATCGGCATTCAACCCGACAGGCAGCATGTCCACTCCGGCTAACTCAGCGTAGATATTCAATGATCAACTCACGACCATACTGAGCCAAATCCGGGAGCTAAACTCTAAAGTCCATCGCATGGCCAGCTCGGCACCAGAACTCGATCGTGTGTTGGAAGAGTCCCAACAGACACCTTTCACGGCCCGAATCATGAACGCAAGAGTCTCGCGCATCGAAAAGGTCAAGTTTCCATTATAGAAAGGAAAGTCCGACCCTAGCCAGTTCATGACAGCTTTCATGATAGCAGTGGGCCGGAATCGATTCACGAACGAGGAAAGAAATCATGGGTACTACCAACACTTCGTAGAAGGTATTCACGACTCAAAGTGGGGTCTATCGACAACTTCCACCAACTCTCGGAGATGTTCCTAAAGCACTACTCACTTTACATAACCCCTGAATCATCAGACGCCAATCTATGGGACCTCGAACAAAAGCAGGATGAGCCCTTACGAAAGTTCATCGACCGATTCAAGGAGGTCGTATCCAAGATAAATGTAGATGATAGTGCGGCTAGAAGAGCACTTCATAGAGGTTTATGCTATAACTCAGACTTCATAAATAACTTAAAGCTTAACAAGCCCACATCCTTAGAGGATGCGTTACACAGAGGGGTAGCATTCATCGAGCTGGAAGAAGAAGAGGACATACTCTCCAAGAAGAAGAAGAAGATGACAAAGGAAAAATCGAAATCCGATCCTCAGGACAATAACAATGGAAAAACATCTTCAACCTTCATCGTCGGCAGTACGTCACAAGTACATTCAAAACCAGCCACGATCCGAGGACGGCAACGATGATCGACCATATTGCGAGTATCATAAGAAGCACTCTCACGACACCGCGTCATGCCGAAACTTGGCCGAGTACTTGCTGGATCATTACCATAAAGGGAAGATAGTCAACCCTGAGCGAGGTGGTCGACAACCTAAAAATAATGAAAATGGGCAGGGAGATCAAAGGGAAGCCCCCACCCAAGAAGCAGAACCAGAAAAGCATCCCCCGGAAACAGAGCCTAATAGGCGTCCTCGGGATGAGGATGACGAGGGCCGTCCTGCACTGCTACCTGGTCGCAAAATTAACATGAAAATGGATGGCTTACAACTGTGCTCGGATTCGGTGCGATCGATCAAGGAGTACAGCCAAAAGGCTTCAGCGACTAAGCGTCACCCACCCTGCCGAAGAAGGCATACCTCTTTCGTTCACCGAAGCTGATGTATTCAGAGTAGACGTACCGCATAACGACCCTCTGGTAATCGATATCTTGATCAGAGACTACGAGATATCTCATGTTCTAGTTGATACATGAAGCTCGGTCGATGTGATCTTCAAAGAAGCGCTTAAAAAACAGAAATAAAAAATTTGCGATTCAAGCCAAAGGTACAACCACTAACCGGATTCAATGGCGACCAAACCATGACGATTGGCACAATCAAACTCCCAATCTGCGTCAGCAGAATGGAAACCATGAAGAAATTTGTCATCCTCGATAGACCAGCTATCTAAATTGCGATCTTGGCTACATGAAATGAAGGCGGTCGCTTTGACGTACCATCAGTGTGTAAAATTCTTAACTCCAAACGGAGTCCACACACTCAAGGAGATCAGACCACTTCAAGGTTGTGCTTCATAAGCGAATGAAAACTCCGTCATCCCTCTAAGCCTAAAGGGAAAAAGAAGATCGCACCAAGACCACCCACCGGAAGGAAAGTTCCCGAGAGAGGCAAAGGTACAAGCAGGACACTTCAGCAGGACCAAGCCTAGTCGCAATGACGCCGGAGCATTACGGCCGAGCTCTTTTTACGCTTTTTGCTCCAAAAAGACTATTACCCTGTGTAATATAAACTACGAACGATTTGATCCTCGTTTTCGAGGTACGTAGGAAACTCTACCCAAAGTGCAACTGTAAATCAATAAAAATAGACTTTGTTGAAAAATCAGTCTTGTCTCAAACAAACACCAATATCTTTTCCAGATGATCAACTCAATCATATTTGCATAATAACGTGCAAGAACATTTAACTTTACCATACGACGAAGACTCTGGTCTAAATTGTATCAGCATAAGGAAAAGCCAGGAATCGCACCCGCTTCCCAACTCAGGCGGACTAAATAATTTGACCTGCCTCACATAGCCGATCCCGGGTTACGGATACAAAATTAATTCTGAACCTCGACGAATCAAAACCGAGTCTTCACTCGTGTAACTAAAATTAAACCCTTCATCAAGGTACAAACACGAGCCGCACTATCTCCAAGAAAACCACTCGTGAAAGTCGAGCTCCAAATCAAGACTTCACGAAAGTTACCTTTTTCAATAAAATTCCTAAGAGGAGTTTACAACGAAAAAAGGCAACTCGGATAATCAAGCCCCTCTTTAAACGCTTCCTCGCTCATTCGAAAATTGAGTCTCTTAGACTACTTCGATAAAACAACCAGACGAACTCATCATCATCCATACAAAACTCTAGAGGGCAAAGAAATTTCTGTATGCACACGATTGAAAAGATAAGAGAACTTCGCAAAAGAAAAACTAAATTTCATTCCAAAAGGGGGACATCATCACTCCACAAAAAGTTCTAAAAAAGGGGAGATCAAACCACCCCGAAAACAGAACGAACTACAATAACAAAACGAATAAGGTCTAATCTATCGTAGGAAGGTCTTGAGCCGGGTCAATCAAGGGAGCAGCCGAGGTCGAGGAAGGCATCACCGCTGGAAATGACGAAGAAATTCTTGTCGCAGCATGTAGAACATCCTTAGGACTCTTCAGGGCCTCAATCACATCTGTCGACATCGTACCGACGTTGGTGCCAAACTCATCGAACAAAATGGCGTCATCGGCTTCAGGAACGCCAGGTGGACGTTGAAAGGGGTGAGGAGAAGGAGGATTGAAATCACTCACTCTAAGCAGAACAAGGGAAATCACAAAGTAACCATCGATAATCTCCGTAGCATTGATCCGCTCAAGCTCCTCGTCCCATTCCTTCTCTTATCCTATATCTTGTGGAAGAGCTCATCTGGAATAAGCATTCCCCTATCATCCCGAAGTGATCGGAGATAATTGAGAGTCCCGTAGTACTGGCTTAAATGCATGTATGCATAGCTCTCAAATTCCTTTGCAGCAAACGCCTCTTTCAATTCTTTGAGACGATACTCATACTTCCAGGATAAAATTTCGCAGGCGTTAATCATTTCACCCACCTCCAGCGATGAGATATTCTGCTCCTTCTTTACCTCCTCGACACGACAGCTTCTCCTGTTCCAAATCGGCAGCTAGTTTCTCCTTAAACCTTTGAGCTCCTGGTTGCGGGTCTCAACAACTAAACTTGTCGGTGAGATAAGCAACTTGGCTAATTAAGTTCTCCTCGCTCACTCCAGAAAGCTCGGAAGAAATATGAAGCTTCTCCAACTCCCTCGTCTTGGAGACGAGCACCTTATTGGCCTCGACGCCCTGCTTCGATAATTGCCGATTCATATCGAAGATATATGAATTCATCAAAGAGGCCCCATGTGTAACGAACAGCGTCAAGATAAAGGACATATACCAAAGGAAAAGAGATAAAAAAGCAAACGCACTAACGTTGACAAGGAAATGACCACTGGACAAGGCGGGATAGCATCGAAAGAGATATTTTGGACCAACTCCATGTAGTAGCGGGCATCCAGGATTTTGAGCTTGTCCCCGCGAAAGACGAATCACATGTTCTTCCAGCTTTCCAAAGACTCACCAACCTTCAGACGCTTACTCGCACTCGAACCCTTGGAGCGACTCGCTACCTCTGAAGATTTTCTCGCCCCAGCAGGCGAAGCCAATGGTCCAGAAGCTTCTGTAGCCAAGACCTGTTGAACAGAAGGAGGAGGGAGAATCCTGTAGACTTCGAGGTCTTCTGAGTCAACTGAGAAGAGGGATCCTCCAGCTCATCCTCGATGATCAAAGTCCCACTTCTCCTCTTCTAAAAATCGGCGCCATCACCCGCCCTCTTCGACCTTAGCTCGGACGAGCGGTTCTTAGCCTCCTCGACCCTTTTCTTATCGGCGTCATCAAAGGCTTGGTTTTCCCCTTTCCTAGATTGCGACCTATGAGAAGAAGTTTTCTTAGAAACCTCAGAACGTCTAGGGTTATCTGCATTGCCGCTGTCAGAAGGTCTCGAGGTCTTTTTCCAATTGATCACCATGCTCGGAATAACTTTCCTTGCCTTCCCCATCTTACTCTTCGGCTGAGATGCTGCGGAAAGCAATTCACAGGAATGAGAACAAAAAATACAGCAACACCTCGGAAGTCGACAAATTGATAATAAACTCACTGGTTTTCTTTGGTTTAGCCTCCTCGGTTTCAAGACAAATATGCCAACCAAGCTCGGAGAACTTGATGCCGACGTCGTTCAAGTATTCCTGATTAATTCGCTCCGGATTAAGACGATTTGAAGACAAAGAAAACTACAGTCAGAATCGATAACAAGAAATGGTGTTGATAATTAGCCGATTGATCAACTACCATCAGAGAGGTTCCGCTCGTTCACGACTAAGGTTGTGGGACGGGAAATGAAAATTTGTCAATTCTGACAAAGAAATACTTCTTCTGTCAATCATGAGTCTTGCTGGATTTAATACCAGTCTGCAACTTGTACTGCGACCGTAAGTTAACATGAATCCACGATGGTTTATTTGTCACGATGTTCAGCCGGCCAAAGCATTCGAATAGATCGACCGTCAGCGGGATTCCAAGAGATATACTGAGTCGAGGAGGCCAGTTAAGTTAATAATACCAGCAAGATTAAGCTGGGTGAAAGCGATTCTGAACCTCGCACAAAAATCAACCAACACCCTCGGTAGTGGGAATCGGAGATTCCCAGCACAGAAAAACGATTCATAAAAACAAGCAAAGTTCAGAGGAGCATCCCAGGGCTGCTGCGAAGATGAAGGCAAAATAAATTCTACTCCTTCGCATCCAAGGAGGACCTTTAACGATGCCAGCGATTCCTCGGTAGATAAGGTCGACAAGACACCAAAATTGTTATCCATAGCCCGTGAAGGGGCTGCTTCTTTCTCTTTACTTTTTTGGGATGCCTTTTTACTACCTCGGCTGAGGGATGCCGCCCTCGACGCGAGAGGAACGTGTTCGTCAGACAGATCGACAACATCGTCGCAAAGAGACACGGCCTGCCTCCAAGATAATTCTTGAACGAGGTTGACGGAATCCGAACTACGCGGTGAAAGAGAAGAAGGAACGCTTTCCCCATCAAACGCGCCAGCGCTTGCAACACTAGCATAATTTTCGCTGGATTCGGCACGGATGCGCATATCGGCGAAGAGATCGGCAAAGTCTAGAAAGATATTAAAAAGAAAGAAAAGACAAGAGAGTTTAGAAGAAGAGATACCTGAAATTTAATTCTGGTAGCGGATGGTAAAAATGAAAGGAAGAAGCAGTATTTATAGAAGTGGAGAGTTGGGAGACTTCCGAGGGACGCAACTCTACCTCTCAACGGACGCGACCCTGCGTCTTCCTGGCACACGTGTCCAAACGCCATTGGGTGTAACAGAAGTGTGCCAAGTACGCGGGATACCAATGAGCCAAGTGGCAGAAGGATTGACGATTCAGGCTACGAATCTCGGTTCGCAACGATTCAGTTCAATGGGCCAAAACCACGATTAAAATTCGCCGACCTAAGCTCTACGGCTCGTACCAATAGCTGAATAGCCCATAGGAGATCCAGCCCAAGTAAGAAGAAGCCAGCTCGTTACTAGGCAGCGCGGCGTTTACGAGGCAACTCGGGGATGACATCTCGGTCGACAAGCACGAAGAGGATAAATATGTTAATTTAACATATTTATCAAAAGGAAGAAGATAAATTCAAATCTTCTAAAAGGAAATAAAATCTAGGTTAGTTCAAAATTTGTAAATAATATCAGAGAGAATCTAAGAGAAAACCCTAGATCCTCTGCTATAAATATCCTTCTCATGCGCGAGAAAAGACTAGACTGAAATATTCTACACATTGTACTCAAAAACCATAGTGCTAGCGATCCCCATCAATTTCGGCTCTGATTGAATAAAAACTAAATTTTCCGGTATATCTTTGTTATTGCTGTAACACCCGTCCCTTCGGATCCTAAGTCAACGACTCTTTGACTCCACGAGTCATAGTCCACAACAGCGAACCAAGCCATAAACCGGAACCGACATTTAAATAGTTGAAAAGGTTTTACTTATTGAAATAGAAAACGAGTCTTACATAAAATGAACCAACTGAAATTGCTTAAAACATGAAAAGGAAGAATCGCATAAGTCTTATTGAAATCGAAAGAATGAAAAAGAAGAGAAGGAGTTCCCATTCCCAAAACAATGCACCACACCGTCCGTCTACCCCTGCAACGCTCCAGGGTTACCTGCAAAACAATCAACGAAGGAGGCCTGAGTAATTGGTTTACACCAATACCCAGTGAGGGCGGATTCTAGGAATACCGCTATCTCTACTTTACACTAACACAACATCAAACACGAGTCCACGACTAATAACACCTTGCACCCAACGCCCGAAGGCACAAACAACGCACTCAACTACGCTACACAGAAAGGCCTGGGGGGGAGAAACAGAAGAATGGGGGGGGGGAACAGAAATAGCAACCGAAGCCCGCCATTGGCCCCGGTGCCTAACTCCAACTCCAACTCCAACTTTACCCTTCGGGGAGCTCGCCGAAACCCCCTTTACGACGATACAAGGGACACGTACTAAGTGCAATGTACATGTGCCGTCACCAAATACCCTTTCGGGGGACCTAAACAGTTCTATCAAGCATAGCCTTCACACACAAGCAACGTTTTCGGTTCAAATGATAACCTAGTGTCTAAGTTCCGTTTTCGGTTTAAGCGAGATCCTAGATTCTAAGTTATTATCAATCACATCAACGCAATTCAACAACTAGATCTACACTACCTAGGAAAGATACTATTAAACGGGGATTCGAGTCCCAACACTGCAGTAGAATAAAGAAAGAGATCACGATCGGTCCTCACCTTAGCCACAACAACGAACGAATGCCTACTTGGACAGAATTGCTGCTACAACTTCGACGACATGCTTCCCTATTCTCCCAAGACCGAAATCGGTTCTCCTTCAACCGAGATCTATATCTATGAGTCCACAATGTCCCTGCCAAGTTTCGGGTAAATCAGACTTCATTTGCCCATCCAAATCACAGATCCAATAAATCATCACAGATTCGCAACAACACAGACACGTTTTGGGAATACGGTCATAACTCTCAAACGGTAAATCTGATCGGAGCGATTCTTACCTTTCTGGAAAGAGGAGACTGAGATCTTTCCAATGATATATTTTGAGTTCTGTGGATCCTTACGGTTTAACAGAAAAACGCTTTGAAAGATGACGGCCAGATTAATGACGGAAATCCGAGAAATCTTCTCCGGCTATAGATCTGGTGATCCTGCACACAGATCTAGGTTTTAGCCAATCGAAGTGGACAAATGAAGAAGATACGGTTCAGATCTACAACTTCTATCCATCAGAAGCATAGATCTGACGCAGATCTGAGCAAACGAAGAAGATACTGTTCAGATCTACAACTTCTATCCATCAGAAACATAGATCTGAAGCAGATCTGAGCAAACGAAGAAGATACAGTTCAGATCTACAACTTCTATCCATCAGAAGCATAGATCTGAAGCAGATCTGGGGTTTGGGAGAAGAAACCGAAGTAGATATGAGATCTGGAGATTCTCACCTTAAGAACGCGAAGAACGAAGGGCTCTGCACTCAAACGAATCGAGAAGACGACGACTGGGGGTTCGGGATCGAAAACGGGAACGAGCAGAGAAATCCGGCGAGAATTTCGGCGACTCGCGGCGGCTCCGGGCGGTGGTGCGGCGGCGGTCCGGCGACGGCGTGGTGCTCCGGCGGTGGTCCGGCCGGCGGCTGGTCCTCGGCTCCGGCGGTCGGTCGACGGCTGCAGGCTGGCTCGGCTCGGGCAGAGTTTCTTTGCTTTGTGAAGTGTGCAGAAATGAGGGGGCTAGCTCTCCTTTTATAGGGGATCTGACTAGGGTTTCCAGATCTGACGGGTTGGACCTTGGGCTTCTGGCCCATTCCTCCCTTTTCTTTGGGCTCAAGCAATGGGATTTGGGCTTCTCCTCTTCTTTTTAGAAAAATTTAAAATGGGCCGGATTTGGGCCATTACAATTGCTCTTCAATCCTTTTAATCTTATTATCCAAGTCATTTATTTTAAGATCAATGTATTGAATTGATCGTTGCGATTCTCTAAATCAATATTAACATTAGTGTATAATATTTTGTGATGAGAATTAGTTGTCATATTCTCTTAATCCTCTTCTTGTTTCATATTTCGAGCTTTTGTTTAACCTACTCATATATTCCATTTAATTTAGCATTGATTGTATTTATTGTTGTTGATTGAGTTTTTTTAGCTTTAATTTGTCTGTTTTTTTTAAAAAAATGTTAATATTATTTCAAAACTCCAATGGAATTATAACTTAGAAATATTACAAACCTTTCAAAAGAGAATAACTTAAACAAAACCAAATCAAATAGGATACCAGTAAGCACTTTTAAAAACTCAAAAAGTGCACAACTTCTTAATTGAATAATTTGCCAAACTATGGCAAAAAAAAAAAATGAAGATCCATAAGTGCTTGCGCATAATCTGAAGGATTTGTGATACATATCTCATTATATTGCTTCCAAATTATTGGAGCCATAAGAAAACAAATCCACATAAACCATTCGAGAACCCCTCTTACTCACTATTGGGTTTCGGAATCCACATGTATAACCCATAAACTCAATACCGCAATCAACCAATATAACAACTAGTGAGAGAAAATCGGAGAGTGAATCTAAAACATAAAAAGAAAAACACTGAAACGAAATTACACCAATGCCCAAGAACTGATGCCCAACACATAAGAAACCACCAAAACCGCATGATGACCATGGCCATGGGACAAAGCATGGAAAAGCCGCAACTCGTCCTCAAAATAACAGCCACCGAAGAGATTCGGACGAGGAAGATTCACCACCACGAACGCCGCCACCAGAAAATCCAAAGCTGCTGCGACGAAACAAGAAAAAACCCTAGATCCAAGTGAGTAATAGATCGAAAATGAGAGCGATGGCGAAAAAACACCGTTCAAGGATTAAGCCACTGCAACGACAACACCAGAAACTCACCGTCGCGCCACCAACAAAATCTTCAAAACGAAAAATAGAAGGATAAGAACAGAGAAAAGAAAAAATAGGAAAATAGTGGTGCATCTGCCACTAGAGAAGCTTAGATAGTAAATAGTACAACTAACAACGGTTTTTGGTTATAGGGAGAGAAATATTAGCATTTTTGGGTCCTTTGTTTTCTTGTCTACCATTAATTTGTTAGTTTGAGTAAGTATTGTGTTCATTTCGTAGTTGACTTTAAGTTTGATTCTTATAGCTTGACTTCGTCGTGATATATCCTTCTAAATCAAATAAAAATCCTCAACCAGTAAAACCTGTTAGATGTATAGATCATAGCAATGAATTTGTTGATCATATACAATTTCCATTAGGAGTCTAACATGAACATAAGCTTAGACGGAACAGAAATCCTACGCCGCAACGGCGAGCAACTTAGCCTAGTTGGCCACCACCTACTGTATTAGAGTAAGAAAAGTACAATGTGAGCACACCGTCTTTTTAAATATTCCATGTCGTGATATATCCTCGGCTTGCTCACCTTTAACCGTACTACATGTCGCCGTCGTACCTTTAAAATATTACATGTTGTAAAATTAAAATAAACAATTGTTGACAAAATGTGAAAAGCCAATTTAATCTATACTATTAAAACAGCAGTACAAAACAAAAAATGCCCTAACTTTTTTATTTAATTACAAACAATGCCATCGCAATCCTTCAGTTATTTTGCCCTTTCATTAAGGACAATTTGGTCTTTTGAAATGATCAACACAAACGAAATTAAATGGACACGCAAACCATTCCTAACCGGTTTACACCACATCAATTACAACTTACCATTTTCCACTCTGTTTAATAACCGGTTAATACAAACGACAAATTTTCATACGAAATATGTACAATAATCGACAACGCTGACCACAACATCACATATTAAATTCAACCTTCAACCTCACGTGATGACCTTTATTTTGACTAACCGGTTAGTCATCACCCCAATACTCCAAATCTTTATATGTATTCTGGTCTTCATGTTCGTTATTATTGCACACCTACACAAATTTGTTTAAATTGTTTAGCTGTACATCAATCGCAATCACCAAACCATCTATCGACCTACCAAATCATGTACTTGATTTAAAACCGGTTCTGTTTAGACAAACCGTTACCAAAGATTTTATAAATGAGAATAACAATCTTCCTAAAATGCAGAACAAATATTAGCGACATTGCCATATAACCGTTTGAAATATTATGTATCTAACAAACTTACCATATCTCACTTTCGATGGAAACATATCAATGTATCGAGACACCATAAGACTTGCAATACATAAACATTAACAAGAAAGGTTTTCTAACCAAACAAAACAATAAATTATCATATCTCACAAATCTCGGATTCCATTTTAGTATATTAGCATATTCTTAAACTTGACCATATCACAACCATATACAATACGTGACTAACAAGAATGATTTGGTATTCTTTTTATAAATATCTTTTAAGTATCTTCCGAAACTGGTTTTGATTTTTTTGTAATTTATCAAGTCTATAACTACATTCCATAAATTAAGGATGTATCAGAAAAAGATTTACAATACATTAACTGTTCCAACAAGCAAGATTTCCTAACCAAACAATCACAAAACAATAAAGTACCATATCTAACAAAACTCATTTTCGAAATGTACATATTACAATATCTTTTATTTGAAATATCATGCCAACCATATCCCATACGTGACTAAAAACTATTATCCTTAAAATTTTCGAAAATCTTTGTAGTATCTTCTAAATATTTGCATCCCTAAAGCACTTCTACTCTATAAATACACATTTCGAAAGCCAATCATTATGTACTTCTACCCCCTATCAATTTTTCTCAAGCAAATCGTATTTCTCTGATTATTTTCACAAAATGTCAACACTAGCAACTAAGAGCAATAGTTTTACTAACCTTGCAAATGTTAAGCCATTCAAAACCAGCTGGAGCATCCGCGTCAAAGTGATTCACTCTTGGAGACAATACACCACTCAACCTGGATAGACATTAGAGACCATTTTAGCAGACGATATAGTAAGTATTATCCAGTCTTATTCTATTTGTTCAATCGAAAAAATAACACAGCTTATACGATGTTGGTTTTAGTTTTTGCCAATTCTTATGGTTTTTTTGTTTGTAGATACGAGATCACAATTTGATCCCTATGTAATTAGTGATCTCGCATCTACAAAAAAAAAAAAACATGCACTAAGAATATCAAATTGGAAAATATATCTGAAAGAGACGTTAGGAGGACACAACTGCTGCTTGAACTTTCAAGATGCTTGCTTTTTATCGTTGTTTTTTTTTTTACTTTCAGACAAATTGTTGTTTGATTTTGTTGGCTGTTTGCTGGTTTTCTAAGTTTTCATGAATAACAAATGGTTTTTTTAAATTAAACTACTTCACTAATCTTATGATGTCTGTCTCATATGGCTCATATGAAGATGAAAGACTACTTAAAATTGCTTTTCAGTTAGTGACCATATTATTAAATATGTTATCAAATTGGTGAATATACTGAAAAGGCAAATACTGTAGGAAAATACCAAATTATTAAATATGTTATCAAATTGGTGAATATACTGAAATGGCAATACTGCAGGAAAAGTATAATGAACTTGCAGAAAGCATTTCTAGATTCACGCATTGAACAGAGCTTGCTGAAAAAAATATTGGCCAAGTTGCAGAACATGAACGTGAAAAAGTAATTTGCCAAGTTATTGGCAAAGTTACAAACAGGAACAGTGAAAAAATCATTGGCCAAGTTGCGAATATGTTTGAAAAAAGGCTAAAGAAACGATTATGATGGTTTAACAATGTTAGCTGAAAAAAATCTGTCATTAGTGTTATATGAAGAGAATGTAATTTTTTATAAAATGCTGCATTATATATCAATCATAAGAGTGATCAAGGGACAATGAAACAGGGACAATAAAACAGGGACAATGAAACAGTTAATGAGAAATCGACAAGGAGTAAATGCTGCATTATGGACCAAGACTATTTCATGAAAAGAAAAGATGCAATGTCAAAGAATCCAGAGATCTACAGCGAGAGATCATTGCTCAACAAAGATCTCAAAAGAAAACTTCGAAGCAAATCGGAAAGAACGTACATGTGTTGCCGGAGCCCAATTCGAGGGGGAGTCATAAGGCGCATGAATCATCTTCTCCAATTACTTAGAAGTCAACCTACAAAGAAACCTAAACATCGGTTAACCAAGTCTACATCGATTAAACGGAAGACAATATAAAGAGGTTTTGAGACTTATCTGAGAAGTTGTGACCCGCGGAATCAATAGTTAAAGGTCTCGTGAGGACATGCATGAAAGGATTCGTAAGAAAAAATCAGAGATTAAAGACGAATCGATCAGATATGCTGTGTGTAGAAGGATTGAGTTCAAGGATAATAAGCTTACATGGCGGAAAAGTAAATTGGAAGCTGTAAAATGCAAGACAGAGGAAACTGCTCGATTTGATCCGTTTTTGTGATCAAAAAGTTGTTGATTTTGAGATTCGGGGCCGATAGTAAGTAGATCCACAAGGAAGAACAAAGTTACCCTAATTTTTCTTTCTACAGCTGAAATTTAGTCGGGATTTTTTTTTTGTCTCACAACATAGCTATTTTTTTTTGTTTTGTTGTCGATAAAAGAATTGGCAATACGGGCCAATTTTGAGTTTGGGCTTCGTTAAGCCGTAATATGTAAAAAAAATTACATATTTTTCTAAAAATTCCTACTGGGCTTTTATTTTATGTCCAATATGTTATATATATATATATATATATATATATATTTTACAATAATTATTTTAACTATAAATTGAGAATGAAAACTCTTTAATAATTATATTCTACTCATAAAATACATATATTAGAATATAACATCATTTTTATAAAAATATTAAAAAAATAGTAGAAAATATACAATCATAAAACTATGTTACAAATTAAATATCTACTATATTAAAAATGCTATTCATAATAAAACTTGAAACACTATTTCAAGCTATGTAATACATAAAATATAAAATTTACAAATATTCCGAAAATAAAGTAAGAAGTTTATATTCAGAAAAGATAGATATTTAGAATAAACAGTACTATGAAATTGAAAAATAATCTCAATTTAAACTAACACAACAACAAAACTAAGAACAATCCATGCTATTAAAAGAAAAGTACAACTAAGAGAATACCAAAATTGTGATTTTTGTATCACATAAAAACAAAATTAAAAAAAAAATATTTAGAAGAAAAAAATTTGATTTTCATATTCTCATGTTTTGATATTAAATTTAAACTTTCATTATTTTTACTAAAATTAAAAATATTAAAATTTATAAATGAACCTAAACAAATTTAAATAGGTAAGTGTTATTTTAAAAAAGATTAAATGGATGGATCCAAACATGTCTTAAATATAAACAGATTTAAATGGTCTAAATTATGATGTGTATAAAGTAATATTATTAATAGAATTTATGATTCTCGATAATAATATTTGGATGTTCTCAATTTAAAAAGCAAAACCCAAAAATAAATATTTCACTAAATAATGTTTGTATCTATACTATTAAAACAGAAGTACAAAATAGAAATTGTACTTAGTTTTAAATTTTAATTACGATCATGCCATTTAATTTTTATTATTCTTAATTTTAAATTATTTCGAAAATATTAAATAAAAAAATATATTTATGGTTAAGAATATTTCTGTTAATCATAATATATTTATTTTTAGAAACTAATTAATTCGAAACTAACTGATCATATTAGTAAATAATATTTAATTTGGAAGTATTTAATCTACAAATATTTTATAGAAATAAAAATTTAACTAACACAATCGAAATCAAAAAGTATTTAATATACAATTATTAGTATTTAATTAATATTAATTTTAAAAATATTAATATCATAAATATGATTTACATTTTAATAAATAAAAATATAATTTTACATACTTATTTTTATATTAATTAGTTAAATAAAATTTATTATATTTCCAAAGTAAAACAATCTCACACCTTAAAGTAAACTATTTTCTTATTAATTATATGGGATATTTTATATATAGTTTTATTATATTAGTTAAAAGCCAAAAAAGTAAATCTATTTTAGAAATTACTTATTTTTTTGTCGTAAATTTTTGACCTAATCATTTATTTTTTTGACCCAAGTTACAAAATTTTCAAAAAATAAATAAAAGTCAATTTTAGAAATTAATTACAACCAATTTTTTGGAAACATTAACTCAAATGAAATGTAATATTTTTAATTTATTATTCTTAATTCTTCGCCATTATGTTTATCATCATTAATTTTACAGATACAAAATATATAAACAATAAATCTACACAACATATTCAATATAAATCATTATTACATTTTTAATATCTTAGTTTTTTGTAAATTATTTCATATTAAGAAATTACAAAAGACCAAAAAGAGAAAGAAAAAAAATTAAAACACACAGAAACATATAGTTTACTTAAATAATTTTTTTAATTTATTTAATATATTTGTATAACATAATATATCCTAATATGAGTTTTAATTGTTGTTAAAATTTCATTAGCATTAGTTAGAACTGAGAATTTGGTTCAAAACTTGTGGTCCTATATTATACTAACTAATGCATAAAGATAAAAATGCTCAAATCTTTAACAAACAACAATAGAATATTCGTTTTAAAAAATAAAATAGATTACTTTTACTAATATAAATACACATGCTATAAATATTAATTATCCGTCCTTAGCGTAGATCATTATCATTTACAAAAAAAAACAAAAAAAACTATATAAAACCTATATATAAATATGTTCAACATATCTCAAACATCTAAATTTAATATTAATAATATGTTATAAAAACTTATTATTATTTACAAATATATTATTTATATACACAAAATATCAATAAACATCAAAACAAAATTATACCCGCCGATCGGCGGGTCAAAATCTAGTTAAATTTAAAAAGAAAAACACACACAAACGAAACCTTTCCCCTTTCCTTTCTATAAAATCTCCCTAACTCTTAACTTACACGACCCACACACTCTTTTCTTCTTCATTCTACAATGGGTTTTCTGAGATCTTCCTCTTCTTCCTCTGCATTGAAATGGCTTGGATTTGTGACGGCGGTTTGGGTTCAATCCATCTCCGGCAACAACTACACTTTCTCCAACTACTCCGGCGCTCTCAAGTCACTCATGAACCTCAACCAGCTACAGCTCAACAACCTCTCCGTCGCTAAAGACGTCGGGAAAGCCTTCGGAATCCTCGCTGGCCTCGCCTCGGACCGTCTTTCCACTCCTGTCATTCTCCTTATCGGTTGTTTCGAAGGTCTTCTTGGCTATGGTGTACAATGGCTCGTCGTTAGCCGCACCATCACCCCACTCCCTTACTGGCAGGTACTACCAATAGTTTCGAATCTTAGAATTGCGTAACTAGGGCGGAGATTTTGAGATTTTGTGTGTTTGGAATGTTCAGATGTGTGTATTCCTCTGTATGGGAGGAAACAGCACGACGTGGATGAACACGGCGGTTCTAGTGACTTGCATACGTAATTTCCGGCGAAACCGTGGTCCTGTCTCCGGGATCTTGAAAGGATACGTCGGCTTAAGCACTGCCATTTTCACTGATCTCTGCACTGCTCTGTTCTCAAACGATCCGGCGTCGTTTCTCGTTCTACTCGCCGTCGTGCCTTTCGCCGTATGTCTCACGGCTGTTTTCTTCCTCCGCGAGATCCCTCCGGCTTCTTCAGCAGACGAAGAGAACGAAGAGTCTCGTTACTTCGCCGTATTCAACATCGTAGCCGTTGTCGTCGCAGTTTATCTTCAGTCTTACGACATCATCGGAATCAAAACCGGAGTGTTCTCGGTCGCTTTTGCCTCCATACTGATCTTCCTCTTGTTTTCTCCAATCGCCATACCTTTCCATTCCTTCATCCGAAGCTTAAATCGCGGTGAAAAAGACATAGAAGGACAGATTCAAGAACCGTTGCTCAGATCCGAGATCCCGGCGGAGAAGGAAGTAGTCGCTGTAGCTGCGGAGGAGAATCTTGTGGCGGAGAGGAAGAGGCCGGTGTTGGGAGAAGATCACACGATAATGGAAGCGATGTTGACCGTTGACTTTTGGGTGCTTTTCGTTTCGTTCCTGTGTGGTGTCGGAACTGGTTTAGCAGTGATGAACAACATGGGCCAGATTGGGCTTGCCCTTGGTTACACAGATGTTTCGATCTTCGTCTCCATGACTAGTATTTGGGGCTTCTTCGGTCGTATTCTCTCTGGGACTCTCTCCGAACACTTTCTCAAGTAAGTTTCCTCCCACTTCAATCTTCGAACGTCTTTACTTTTCAATTAGTTTGTTCAATAGAGTTTTGTTTTTTTTTTTCCGAAAAAGCAAATATATTGTTTTAGAAAATTAAATATATATATATATAAATTACAAAAGTAAGTTTTATCTAGATATTTGGTTAGGTTCTAGACCCTCTTCCAATTAGCACCTGCCGACACTTTGTGTTCCATACACTTGTATCCGCTTTAATCTTTTTGCTTTAATTTTCGTTCTACCGTTAACTACAAAGCTATAACGAGACGGTCCATCCACATCCATGGACACACAAAATTCAATGCGTTTTTGGGGTTGTCTGTATTTTATAAATAAAGAAAATGGATCTTTTTAGATTTTTCTGTTCGATTCATTTTAATAGTTTTTTGTTCTTATGATCTTGCTCTTTTCCTCTATTTGGACCACACTCTTTAATTCCTTATCACGTGAATGTCCCTCTAGCTTCTTTACAAACTTTAAAATGTTGGTTTAATTACTTACTTTACTAATATAACAGTGCTTAATTTCTATAGGAAAGCTGGAACACCAAGACCACTATGGAACGCAGCATCTCAAATCCTCATGGCCGTCGGGTATCTACTAATGGCTTTAGCTGTGCCCAATTCACTTTACATCGGTTCAATGGTGGTCGGAGTATGTTACGGTGTCCGTCTAGCCATTACCGTACCCACAGCATCAGAACTCTTTGGTCTCAAATACTATGGTCTCATCTACAACATCTTAGTACTTAACTTGCCACTTGGCTCGTTCCTTTTCTCGGGTCTGCTCGCTGGCTTCCTCTACGATGCAGAGGCTACACCAACTCCTGGTGGAGGCAACACTTGCGTAGGAGCTCATTGTTACCGTCTCATCTTCTTGGTCATGGCTTTAGCTTCTGTTATTGGAGTTGGTTTAGATATTTTGTTGGCTTATAGGACCAAGGACATTTATGCTAAGATTCATGCTAGCAAAAAGGCCAAGAAATCTGGTAATAACCTTAGTTAAGAATTGTTTGGATCTAGACCACATTTTTTTAATAGTACATGATACAGTATCAGTTTCAAGATATTGTTGAACAAAATTGCAAGTACCCGAGTTCATTGTTGTAGAGTCACCGCAGACCAGTGTAAACTTTTTCAAGATTTTGTTCATAAATTAATACTATTAATGAATGAGATTTTGATATTACCAATTCTAGTTCTTTTCTTTTCTATACAACAATAAAAAAAAAAAAGATTGAGCGGTTAATATAGTTTCAAAGACGTTGGAAATGAAACAACAACAAGCTCTGAAAACCGAAAATATCTGGCTTAAACAGACAAGAATAAAAAAATTAGCGGAAGATTTATAACACAATGACATATACAAATATTGACATGAAAGACTTAAATGAAGACTTATTGATAGTTTGAAACAAATATCAGTAAAAGACTTATTGATATGAAATATTATTTATTAAATGAAACACATACAAATATTGTGAGATTGATTCAGTTTTCTCCAATAAGTTGTGTAGAGAATGATAGTTTCTTATTATTGAAGAAAGACTTTACAACTCTATATATATACACAATACGAGCTAGATACAATAAGGAAAAGATATATATTTACTTATATATTGCCTTTTTCTATATATCCTCTATACGCCTCCGCAAGATGAGCGACCGGAGAGAGCCCAATCTTGGAAGAGTGATCGGCAAGAAGAAGTCGAGAGACTGGTTTGGTAAGAGCATCAGCTAGTTGATCCTTTGATGAAACATGAGCTACCCGTAAAGAGCCGGATTGTACTAATTCCCGAATAAAATGATAATCCAACGCCACATGTTTCATACGGGAGTGGAAGATAGGATTAGCACATAGATATGTAGCACCAACATTATCACAATAAATAACCGGCGTGGATGATGATGAGAAACCAAGTTCATGAAGAAGAGAAACAATCCATTGCAAGTCAGAGGCTGTGTCAGCTACAACACGATACTCAGCTTCCGTAGATGAACGAGCAACTGATTTCTGCTTCTTAGAGGACCAAGCTATAGGGTTGGAGCCGAGGTAGACAATATATGCGCAGGTGGAAGTGAAGTCATCACGATCTCCTGCCCAATCTGCATCCGAGTACGCATGGAGAGCAAGAGGACTGTGTTTCCGAAGAAGAATACCATGATCCCGAGTCCCGACAAGATATCGCAGCACACGCTTGACAGCAAGCCAATGGAGATCAGTTGGTGCGTGCATAAATTGTGATAACTTGTTAACAGCGAAAGCAATGTCCGGGCGTGTAAAGTGTAAGTATTGAAGGCTGCCCACTACCATTCGATACTCACTTGGATCAGGAAGAGGCGTGCCTGACGTAAGTTGAAGACGTGAGGTTGTCATCATTGGTGTAGGTACAGGCTTTGCATGAGTCATGTTTGTTCGAGCAAGAAGATCATTAACGTATTTCCGTTGACATAGATGAAGTCCAGCAGCGTTTCTAGTAGCTTCAACACCAAGGAAATAGTTGAGATCACCATGATCCTTAAGTGAAAAACGAGCACTGAGTGAATCAATGAACCGATGAACACTTTGGGAATCATTACCGGTGACAATAATGTCATCAACATAAATCAAAATAAAGATGATAATCTTGCCCGATCGAAGAAAGAATAAGGATGCATCAGCAAGAGAGTTAACGAAACCTGAGTCAAGGAGGAATGTTCGTAACTCTGTATACCATGCTCGTGGTGCCTGTTTAAGACCGTACAATGCTTTACACAATTTGCAGACAAAATCTGGTCGATCTCTGTCAACAAAGCCAACTGGTTGAGCCTTATAAACATCCTCATGAAGTGTGCCTTGTAAGAACGCATTGTTGACATCGAGCTGACGAAGAACCCAATCATGTGTGACCGCAATATCAAGGACAGTACGCACTGTGACAGGTTTAACCACCGGACTAAAGGTCTCATGATAATCAATACCAGGACGTTGATGAAAGCCTTTAGCAACAAGTCTCGCCTTGAATCGCTCAATGGAACCATCATGTTTTCTTTTGATACGGAAAACCCATCTATTTCCTACAAGATTATAGGACTTATCCGGTGGAACTAAGTCCCATGTATGTTCGCGTAACTGGGAATCAATCTCCTCACTCATGGCTTGTCTCCAACGACTATCTTTGAGAGCAAGAGTAACACATGTAGGCTCAATATCAACATATCCATTCGGTGTAGAGACCACAAGCGCATATTTTGGATTCGGCTTGACAATGTTGTCCTTGCCACGAGTCTTCATGTTATGATCATTAATGACTGGCGGAGCAGTAGGCTGCTCAGAAGAAGAATCCGAGTATGGAGAATCCAACACCTGAGCAGCAGAGAACAATGGAGAATTAGTGATAGGTACCGTAGTGTTTAGGGAGTGATCAGACTCAGCCATAGAGGAGAGCTTTGTTGATGATGATGGACTCGCCGGAGATGTCAACGGTGAAGAATCCGAACCTGGGGGCTGAGCTGGAACAGAGGAAGTGAATGGTATTGTCGAGATATCTGCAAGAGGGTTAGTCCAAACAGGAATAAGAGGTGAAGAAAAGGAAGATGAAAATACCGGTAAGTGTTTAAAAGGAAATTCAGTCTCGACAAACAGTACATGACGGGATACAAATACTCGTGTGGTGGATGGTTCAAGACAAATGTAAGCACTCTGAGACAGAGAATACCCAAGAAACACACATGGCTTTGATCGAGAGTCTAGTTTGTGACCCGCATACGGACGTAACCATGGATAGCAGAGGCAACCAAAAGTCTTAAGCTTGAGATAGTTTGGAGCCTCGTGAAACAGCTTCATGTATGGAACGTTACCATCAAGAGTTGAAGTCGGCAGGCGATTGATAAGATACACCGCAGCAGCAAAGGCATAACTCCAATAAGCAACCGGAATTGAGGCATGAGATAGTAGCGAAAGGCCAGTTTCAACAATGTGGCGGTGACGCCTCTCCGAGAAGCCATTGTGTTGTGGTGTGTGTGGAGGGGAAGTAAGATGTGTGACGCCTGTCATGCTGAGATGGTTCGCAAGTGCAACATACTCTCCACCATTGTCTGAGAAGAAGGTGACTAGCTTGTGGGAAAATCTGTTTTCGACAAGAGCCCTCCACCGAACAAAAATGTCTGCAACTTCAGATTTTCTCTTAAGCGGGTACAACCAGACATAGTGTGTGTAATGATCCACAAAAATCACGTAGTATTTGTATCCATCAACTGAGTGTACTGGTGATGTCCAAACATCGGAGAAAACAACATCTAAAGGATGAGAAGATGAAATAGAAGTTGTGAAAAATGGAAGACGATGACTTTTATTAATAGCACAGTCATTGCAATGAAAAGATGAATTGTTTAAAATGGGTAAAGAAGAACCAGAAACAATAGTTTTTAAAATAGGTAAAGCAGGATGCCCCAATCTAGAGTGCCAAATAGAAAGAGGACATATTAACTGAGAAAAAAAAGTAAAAGGAGAAGAAGAATCTCGACAAGGACATTCATATCCTCCATTACGCGTCGGTCCGGTTATTAGTGGCGCCCCCGAGTTGAGATCCTTCACCTGAAACAGAGAGGGAAAGAATTCCACAGAAACATCATTATCAACACAAAGCTTATTGACAGAGACAAGGTTATGAGCTATGTTCGGAACTCGCAAAACACTAGATAGGTTGAGCAAACGGTTTGATGTGGGTAAAGTAGTAGAACCCGTATGTGTAATTTTCAAACCTTTGCCATCACCAATATGAACAGAGTTACTGCCCATGTATGGTGAGTGGAGAGACATGTTTGCCAGATCCGAGGTGATATGGTGGGAAGCTCCACTGTCAAGTAACCAAGAGGGTGGCTCTGTCTGATGCATCACGGCATTGTAAGCCTGAGGAGACCACGACTGACCATTGTAAGCCGGTCGAGCAGGTGTTTCAGATTGTCCTTGTTGCGAGACGATCCGAAATTGGGGACAACGTTGCGCACTGTGTCCCTGGATACCACAGGCCTGACAACGTCCTAAATAGGGACGCCTTTGGCGATTATAGCCATGTTTCTGAGATGACTGGCCATTGGAAGAGTTGTTTGAGCCACGCCAGTTGTTGGAATTGCTGTTGTTCGAGCCACCTCTGTAGTTGTTGTTTGAGGATTTGTGTTGTGCAGGATTAGCAGTGATTGGAAAAGTTGCAGGTGGTGGAAGAGTGAGAAGCGTTGTTTCACGGTTGAGGAGTTTTTCATGTACTTCTAGAGATCCAAGCAGAGCACTGAAAATCAGAGAATCTTGATGAATGCATGCTTCATGTTCCGGATTAGGGACTTCATTACCAGAGATGATGTGAGTTGCTGGTGGGGGTGTTGCGTCATCTGCAAGGAACCGAAGAAGATTGTAGCCTCGAAGGAGAGACTTAACTTGAACGCTCCAAGTTAAGTAGTTGGTTGCAGAGAGTTTTGTGATGTTTTTCATGTTGAGCGTGACAATCACGTTTGCAGAGCCGGGTAGAAAAATTTCGGCAGAGGCGTGAGGGTTCGACGTTGAGGACGTCGTGCTGAAGGCGGGAACAGATCCCGAGTTGGTGGCAGCAGACGTAGACATGCCGAGTTAGGAGGAAGAAACTTTAGAGTTTTAGGGTTTTAGGTCTTTAGGAAAGATTTAGCTCTGATACCATGTAGATAATGATAGTTTCTTATTACTGAAGAAAGAATTTACAACTCTATATATACACAATACGAGCTATATACAATAAGCAAAAGATACATATTTACTTATATATTGCCTTTTCCTATATATCCTCTATAAGTTGAACCTTGGTTCTCTGGCTCACGTAAAAGGCTGGAGAATCATGTGGGTAGGTTCTTCCATTGACTGAATTTGAATTCTCACTTAAACTGTCCCATCGTGGCAAGACATTTTTTACATTTGGCATCCCGTAATTAAGAAAAAAGAATGATGAGAGAAGCGTTTTGGTTTCTTGGATATCAAAAAGTATATGAGATATTTCTCTCAGCAGCGATGATGAGATCCATAATCTTCCACGCAAGAATAGAAGTTGAAGAACAAAATGGTCGGGGCAGTACTGCTGAATTTGGTAATTTCAATCAAAATCTTTCTTGGATGGTATATTTACATCTTTTTGAAACAATTTTCGCAGTCGAGGATTGTTAACGTCGACACGTTGGAGAAAGACAAGGTCGATGGTGTTCCATAGAGATTTTTGGTGAGAAACAAGGAACCAAGAGATGCAGACGTGTGATGCTTCCATGGTAATATTTATTACGTTGAGCTTTTCGAAAATCCTTGCCAAAATATCTTTATCCATATTTTTCCATCCCGAGACTTTTCTTGATTTCACGTGCACGGCCATCATATTGCAGCAACAAAAAGTAAAAATCATTTAGAGAGAATGTGTGTTGACCAGAAAAAAAAGAGTGTGAGATTTATAGATTCTTGAATTTTGTAGAATAACATAAAGGGAAGACAAAAACATTGAACAGAGGAGAGATTTCATAGAGAGTCTTGTTGCGGGTTTATTGCATGGTTTGTATCTTTTCAACTTTTTCATTACACTTTGTATTTTTCTAAAACCAATTGCAATCTTGTATCTTCTTTTGTAGGTCCCCCCCTACCCCCCCCCCCCCCCCGGACAACCTATCCGCCACTAACTATTCGCACGGATAATTTTCCTCTTTCCTAACTATCCTTTTTATTTTTATTTTCTGTAACTATCCGCCGCTAACTATCTGCACGGATATTTCTGTATTCTCGTAGAACGGAGGTAGTATTATCTGTAAAATTGTTCTTGTAATAGTTCTCATAATCTATATCAGCGTTAAAAAAAACTATCCTTCCTTTTTTTTCTTTTTCTTTCTTCCCTCCCTTCTCTCTTTCATACTTTATATTAATTCATCCCTTCCTTTTTTGAAGGTTGATAGATTGTCGGAGGGGAGGTTTCCGGCAATATAACCCGTCTGAATGGAGATAAAATCGGTTGATGTACCAGAATTTTTTTTAAAAAAAATCAAAATCGGACTTATTACGGAAGTTTCGAATGGATAGTTTAGAGTAGGTGTCCACAATCTCAGCCATTCGTGGATACTACGACGATCATGTCACGTGCTGGAAGATTCTCATGGATAGCCAAACTTGACTATGCTAATATCTTCCACATATGGACGGACATACATGTATCTATGGAATATCTTGTTGTACGCTCTTCATGGATAACCAAACTTGACAATGCTAATACCTTTCCCATATGGACGGACATACATGTATATATGGTTTGTTACCTACTTAGTATCTATCTTCACATATAATTCATTAGAGTATTATCTTCAAAAACAAAACTAAAGACCAATAATATCTTGTTGTACGCTCTTCATGGATAACCAAACTTGACAATGCTAATACCTTCCCTATATGGACGAACATACATGTATATATGGTTTGTTACCTACTTAGTATCTATCTTCACATATAATTCATTGGAGTATTATCTTCAAAAACAAAACTAAAGACCAATAATATCTTGTTGTACGCTCCTCATGGATAACCAAACTTGACAATGCTAATACCTTCCAGATATGGACGGACATACATGTATCTATGGTTTGTTACCTACTTAGTATCTATCTTCACATATAATTTATTAGAGAATTATCTTCAAAAACAAAGCTAAAGACCAATAATATCTTGTTGTACGCTCTTCATGGATAACCAAACTTGACAATGCTAATACCTTCCACATATGGACGGACATACATGTATCTATGGTTTGTTACCTACTTAGTATCTTTCTTCACATATAATTCATTCGAGTATTATCTTCAAAAACAAAACTAAAGACCAATAATATCTTGTTGTACGCTCCTCATGGATAACCAAACTTGACAATGCTAATACCTTCCACATCTGGACGGACATACATGTATCTATGGTTTGTTACCTACTTAGTATCTATCTTCACATATAATTCATTGGACTATTATCTTCAAAAACAAAACTAAAGACCAATAATATCTTGTTGTACGCTCTTCATGGATAACCAAATTTGACAATGCTAATACCTTCCCCATATGGACGGACATACATGTATTCATGGTTTGTTACCTACTTAGTATCTATCTTCACATATAATTCTTTGGAGTATTATCTACAAAAACAAATCTAAAGACCAATAATATCTTGTTGGACGCTCTTCATGGATAACTAAACTTGACAATGCTAATACCTTCCACATATGGACGGACATACATGTATCCATGGTTTGTTACCTACTTAGTATCTATTTTCACATATAATTTATTGGAGTATTATCTTTAAAAACAAAACTATCCATGATTCATGTGAAGTGTGGTGTATGACACCTATCTGTGTCCATCCAAGAAAACAAGGAAGGATAGTTAGGAAAACTGTGGCGTGTGACATCTATCCGTAATAGAACTGGGGCGTGTGACATCTATCCGTCACTTTTAAGGCACTATTCTTATCTATAGGGGTACATCTGTTTTTTTGACGCTGGGACCTACAAAAATAATATAAGATTGCAATCACTTTTAGAAAGATATAAAACTGTCATTACTTTAAAAAAAAGATATACTCAGTGCAATAAATTCGTCTTCTTGCACCATATAACAACCTCTCCATCTCAATGCACCTACAAGAAGAATAAAACGTTTATTAGAGATTTGAGATTTCTAATGACTAAAAAAGAAGGAAACAATGATTTCATATGAAAACCTTGCATGGACAAAACTTCTAACACAAAACAATAAGTAGCTTGAATATGTATACCTAAAAACATCTTCATTGGTATCTTCATTGGTTAAAGATACTTTTATGTTCTAAGAGTTCAATATTATAATTTTTAATTAAATTATTAAATTAAAATTTGTTTTTAGAAAACAATTCAACTAGTCACATGAGTTTTTTTATTGAGATATTTAGGATTCTCATATGAGAATTTCATTTCATTCTCTATCCTCTCTTTTCATTTTTCTTTTATAATTAAAAACCCCATTAAAAACCAAGTATGGAAGTGCTCTAATTAGCTCTCGGACACGTTCCTCAAGGTTATTTACCGCTGATCTTTTTCTGCATCACATGTGTTTCCTCGCCGGTGACGAGGAGTGGTAGTCTAGCTCTGTTTTTTGGTTTTTCGGCATGTATCTCATCGGCCTCCTCTCCTCTTCTGCAGCTTGAATCTAAGTCGGCAGCGTCATTGCGGTTTGATCTGGTGTAGAGATCTCTAGTGCAGATGGGTGGCGAAGCGTCTTCGTGTTCGTGGTCTGCTAAGTTCCAATTATATGTGCCATGGTGTGGTTCTGTCGGTAGGTCCTGTTTTTTTTGGGTCGCTGATTTGGGATCGGGTTTGTGGTTTTACTCTAGTTTAGATCCGGTTCTTCTGGTTCCCATCAGCGTAAGGCTCTGTTTTCTTCAGATGATTTTGTCTGGTTCTCTCCTCGACGGTTTAGGAGCGGTTACAGTCTTGGTTTTGAAAAGGTTCGGTCATGTGCGGGATGTGATGCTGCGTAGTGTTTACTTTTTGCACGGATGTTTGTCCAGTGATGTTCTGATTTTTCTGCTCTCATCCTCATCTTACCTCTTGTTCTCGGTATCTCGGTCTTCTAGCGGTGTCGAGCTCAACAACTTTCAATTAGTATATGGATCAATCTCTATTTACGGTGGTTAGGGCTTTTGTTTGTGATTATGTTTATTCCCTTTGTTCTAGTACATTGGCTCTTGGATGCGGTTTTAATGATCTTGGTCTTAGCTTTGGGCTTTGCTTTTCATCCGATTAGTGTTATTTCTTTGATTGTTGAGTCTTTTCCCTTAGTCTCCTTCTACCATTCTTAGGGTTCTTGAATAATTAACTCTTATACTTTAGTCAATTCGTTTATGTTTTCTTTTAAGACTAACCCTTTGTGGGGATGCCTATACTTGATTTAGACTTGTTAGGATTAAGACTAGGTAGAAAGAAGTTAGATTCGAGATTTCTGGTTTTCTGTCGTCTAATTGGTGTGTTGGGGTTTAGATTTGCGGTTTGCCGTTGGCCTAGGTTTTCTTCCGTTCTCGGTTTTGCCTTGCTTTGTCTAAGATTGTTTGTGGTCATGTGTCTCCTTTCAGTTCTGCTAATCCGCTATTAAAAATGTTTCTATTTGATGTACATGTTTTAAAGGGCTTTGCTTTTGGAAGCTTCAGTCTTTCCGACTTCAGATTTATGGGCATTGGTTTACCTCTTCTATGCTTAGTTTTCTTTTGCTTTAGTTTCCAGTAAATTCGGCTTGCAGTGTTGTAAAACTTGGTTTCATTATTTGTTTAATATATGAAATCTTCATAGGAAAAAAGTGCTTTAAGGTTCCACAATAGGTCGCCAAACATATCTTGTGCATGCCCATCAATCTATAATTATTACACAAGCCTAATCTTCTATCGTCCTTTGACAAAGCGAAATAGAGTTTGGCTAATCGAAATACAGTTTCGTATAGTTCAAAATATGCAGGTTCTTTTTGGTCCAGAGTCTCGAGACTTGTGTTTTTACTTTTTATATAGTTATAATTAATATAAAATCTATTATTAATCTACAGCCGGGTTCGCCATGATGATCCACCCGACAAGTATCCGGTGACCCGATAGGCGATTCGGTTACCCTTTAAATTCTTTCCTGCTCAATGAGTCGCCCCCGTGGTCTCGAGTCGAATTCGTCAACGTCTTGCCACCGTTTAGTCTCTTAACCCTTCGCCGTCTTCCCTTGATTTGTCTCGTCTACTTAAAACAAGGTAAGGTCAATGTTCTGTCTTAGGAACATAACTGGTATATTGCTTGCTGTGTTAAGGAACTGCCATAGAAGTGAAACATATTATTCAGAAGCACCTCAATAGTTAGGCAATCCATAGTAGAATAATTGAAATATTACAATTCGTATTTTTGTTCAGGTTTTAGGTGAATCTAGTGCAGCAATGGTAACATCAGATTTGAAGATTATTTGGTTGGTCAGGGTTTAGGTTTCATCTCTCCACTTTCGCCAATGCAAAGCTTGTATCATTGAGATATCGAGCAGCAAATTTGCATTATACTACTGTCTACTGGTCCATGGCTGCCAATGGTCAACGCCGCTCTCGCCAGCACGATGAAAGCCCCTCAAACCTCAACAAGAAGAAGAAGGCAAACAAGAACCCGGAAAAGAATCTCCTATTCAGTCTCAATTCATGCTCTAAGTCAAAGGATCTCTCAGCTGCATTAGCTCTTTATGATGCAGCTGTCACTTCCAGCGAAGTCCGTCTAAGCCAGCAGCATTTTCAGACCCTTCTTTACCTATGCTCGGCTTCCATTAGTGATCCGTCTCTTCAAACCCTTGCCATCGACCGTGGCTACCAGATTTTTTACCGTATGGTCAGTTCCGGGATTAGTCCTAATGAGGCATCTGTCACTTCAGTGGCTCGTCTGGCTGCTGCTAAGGGTGATGGTGATTATGCCTTCAAGATTGTCAAGGACTTTGCTTCTGTTGGCGGCATATCGATTCCCCGTCTGAGGACCTATGCACCGGCTTTGCTCTGTTTTTGTGAGAGATTGGAGGCTGAAAAGGCTTATGAGGTGGAAGAGCACATGGATGCTGCAGGTATTGCATTGGAGGAGGCAGAGATCTCAGCTTTGTTGAAGGTAAGCGCTGTCACGGGCCGAGAAAACAAGGTTTATAGATATTTACATAAATTGAGGGAATATGTTGGCTGCGTATGTGAAGAAACTTTGAAAGTTATCGAAGAATGGTTCTGTGGAGAGAAAGCTGGTGAGGGTAGTGGTAATGGGATTGGCTCTGATGTTGGGCTTCTTAGAGAAGCTGTTTTGAAGAATGGAGGTGGGTGGCATGGACATGGATGGGTTGGGGAAGGTAAATGGATTGTGAAGAAAGGTGATGTTAGCCCAGCGGGAAAATGTTTGAGCTGTAGTGATCAGTTGGCTTGTGTAGATACCAATGAGGTAGAAACACAGAAGTTTGTGGATTCTTTGGTGTCTTTGGCTATGGAGAGGAAAGCAAAGATGAACTCATCCGAGACAAAGGTGGACTTCAGCGAGTTTCAGGTTAGAGAAAGAATTGATGATTCCAGGATTCTCTTAGCTTTCTTCTTATAAGTCTAGGACATACTATCTTGCATGAAACTTTATGTTTTGCTTAGTTAATAATATTGATAAGCATTTAGAGAAAAGTTCTGTCCGTGGAGTTTTAGTGCAAAAGAGAGTTCAATATCTTCTTCTAATCACTTTTAACACAAACTGTCATCAACATTTTCCAGTTTCTTCATTGTTTTAATGTGGAAGTTATATAGCTATAATTACTTGTGTTTATCAAGAAATAGAAGTAAAAAGAGAAGAAAAGGTTCTTGTTGAGTTGAGTACTCAAATGTCAATCTATATGGCAGGACTGGCTTGAGGAACATGGGGATTACGAAGCTGTAGTAGATGGAGCAAATATTGGCCTCTACCAACAAAATTTTGCAGATGGTGGTTTCAGTCTTGCACAGGTTCTCATCTATCTTTACTTTTCTTTCTTCCTTTCCATTCCTGCGATATTGACAAGGTACATGTGTGATAGAGCAGCTTGAAGCTGTAGTTAAGGAACTTTATCATAAAAGTGGTAACAACAAATGGCCCCTAATTCTATTGCACAAGAAACGGGTCCGGACGCTTTTAGAAAACCTAACCCACAGGAATCTGGTTGAGGAATGGATTAATAACGGTATCCTATATGCGACTCCACCAGGTTTCAATGATGACTGGTATGAATTTAGCCACTTTTAGTATCCCATTACTTCGAAAACTAAAACATTGTTTGGTTACTTGTCCTATATTCACCTTTTTTTAATCCAGGTATTGGCTCTATGCTGCTGCTAAGCTCAAGTGTTTGCTTGTTACAAATGATGAGATGAGAGATCATATTTTTGAACTGTTAGGGAACAGTTTTTTCCAAAAATGGAAAGAAAGACATCAGGTACAGTTATAAACTTGTAGTATAGTTTTGAGGAATGTACAATTAGCTTATGGTTTTGGTGCAGGTTCGGTATACCTTTTCGAAAGGTAATGTGAAGCTTGAAATGCCGCCTCCTTTCTCGGTTGTCATTCAGGTTCACCATCTTCATGTCTTTTGTTTGCGGTTTTAAGAATTTGATTTTGTTCTGACATACTTTGACATAGCAGGAATCAGAGAAAGGGTCATGGCATGTTCCTGTTTCGTGCCAAAACAATGAGGTGTCTTCAAGAACTTGGATCTGCATTAACAGAAGAAGTGTTTTAGATTCACTTAAGATTAATGGAAAGCTTGAAAATGGGGAAGATTCTTAGCAGCTGCAACAACAGCTTAGTGAGTTTATGTGATGAGAATTGAGATTCTGGAATCTGAAAATGGAGAGCATTCTCTTGCTAATTAAGATCCATTATTCTTTGTTGTGCGACTTGCGACTGTTATCTCTTTTTTTCCGGAAGAACACAAAAAAATCATTATTTCTATGAAAGAGGACTGAGTTTTACTCATTACAGAAGAAAAAGAAAACCTTTTGTTGTTGTATGAAATCAATGTGAATAAAAAATCGTAGTGTACCGGACCGGGTTGGTTGAACCAGGGGTATTGACACACGAGGGTTTTCTGTTTCCCTTTCACTCTACTTTTATTTGTCTACGTCAGCATCAATTGACGCTTGCAACGAGTCATTCTCCACCGTCCGATCCTAAAATCCAAACGAATCTAGACCGTTCATCTTGTCTCTTATCTCCTCACCGTCGTAGTCGCAGGCTCGCAGCCGGTAAAGCGCATGAAATGAAAGGATCTTCAGAACTTTTAGCTTCTCTCTGAATATTTCTCACTCCTCCATTCTCTCTCTCTCTTTCTCAAACTTGGTAAGCTTTTCCGCCATTTCTGCTCTTCTGTTTACATTTTTAGGTTTTGTATTCAACAACTTCTTATTGTACTTGTATGTTTAGAGATCCTATCACCAAATTCACCTGTGTTTTTGCGATTTGTTCACTTCCATTGAATTTAGCGTGTGTGTTGTAAAAGAACGATGATTCTAGGATTTGTGGTGATAACTCTGATCTAGGGTTTCTCTCTCTCTCTCTCTCTCCGTTTGATTATCTGCTCAAATTTTTTTCTTTTCTTTTTGGTTGTTGGAGATAACATGAAAAGGGAAAGCGTATTATATTTGGTGGTTGCAGTGATTTTGTGATTCCGATTTATAATATCTGGGTTATTGTTGTAGCGGCGGTGATCTAGAAATGGGAGATGGAACTGAGGTTGTGGTTAGGTCACATGGGGAACAGAAGAAGAATCTTGCAGAAGATAGAAGCAGCGATGAGAAAGTAGACAAGGAGAATGAGTTTGTGGGATCTGAGGATAACCAAGATGAGGTCTTTGAGGAAGCAATTGGTTCAGAGAACGATGACCAGGAGGAGGTCCCAAAACGTGAATCGTTTGAGCCCGATGGGTTTCCACCAACTCCAGAAAGTTCCAAGGATCTGCATCAAGTAGACGATTTTGAAGAGGCAGAGGGTGAGCTCAATGAAAGAGTACAAGATTTGAAGTTTGATGATCCAGTAGACGTTCAAAGTAAAATTGCGGGAGAGGCTGAAACTGATTTTGTGACTCCCACCATGAATGGTGATAAGGAGCAAGCAAGTGCAGGAAGTTCTTATGATCATATTGAATCTGGCTTGGATGATGTTGAGAAGGCTGAGAAAGCTAATTCCAATGGTTCCAATTCAGTGGCTGAAGATGTGCATATGGAAAACGGAAATACACATTCTAATTCAGAAAATGGAATCGTCTCTCCTGAGATTCAAGAAGTGGTGGCTGATGTTATCTCCAAAAGTGTTGGGCCCGAGGAACCATGGAGTGATGGCATTGAAGTCGAAAATTGGGAGGCAAGAGCTGATGCATCACTTGGCACTCGAACAAAACCAGAGGTTGAGGAAGGTGAAGTAACAAATAAGAGTAGCTCTGAAAAGAGTTTCGTATGTATAGACAATGAGCCTGAGGCGAGAACAAATGGTGATACTGGTGCCGACTACATAAGTAATATTGTTAAAAATGCTTCAGGTGACAAATCCCTGAACGATAGTATTGTAGTAGCTAATGCTAAGACTTCATCTCCATTGGAGAAATCTAGTTCCGTGGAAAAGGGAGAGACTGAAGATGACAGTTTGAAACAAGAGCATCTCTTGGCTACTGCACTGAACTCAGATCTGGAGTCTACTGAAGTTCGCAGCAGTAATGGCTACCATGGGGTAACTAGTAGAGAACACGAGACAGTTCAAAATGTTAATGGAGGATATGATGTTCAACAGAGTCCTCAACTTAACAAGGAACTTGAGCAGGAAAGCAGCAAAGTAAATATAGATACAGAGATTAAGGAACGATCACATGTTGAAAGAGAATCCGAGGTTGTAAATGCTGCTTCACCAACAGAGTCGAGAAGTAATCCTACATCAGTACCGCCTGCTTCTAGTCCAGCAGGTCTTGGTCGCGCTGCTCCTCTTTTGCAACCTGCTCCACGTGCTCCACAACAGTCTCGTGTAAATGGAAATGTTTCTCAAAATCAGCCTCAGCAAGCTGAGGACTCTACCACTGGAGAGACCGATGAGCATGATGAGACTCGTGAGAAGCTCCAGTTGATCAGGGTCAAATTTTTGAGGCTTGCACATAGACTAGGGCAAACTCCACATAATGTCGTAGTTGCTCAGGTTTTATATAGGCTTGGATTGGCTGAACAGTTGAGAGGCAGAAATGGAAGCCGTGTTGGTGCCTTTAGTTTTGATCGTGCTAGTGCCATGGCAGAACAGCTCGAGGCAGCTGGACAGGATCCACTTGATTTTTCGTGTACGATTATGGTGCTTGGGAAAAGTGGGGTTGGTAAAAGTGCAACGATCAATTCTTTATTTGATGAAATGAAATTTTGTACTGATGCATTCCAGATGGGGACAAAGAGGGTTCAAGATGTTGTGGGTCTTGTTCAGGGAATTAAGGTACGGGTGATTGACACTCCCGGTCTCTTACCGTCCTGGTCTGATCAAGCCAAGAATGAGAAGATCCTGAATTCTGTTAAGGCTTTCATCAAGAAAAGTCCACCTGACATTGTACTATATCTTGATAGGTTAGATATGCAAAGCAGAGATTCTGGTGACATGCCTCTCTTGCGCACCATCAGTGATGTTTTTGGACCATCGATATGGTTTAATGCCATTGTGGGTTTGACTCATGCTGCTTCTGTTCCACCAGATGGCCCAAATGGCACTGCTTCTAGCTATGACATGTTTGTAACACAACGTTCTCATGTCATCCAGCAGGCCATTCGCCAAGCAGCTGGAGATATGAGGCTTATGAACCCTATTTCTTTAGTTGAGAATCACTCTGCTTGCAGGACTAATCGGGCAGGCCAGAGAGTATTACCGAATGGCCAAGTATGGAAGCCTCATTTGCTGTTACTCTCATTTGCATCCAAGATTCTGGCAGAAGCAAATGCTCTTCTGAAATTACAAGATAATATTCCAGGGAGACCATTTACAGCTCGGTCCAAGGGTCCGCCATTACCGTTTCTCCTTTCATCCCTTCTGCAATCAAGACCACAGCCTAAGCTTCCTGAACAGCAGTATGGTGATGAAGAAGATGAAGATGATTTTGACGAATCATCAGATTCTGAGGAAGAGTCAGAGTATGATCAGCTTCCACCCTTTAAGCGGTTGACTAAAGATCAAATGAGTAAGCTCAGTAAATCTCAGAAGAAGCAATATCTCGATGAGATGGAGTACCGGGAGAAACTATTTATGAAGAAGCAAATGAAAGAAGAAAGGAAGAGACGTAAGATGTTTAAGAAGTTTGCTGCCGAGATTAAAGATTTGCCGGAGGAGCCAAGTGAGAATGTGGAAGAGGAGAGTGGTGGACCTGCATCAGTCCCAGTTCCCATGCCAGATTTATCTCTACCTGCGTCTTTTGACTCTGATAACCCTACTCACCGCTACCGCTACCTTGATTCCTCTAATCAATGGCTTGTTAGGCCGGTCCTGGAAACTCATGGGTGGGATCATGATATTGGTTATGAAGGTGTGAATGCGGAACGCCTCTTTGTTGTTAATGACAAAATACCAGTATCTTTCTCAGGCCAAGTGACAAAGGACAAGAAGGATGCAAACGTGCAGCTGGAAATGGCCAGCTCGGTTAAACACGGAGAGGGTAAATCGACCTCCCTGGGTTTTGACATGCAAACTGTTGGAAAGGAATTGGCTTACACTGTTCGAAGTGAAACGAGGTTCAACAAATTCAGGAGAAACAAAGCTGCAGCTGGTCTCTCTCTAACGCTCTTGGGTGATTCGGTGTCTGCAGGGCTGAAAGTAGAAGATAAGTTGATTGCTAATAAATGGTTCAGAATGGTAATGTCTGGTGGGGCTATGACTAGTCGGGGAGATGTTGCTTATGGTGGTAGTTTAGAAGCTCAGTTGAGAGATAGAGATTATCCCCTTGGTCGGTTTTTGACTACTCTTGGACTTTCCGTGATGGATTGGCACGGTGATCTTGCTATCGGAGGGAATATACAGTCTCAGATTCCCATTGGACGTTCCTCTAACTTAATCGCTCGTGGTAATCTGAACAATAGAGGAGCAGGGCAAGTAAGTGTCCGTGTCAACAGCTCCGAGCAGCTCCAACTTGCTATGGTTGCGATTGTTCCTCTCTTCAAGAAGCTACTTGGTTATTATTCGCAGCAAACACAATGATGAAGAACATTTAGGCTGATTTTCACTTCCGTCTCCTATTAGGAAATGATAGTCACAAGAACACTCTAGGGCGAGTTGAACAGGTACAAAGCCTGATGGCACCGTTGATATTTCTTTCTGTTCTTTACCGATTGCTGATGATTTGGTTTTGAACAGGATCCGTATCCGAGAAGTAAAAGACCAATCGTTGTGAGGAAAGCCAGTTTCTTGAGATAGCCAGAACATAGCACCTTCTTTGTCTGATATATAGTTCAAAAGGTTGTTTTCTTCTATTTCTAAAACCTTGTGATATATTTTATGAATAAAGCTTCTCTATTTTTGTTCTTGTGCCTTTGGATTAGTCATACAAATCCATTCACTTTCTGGACCCTAGAACATGTATGTAGCCTACGAGTTTGTATTAGTATTCCCTAAACATCTAATCTTCATTTCCTAAATCGTTAGGCTTTGTAGCATAATTGATTGTGTTTATACATTTACTAGACGGGCTTCATCCAATGAATCCAAGTATAGACTTTTATAGGTGTTACAAAAGGACCCAAGAACAATGGGGGAATCATAAGAAGTGTATATGTATAACAAAAACAGACCCAATCATTCGCAGACTGTGAATTTGCAAGTCCCCGAATTAGCCTTGATGAAACGGATAGCGGTCATAAGAACATGGTGCTGTGAGTTCCCAAGGAGAGCCATATTGGTATATGTGATCACAGCGACGGAGTTATAAGGAAAGCCAAGAGAGTTGTATGAATTGAGTAATGCAGTTGTTGCCTCCCTTAGGAGAGTCTTGTAGGCTTCTCCTCGCCCGTCAAGCGCTTCCCGCACCGTCATATCAGTACCATATCTCCTCCCGGCTACTAGTCCGAATGCCACCGCGACCTTCGTGTCGGGGCCTATCGCCCTCCAGTAGCATCTATACTCTGGTCTTATCCACAACCTATGAAATTGTGTGCAAAATAGGTATATATGCCTATTGTGAAATGTGTGCTAAGGAATGAATTAGAGAGAAAGCTCACTGATGAGAACAAGCTGAGGGCTCTACAAATGGAACTGGAGGGATTCGAGGCAACGGTGGAAGCTTAAACTGAGGAGGCGATGTAGCTGGAGGAGGGCTCATGACTGGGGCCTGAGGAGGAGGTAAGACCGGTACTTGAGCAATTGGAGGCAAAGGTGGAAGCTTAACCTGAGGAGGAGGCATGACTGGGACTTGAGGAGGAGGCATAACCGGAGCTGGTGGTGGTTTAGGATAAGAAGACATGGGCTGAACCGGCTGAGCAAGAAGCGCATCCGCAGCGAACATTTCAATACCGAAGAAACTAAACATTAGTTTAAGTTTCTGTGCAGGACCTGAAGCAATGCTGCAACTACTACTTGAGCCTTGTTGTTGAGCTCCATTGTCTGAAACCTGAGCATAACAGTTGCTTAGATCAGGTGTCCCGTCGAATCTCATTACATATCCTCCAAGCCAGTTTGTAGTCTCTTCTCTTGACATATAGACTTGTCCATTTTCATCAGAACATGTGACACTAACCTTAATTCCTGCAAGAAACCAACAACATATCTTGAGGAACAAGCAGAGAAACAACAAAAACAAAGTGTTAACAATGTCATTATTAACTACCGGAGACAGGAAAATCGAACAAAGATCTCTCTCCATCCTTGCATTGGTCACAAAACACGGTGCCAGTGACCGTGGCATATCCGGTAATTCCATTTACGGCTAAGCATAAAACAAGAAAGGCGACAAAGAGAAGATTATGATCTGGATCCATTTGATTTCTCAGAAGTCAGAACTATAAGAAATAAAGAAGAAGAAGAAGAAGAAGAAGAGAGAAAAAGACAAGTTATGGAAGTCTTAAAAGCGATAAGATAAAAAAAAATAGTGAATAAAAAGGAAATCATCATTTCTTCTCCAACTTTCAACTGCTAAAATATTAATTGAGGTTGCTGACAAAGACAAGAAAAGACTATAGTTTATGGTTTGAACATGAGATTATTCGTACGACTCAAGAACATTAATGTTCCTGCCTCCAAAATTTGTAATGGATTATTAATTATATCCCTAACCCTTTTGTGCTGAGCAATAAATATTTCCTTCTTTATTAATTTTTGATTTTTATTTTTAAATGGGTTTTAGGTTATAGTTATTGGTTTCGAAGGTATTGGTTCTACGCAGTTAATACTATCAAGACTTTGTATGAATATATAGTTGTGTCGAGCTGTATCTAATGTGAACACAGTTCCACACACAACACGTGAAGTGTGAAATAAAAAGAAAGAAAATTTTACTCGACGTGTGCAGTTCTTGAGCCATACCCGCACACGTATTTTACACAAATTAACCATCTATTTTTTCGAACCACTGTTCTTGCACTTTCATGGAGATGATCGGCTTTTTTTTCTCGATTTATGAAAAGAGGTTCTTGTAGTGTAGGAATTGTTATATATGGATTGAGCATCCATTAATTAGTCGGGTTCAAACCTGTTCTCTATATTATGATCGACCTAATAACAATAGGTCAATCGGTTCATGATCAAAAACAAAGACCTTCACCCAAAGGATGCTCTGCACAGCTCACAATCAGTCCTACTCGGCTCGGTTCAGCTTGCAATTAGATTTGTTAAGCTTGGTTCAACTCGCCATCTTATCTCAGCTCAGCTCGCCATCTTAGCTCAGCTCAGCTCAATACATGATGTAGTCAGTTTGGCCCCTTTTTCGTCTGACGAGTACGACCTATTCGTCACGACACAACAAGGAGTCAACGGTCCGTACAAAAATATGACCGTATTTACTATAAATAAACTGTTTTACTGTTCATAAATGTAACTTTTGGGGATTTGTGCACTTCTTTACTTTCTCTCTCTATAAACAAGCACATCCTGGATTGTAAGCGAGCTTGTCTCACAACGATCTCGCACTATCATGTTCTTATGCCGATCTTAATATGATTTCTAATAAAGACAAACATTGACCCATAAAATTTTACCAAGCACGTTCGTTCTTACTTAACAGACACAACCATGCATACTTGTGACTAGTTCGATAATCAAAATTGGCGCCGTCTGTGGGCCGTCTGTGGGGAATAAGTTTTTTTCTTCACTTCGGACAAGCTCGACGATGACATGACCACCTGCAAACAAGAGTATCATCACTCTCTCGCACAATCCAGATCCGGGAATGACTTTGCAAACGACCAATCAGTCCGACAAGGTTCGTCAGGTCTCTTCAGCCACGACCCGACCAACCAACTCTCGGAAACGGAATTGCTTCACAATACCGAGCAGACTCAACAAGTCGCAAACAATCGGTCCGACGAGCAGAACGTTTTTGTCCTACTCAAGGTTCTCATGACATAAGTTGACGAGCTTTCTTGAGGGATTAATGCTAGGTTCGACCAGCTCGCAACTACACAAGTGGTATTCCATGGACAAATCAACGATCTCCAATCATCTGGACACCAGGCGACGGCACCACGGTAGATCAAATTCACATTGCGCCTCAAGCAAGCTCTATTCCACGGATCGCCAACCCGAGCGCCGAACATAATAGAAGATTACCCATACATTCTATGTCATTAACGAAGAAGGAGAAAAACACTCAACCCTTTGCTGTTGGCCCTTCAAACAACTCAGCAGTAGACGCTCACAAGGATAGTGAAATAGAAGACCTGAAATCCAAACTACAAAGCATGACTTCAAAAGTTCATCAAGTGATTAGCTCGGCACCCGAATATCGATCGCGTGCTCGAAGAAACACAAAATACTCCATTCACTCATCGCATTTAAGACATCCAAGTTCGATATTCGGGAAAAATTAAACTGATGAAGTATGAAGGCGATTCAGACCCAAAAAGTTCTTAACCGATTTTTGCATCACCATGGGCAGGACACATTTCGATATGGGAGAATGCGATGCATGATACTGTCAACTATTTGTTGAACACTTACAGAATCCGCTTTGGACTGGTTTTCCCGCCTGGAAGCAAACTTTATCGACGGTTATCATGATATATAAATAACATTTCTCAAGCACTACTTCATGTACATCCATGAGGGAGCATCAAACGCCGATCTCTGGACCATCAATCAAGGACCAAAGGAAACTCTAAGATCATACACCAGTCGCTTCAAATCATCCTTGCGAAAATAATGATCACTGACAGTGAAGGATTACCCGCGCTATGGAATGGTCTACGTTACGAATCTAGTTTTCGTGAAGAGCTGAAGAAGAACAAACCGAGCACAATCGAAGATGCCCTGCACCGAGCAACCATTTTCATCAAGATCGAAGAAGAAAAGGAAAATATGGTTAAAAAATTCACACAAAAGTCCGACTTCGAAGGAAAAGTCAGAAAATCTTAGAAAATTTCCGTGCAACGAGAACCGCGTCAGCATTACGATCAAGATGACAAAAAATTAAAGGAAGAGAAGGGCAAAGCGGCATATTACGTTAGTGACCAACATCAAGGCTACCAGTAGGATCAAACTACTCAAGGCTATCGTCAAGATCGCCCATCTCAGGGCTATCAACAAGATCGTCAGCATCAGAACAAACCATGTAACAAGTATGTTCGAGGCAACGATCATAGTAAACTCTTATGTGATTTTCACCAATGAGCAGGAAACAATAAATCCGAATGCAGAAAATTTCAAGCTTTACTCTTCGCCGACTCCAAAAGGAAGGGAAGAAGATAACAACAACTCGCAATCAACCTTATGCGAAAGCTGAGAACCGAGCAGCCAAACCCAAAAATGAAGGAGAACGTTTCAAGCTCATTCAAGAAGGAAAAAGAAAACAAGTAGCACTGGAAGTGGAATCGAGCAGATAAACACGTATATGGAACCACAAAAACAAGCCCGCGACGATCAAGACAAAGAAGGGACGCCCCCACCGAGGAGACGTATAAACATAATCATGGGAGAATTGCCACTTTGCAACGATTCGAGTTCGGTCGATAAAAGAGTATGAACGTCGAGCTATCACGCAAAAGCAATGGAAAAGAAACAACAATGACAAGTTCAAGGTCGGAAACAACATAATGTTCACCGATTAGTACAAAGAAGGCTGGGATAGACCACATAACGACCCGCTGGTTGTCGAACTCCGAGTTGGCGACTACGAAGTATTAAAAATCATGATGGACACCGGGAGTTCGGTAGACATGATTTTCAAAGAAACACTATAAAGTATGGAGCTACTGTAATGCCCCTTTCCGGATATCGAGGACTTTCTTCCGGATAGCACACAAACTTCGTCACACATCTTAAGATATAGCTACTGTAACGCCCCTTTCCCATTATCCGATGACCGACGAGCTGACTGGTCAACAATCAAACATAGTATCACCAAGTCGAACCCGAGCAAGTCAAACGGGAAAAGTTCGTAACAATACGAAGCCAGAGACAGTTCGTTTTTTTGACACGGGCTCACACCAAACCGTCCTTGACCCCGTTTACCTCGCTTCCGCAATACAAAGCTTTCCAACCTGTATTTCTTCCGCGAGGGTTGTCGGTTCGGACTAAACCAATATACCAGGGAAGCGATTTCAATTTCTAAGTAAATAAACGTTTACAAAACTATTTGCCTATTAAATTCTAATTACAAGTAAATAAAGAATAAACATGAGCCATAAAGCTGAACCGAAAACAACAACCATTGAAATCATCGAATCAAAACTCCCGGCGCACAAGCAATCCCGAACCTACACCGAGGACCTCACGCGTCCGTCGCTGCTAAACCTGAAAAAACACAAAAGAGTCTAATGAGCGATCTAAGATCACCCAGCGAGTCAGCTCCCACTAACGGCTTCTAATCTGACCTACTGTTAATAATCCCGCACCAAAAACCCAAAATAACAATCATAAAGAAGAAATAGTCTATCCCGTGCCACACCGACGTGATAGACCCACAACACATAAGCATTCTCTAACCAAAGAAAGAATTAAGGAAATCGAAGTCACTGCGGCACATGCCCTCAATTAGACTCGATGTATCTATCGCCAACAATGAACTTAACACCATTGGGCCCACTATGCGAACTCGGTAACTTCCACGGGAACACTTAGCTACCGACATGGTAACTAAAAATATCCATGACTCCTAGACGTAAACACGAAGTCCTACGACCTAGGAAACTGTTCTTAGTTCATTGATACACAGCGACTAAGCTACCCCACGACAACCTAAGTTTCCATGTAGTCCGGCCCTAGGACATGACGCCGTATTCTCCAGACCACATGATAGGTCAAGAATTATAACTGCAAGTGCACAGTGATGTGAATGTAGTACTTTATGTTGGGATTATGTCCTGAAATCATATTGTACTTACTCTAAAGATAGTTGTATTGTCGAGATCGGACAATTCATGTGATACTGGGTAGTCATAATGTACCGCTTATGACAAATGAGTTGTAACTCATTTCTAGTATCGTGTGAACCTACATGGTCACACACCTAAGCAAGCTGGATACACTTAGTATGGGATTGATCATTGGCATATGATCCGATCAATGTGTGTTGGATACACATGAATTGAGTTTTGAAGAGGTGTGTCGATCGATGCAATGAGTGTGTCGATCGACGCAGGTTTTCAAATGGGTGTGTCGATCGATACAATATGTGTATCGATCGATGCACATTGGGCTTCGAAACTGAAGTTTCGAGTTAATGACTTAAACGAGTCAGGTTTGATCCGTAGGTCGTTTTGGGTCATCCTAGGTTGATATATAATATTTTATATGATCGACCTGAGCCCTAGCCGTCAGTGTGGCTTCTCAGAGAGAAAGCAGAGACACATAAACTCATAAGATCCACAGGAGATCCGATTCCCGGCACTAGCATCCCGACGGATTCCAGCTTGTGTGCGTGTGGACTACGATAGAGGCGCAGTGATTGAGGCGCTAGAGATCTCGATTACCTGCTCATCCTTCCGCTGCCAATCTCCAGGTAATCACGAGGTCAGTTTTAGATTCAATCACCTAGACCCTGGATCCTAGGGATTCCAATAGTGGTATCAGAGCTGTAGAGTTTAATCCATTGAATCTGTAGCCTGGAATTTGATTAAAATGATATTTGATTGAATTGATGCTAGCTAGGTTTCGTTTTGATAAATGTAATCTCGGATTTAATTATATCGAAAACGAAGAACTGTGTTTTCGCACTGTGTCGATCTACACACCGCGAAAACGGCAAAACTGTTTTAGGGTTTTCGCACAGCATCGATCGATGCACTGGGTGTGTCGGTCGATGCAGCGCGAAAACGCAAAAGAATTTGTGTTTTCGCATAGCGTCGATCGACACAAGTTTGTGTCGGTCGATGCACCGCGAATTCGCCTATTAAAACATGCAGGCTGTGCGAAAAGATAGATCGGTTCAATTGGATTGAACCGGTTATCTCGCATGGTTATGTCGGTTTAATTCGATTAAAAATTCCCTGATACCCTACTGTATCGATCGACACAAGTTTTAGTGTCGGTCGACACAAGCCTTGCGATTGGTGGAATCGGTTCAATTGGATTGAACTGGTTATCATGCTTGGTTAAGGTAGATTATATCGGTTTAAATTGGATGAATTGGTTCAATTAAATTGAACTGGTTATCTCAAATAGAATAAACCGATTTAACTGGTTAAGATCAGTTTGATTGGATAAGTCAGTTCAATTGAATTGGATCGGTTATCGCGATTAGTTAAAACTGGTTGAATCGGTTCAGTTGGATGGACCGGTTGAATTGGATTTGACCGGTATCTCAATTGGTCTAAAACCAGTTCATTTGGTCATTTACCGGCTCAATTGGATTGACCGGTTATCTGGTTGATTAAAATAAGAAACCGAACCAAATGACCTAGCCTACTTCAATTAGAACAAGCAAAACATAATTAAAATTAGAAGTAAAACATGTTCTAAACCTATCTGGTACACATTGGATGTGTATTAGATCAAAGTTTAGTTTTCAATATGGTCAACTGTCAAGACTCATTTCGTTGTTGTGATAGTCTTGCCAAGAGCTTGGTGTCCACAATTACATGAGTAAGGCAGGTAGTAGTGTTGATGGTCTTGCAGTGCTTGACATCAACAATTACGTGACCTAAGAGATTGAATTACTAACTTTTGAGTTCCGTTTCCTCAACTAAATATCAAGTGATCTTGATGTCTTGCCCAATCTTGTCTACTGTCAAGACTCATTTCATTGTTGGATAGTCTTGGAGTCCTTGGTATCCACAATTACATGAGTAAGGCAGGTGATCATTGATAGACTTGCAATGCGACTGTCAATGATCACAAGACTAAAGAGATTGGTTTACTTGACTAGGCTATCAGAAGTTCTGGGCCCAGAGACATCAGAGTGGATGAGACATGGATTGTCTTATCTGCGACCAAGAGTTGTACTGGGTACAATTAGCAATGGTTTGCTTGCCTAGATGACTAAACTCTGGGTGATGACGAGTCGTCCACTCAGATTTTAGTGATGTATGGATCTTGGATTATTATATTCATAGAGGAAACGTTGTTTGAATATAATGCGAGTTTTCTTATTGGATAAGATTCCTCATTTCCTGAAATCATAACTAAAATTTTCTTTGATTAAAATTTTCAGCCTATGTCTAAAACTACTTTCTCGTTACGATCCGTCCTTGAGAAGGACAAGTTAAATGGATCAAATTTCCTGGATTGGTATTGCAATTTGAGATTAATCCTCAAGCAGGAGAGTAAGGACTATGTCCTTGAGAAAGCTCTTCCAGAAAGGCTTGGGACCAATCACTCGGATGCAGTATATGATGCTTGGAATAAGCATTATATTGATGTGGTAGATGTGCGTGGTCTGATGTTGGCTACCATGGAATCGGACTTAAAGAGTCAATACGAGACATGGAGTCGCCAATAGAGATGATCACCAGCCTGAAACTGAAGTTTCAGGATCTAGCACGAGTTGAGAGATTCCAAATGGTGAAGTCTCTCACTGGGTGCAAGCTACCAGAGGATGCTCCAGTGAGTCCTCATGTCATTAAAATGATGGGTTACATTGATAACCTGGGGAAACTGGAATGTCATGTCAGCTTAGAGTTGGCCACTGACATCATTCTGCAGTCACTGCCGTCTAGTTATAATAAGTTTATCAAAAGCTATATCAAGAATAACTTGACGAAGACGTTGACTGAGCTGCATGGTATGATCAAAACAGAAGAGCAAGACATCATAAAGGGTAAAAGATTTGAGAAATCTTGTGTTGACAAGGGTAGAGTCAGGGCCGTCCAGATTTGGAATCAGGATAAGCCTGTGTCATCTTATAAGCCCAAGTCCGGCCCATCTGGTGTTAGAAAGTGCTTCAACTGTGATGAGTCAGGGCATTGGAAGAGAGATTGCATTAAATTCTTGGAAAATTCACAAGAGATGAAGGAGATGTATGGTGCTTCTTCTTCAGGTATTGTGTTATTACTTCAAGTTCTACGTATGTATTGGATACTGGTTGTGGTACTGATATTTTGGAAATATGCAGGGCCTAAGCAACAGTAGAACGTTGAGGAAAGGACAAGTGGAACTGCGTGTCTGGTATGGAGCAATGGTTGCTACATAAGCCGTAGAGATTCTCCACTTGTAGGAGCCTTTCAAGCTTGGTTTTTGAATTAAGTAATTGTTACTATGTACCTGCTTTATGCAGAGATGTGTTTCATTTTCTTGTAAGAATTTGGATGTTTTTCATTCTGATAAAAGACAAGTTTTGCTCTTTTGATCTTAATGAAATATTATATGGTAGCACCCCTTTTTGATAAATGGGTTTTATGTCTTAAACCAATATACACCAGAATATAACATAAATACCAAACGGTTTAAGTCTGATAACTTGAACTTGATTTTTCCTTAGCATAGTCGTTTTGACCACATAGAGTGAAGCGGATTCAGAAGTTCCATTGTTATGGGCTTTAGGCTCATTTGATTATAAATCATTTGAGACATGAATTCTACTTACTGGACCAAATGACTAAGGCTTCTTTGGCAGAGCTAAAGAGAAGGGCCAGAGGCTTATTGGGCCTTGCTCATACTGATGTATGTGGCCCGATGAGCATAAATGCCAAAGGAAATATTCAGTACTTCATTAACTTATTGATGGCATCAGTAAGTATGGCTGTGTTCATTTGATGAGACACGAGTATGAATCCTTTGAGGAGTTCCAAAAATGAAGTATAGAACCGATTTGACAGAAGTATTGAGATCCTTAATTAGATCGCGGAGGAAAATACTTGAGTCAAGAATTGGGTGATCATCTAAGTGAGTGTGAAGTCATATCACAGCTCTTTTCTCTTGGAAAACCTAAATGGTGTTTCTGAGAGAACGAATCGGACCTTATTAGATATGCTCCGATTAATGATGAGTCACAGGAATCTTCCATCATCCTTTTAAAATACGCTCTAAAATGAATATGTTTACGCCAAATTAGTTTTCTATCAGAATCAGTTGAAAGACACCACATTGGATGTGGACTGAGTGATTTTCAAGTATGTCTTTCTGATTAATTGGGATTGCAAGGTTTGTGTAAGGCAGTTGTCAACAAACAAACTTGAATCCAAATCTGATAAGGGCTGCTTCACCGGTTGTCCTAGGGAAACCGAGGCTTAGTACTTTTGCAACCAATACGAGAACAAAGTTTTGTTGTTAGGAACTCTGTTTTTCCAAGAAAACAGTGGGAGTAAAAGTACAACTCGAAGAAATTCGAGAAACACAGGAGGCTGTTAAACCTGTTGAGGAAGAGCAGCGGTTGGATCTACAGAGTGTTGTAGGATCTGAACCTGTGGAGCCTGAAGTTCGCTGATCCTGATGGATCCGTCACTAAACCGAGGGTGATTCCTCATGACCGATTGCTGTGATCTGTTGATCATTGAAAAGTGACGAGCCTGCGAAATTCAAAGAAGCAAAAGGTGAGCCCCAACTCCGAAAAATTAACTAGGAATGTACGTTAGCTTCACCGATCCATTTCTGGATTGAAGCAAACAACTTGGAGTTGGAATCCATGTTCTGTTAAATCAGTCAAAAGTTATTGACTTGATCAGGAACGTATAGAAACCGTGCGTTTACAAGTAAACTAATGAAAGCGTAATTGCAATTCTCACACCGTATGTTTATAACATACTTAATCTCATAAACGACGTTCCGACGTTATAGTCTTGTCAAGATTTGGGTCGGAAGTCAAATTTAACGATGGACATGGAAGAAGCCGCGAAAGTTCTTGGAATAAGGATCCATTGAAATGGATTGGAAAGGCTAGTTGGATCGTGTCAGAATCCTTATGTTGATAAGGTATTGGACAATTTCAATATGCATGATTCCAAGATTGGCTTCACACCAAAGGTCTTATGGCAATAATCTTAGCAAGATGAAGTGTCTTGGACACTGGCTGAGCTAGCATCTATGAGTGTGATTCCTTATGCTTCAGCAATAGAATCCATCATGAATGCCATATTTAGCGCTCGTCTAAATGCAGCTCATGCATAAAACATGACGAGAATATACCAATTTGTTCCGGTAAAAGTCACTGGACAGTTGTAAAGAATATCCCCATGTGTTTGAGAAACACTAAGGATAGTTCTTGTTCAACTGAGAAAAATGACGAATCTGTTATGAGTAGTTAGACGGACAAAGATGATTCCCGGTTCCCACCTGGTTATGTCTCTTTGTCTGTGTAGCGGCGCTATCTGTTGGAAAGGTCTCCAAGCAGTGGACCGTAGAGTAGTGCTTATTAAAGAATAGCGGTGTGGTTTGTTGGAATGGTTCCAAGCAAGAACACCGCAGCATCTCTCACAACCTAAGCATGAGTTTCATGCTGTTGCTGTAGGTACTAGATATCTGAAGACGTGGTCTAGATTCTAGTGGGAGTTATGTTAGTTATGATGTTCAGATAGACATGATGCAGTCATGTTTATGAAAAACTGACATCAGCATTATTTGATCATTGGATAATTAAATAATGGTCCCAAGTATTTTATGTTCACCTTATAGGTCATCAAGTTGAGGACTTGATCATGAAACCCTATAAGTAATAGATGACATAAATTATGATTGTCCCTAGTCGAGATTGTCAAAAGTGGGACACTGACAACTGCGAGAGACTAGCTTGTGAGGTGACTGTTGACTAAGTTTCATGGAGTCAATGATATGAGTATCACAGTCAATCACATAGATATATGTTGGTGAACATATGATCGGACATGACCCGCTAATGAGAACTCTACAGGATAGTTATATCTGTGTCATGAGAGTTTCTCATTATGACTATAGAGTATAATCCTTAGACCTGAGTTCATCATGCTTTCTAGTATATGAATTGGTGCACTTTGACCTTGTCAAACGTCGATCCGTAAATGGCGGCTATAAAGGCATTGCTTAGGTGTATCATGAAGTATGTGTAGAAACAGGGATGAAACAAGAAGGGATTTGTCCCTCCTATATAACAGGAGATAAATATCTCAGGGCCCATCGAAGATTTGATAATGAGAAAATGCATGGCCGTGCTCAAACGAGGTGATTGTCAGTCGTTTGTTTTATCAGTATAGATCAGGAGTTCGATGAACATGATGTTGGCTATAATAAGGATGACACAGTTCCTTGCCTTATGCCATATCGAGATATAGCGATAAAGGGATTATGGGAATAGATGATTCCAGTACAAGTGGGAGATTGTTGGGATTATGTCCTGAAATCATATTGTACTTACTCTAAAGATAGTTGTATTGTCGAGATCGGACAATTCATGTGATACTGGGTAGTCATAATGTTTTGCTAGAAACTGCTTATGACAAATGAGTTGTAACTCATTTCCAGTATCGTGTGAACCCTATACACCTAAGCAAGCTGGATACACTTAGTATGGGATTGATCATTGGCATATGATCCGATCAATGTGTGTTGGATACACATTGAATTGAGTTTTGAAGAGGTGTGTCGATCGATGCAATGAGTGTGTCGATCGACGCAGGTTTTCGAATGGGTGTGTCGATCGATACAGTATGTGTATCGATCGATGCACATTGGGCTTCGAAACTGAAGTTTCGAGTTAATGACTTAAACGAGTCGGGTTTGATCCGTAGGTCGTTTTGGGTCATACTAGGTTGATATATAATGTCTTATATGATCGACCTGAGCCCTAGCCGTCAGTGTGGCTTCTTAGAGAGAAAGCAGAGACACATAAACTCATAAGATCCACAGGAGATCCGATTCCTGGCACTAGCATCCCGGCGGATTCCAGCTTGTGTGCGTGTGGACTACGATAGAGGCGCAGCGATTGAGGCGCTAGAGATCTCGATTACCTGCTCATCCTTCCGCTGCCAATCTCCAGGTAATCACGAGGTCAGTTTTAGATTCAATCACCTAGACCCTGGATCCTAGGGATTCCAACACTTTAGGGTATCGAATCCACAAGGACTCTAGGCAACGATAGATTAAGAACAGTCAAGTTAAACTAGGAGAAAGCAATGTAATGAGAAACTAAAAGCAATGCAAGAAAGTAAATTAGTAGCAAGATTGGTTTGTAGGCAATTAACTAAAAGCGCTAAGTCTAGGGAGTTCTCAGGAAATCAGACAAGCAGATAAATTATTCAGTCATGATCAAATTAAGCACAGTTCTAGAACTCAAACACGGAAATAGAATTAACCAACTTTCGTTGTGAGAATTCTCTAAGCCTAATAGCAGAAATCCAAATTTCTTTGTAATTCCTAACAGATTAAACTAGCTTTAAGATTAAGTTCGATATGTTCACAATTAAATTAAACCAAATTTCTTTGCGAGTAATTCAATTGCTCAACCTAAATAGTTCAGATTCTAAACCACACTTTCGTGTCAATTTAACAACCTAAGATCTAGATTCTAAGTGATCAGGTTAGAAACTAGTGTTCAAGCACAATTTAGATCGAAGAACAATTATTGATATGAATCCTTAACTGAAATAAATAAATCTAGCAAGTCATAAAATTCTTAATGAGAATCCCTAAACCTAACTATTAATCTACTCAGACAGAGAATATGAAAACATAATCAATGAAATAATAGATTGCATAAAAGAGAATAAAGAAGTAAAAGAGTTCGAAATCTTCTCCAAAAAGCAGAAAGCAGTACAAGATTAGATCAGCCCCAAGCTCTAAAAACTCTCAGCTATAAGTATGAAAGCGTATCTGTAAGCGTACCTCAAAACTGATGTAAAAACCAAATTATATAAGATAATCACGTCTTGGGGCTTCTTTGTAATTATCAGGAACTTCTGGGCAAAACTGTGAATTCTGCATTCTTCATTAAACCGCCGAGGAAGGCCCATCTCGCTCGTGTATCGATCGATGCACGATGTGTGTCGATCGATGCATTACTCTGTTTTGGACAGTGAACTCTATCTCTCGGGTCAAAATACCAAAATGCTCCAAAAAGCTCCATAAACTCCAATTCCGCTCCAAACGTGCATATATCTAATAACACCTGTAAAAGACTCTAAAGAAACACTAAAAGACTCAAACACACTTATATCATGGTCTAAAACCGGTAAAAACCATGATATATCAACTCCCCCACACTTAGCCTTTACTTTCCCTCAAGCAAAACAGAGAACTAAAACATGGTAAGAGGTTTGAAAACTTTCAGAAACTCTTTTTATCCTAGAAGCAACAACACTCAGATTCCCCTTAGTAAGCCACTGAAAGAATCACCTGCAAGACATCAAGACCAACATGTACTTCCCCCACACTTAGCAACTGTCCTAAGTAAACTCCACAATCAATCCAAGCAATTCAAATTCAGCCTACTGACTTCTATAAGCTATTAAGTGCGGTCTCACCTAAGGATTATCGATCAAAGGGCACATGGATTCTTACTTTGTCAGCTCTAGACCACCATACTATCTTTTTCTGGTTCATTTTCTTCTCTTTTCCCTTCCTTAGCATTCTGATTTTCCCCATTGGGTATCATTTTTTTTTTATCAGTGCTCTTCCCGTTAAGGAGTGTACTTTGGACACATTCCATGAATGCACATGAGGTAATAGTGTTTGCTACTACTCCCGTGACCACTTCGGAGCTACTAGCTCATCCTCAGTTTATTACTTTTTTTTTTTACTTTATTGAAGGGGAGAAGGGAACCATACTCGGACATGTTTACAAGCTGTGTCAGAACTAACAAAGGAATCCGACTCAAGGTATACCAAGCCCTTAGGTGAGAAAATTAAGTCAAATTAAGGGAAGGATCCTCTGAATATCTGAATTGATATGGGTGTCCTCAGTAGGTTGATCCGTGTTGGGTTTTCTAATAGTCATAGATAGATCCTGCAACTTCATCTCAATGGTTACTTAAGTTCCTGCAAGATGTTGTTAACTTCTCAAAAATTCACTGTTTCCTACTTAAACCGTTTTGACTCAATAAAACCAATTTTTTTTTTGAAAAATAGGACTGACTCTAAGAAAACAGAAAGATAATAGTCAGTACTACCTCCCCCACACTTGAAACACACTGTCCCCAGTAGTATCAAGCTAAGGTTTGGTAATAGAAAGTAAAAATGTTAATGGATGTGTTAAGTTCTGTCTGATTTTTACCTCTGTCGCTCATGCATCGATCGTTACACATAAGTGCGACGATCGTTGCAAGGCGATTTGCGTCATGGGTCGATCGTTGCTCAGGACCGCAACGATCGCTGCAATGCGATTTTCGTGTTGTGACGATCGACACACAGGACCGTGTCGATCGTTGCATTGCGATTCTGTTGAACAGTCAGCAGTTAGCAGGTTAGTCCGTGAGAAATTATCAAATTTTAAACCTGCAAGCTGAAAATCAATGCAAACAAGTAGAATCAAAGCAACAGATAGTCTCAAAGTAAAAACATCATCCAAACATAAGAATCCTAAGAAAATCAAAAGAAAAATGCAAAAGAAAAGATGAAAACAGAAATACAGAACCGTAGTCTGAAAATGCCACTACTCTCACTCGTCATCTATGCCATCATAGCGATCAATACCGCTTGAAGAACCGGGAGTCGGAGAGCGCTGTCTACGTCGACGTGAAGGTCCTGGCTGATGAATCTGCGGCTGTCTCCTGCAAGTGCAGCCACGCATGTAGTTCCAGATGCTCCGCAGAATACCATCCTGATGCTCTCTCCACTCTCCCTCAGACATCTCACTCAAAGGCACTGATGGCTCAGGATAAGGACCAATGTCATGTGCAGCAGGAGCAGCAGGTGCAGGCGCAGATGAAGAAGAAGGTGTTGGAATTATGTCCAGTAATCTCTGTACTGTCTCTAGAAAGTAAGAGTATGTCAATGATCAGACATATGTCATATAATACTGGGGGTCATGATGGCTTGCTAGAGTCCGCTCATGATCTATAAGTCTTGGACTTATTGCCTTTATTATATGATCCCATATGGGTCACACGCCTAAGCTAACGGGAAAATACGAAGGAACGGTTTAGCAGAAGTACGGTAAAAGTGCTAGGCATTTACTGTACTTAGAGAGACTAAAGGGCCTGATTAAATCCAAGGGATTTAATCAGAACTGAGAATTGGGCCCAAAAGCCCATAAGAACTGGACAAGGGTTTTATTAAATAAAACTTGCCCTAGCTCTAATTCTCCTAAGCATCTGCGCCGCCAACTCTCTCTCTCTGCGCCTCCTTCTTGCTCGGTCTAGCAGCCACTTTCCTGTGCGTGCGTGTGTGAGCCTTTGGAGGATCCATCTCTTGGTGGTTCTGCTGATCTCTGACCCGTACCTCCATTCCGCTGCATAAACAAGGTAACAGGTGAGATCTATTATGTTTCTACTCAAGAGAACCTAGATCTGCATGTTTAGTAGGATGAATCAATCTGAGAATTGAATCAGGAGACACTAAACGATCCAACAGTGGTATCAGAGCCATTGGTTCTGTGGTTTTCCTTGTTTAGAATCATGTTTAGGATTGTTTAAAGAGGTGTTTTTGAATCAATCTACTGATAAGAGAAAACACTTAAGAAACAAAGAATTAAAACCTAAACAAACAAGAAATCGCATGATCCAATCTATATGAATTGGTTGCGTCGGAGTGTGGTCGAACCGCACGTCCGGATCGTGAGACGCACGGACCGATCGTTGGATCGCGTCGCGTGGTCGAGCCGATCACAAGCGCTGGACCGATCGATCGTGTGGATCGGATCGAACGGTCGGACGATCGCGTGAGGCACTCGGCCGTCCTGATCGCGAGCCTGCTCCGTCCCGATCGCGTCTCGGCCAGCACCGTCCCGCGACCCGAGCCGTCCCGTCCTGCTGTCGTCCGAGCATCGTCGCGTGATCGGGATGGACCGATCTCGGATCGCGTCCCGTCCCGTTTTCGTGCGGCTGGCCGATGTCTCGTCTCGATTGCGGCTAGGTCACGACCGTGATCGGTTCGTGACCAATCGGTTCGGTTCGGTTAATGGTTCGGTTTAATTTTATTAAAAATTAATCGTCACGGTTTAATAAACAGACTTAATAAATTTATTAAGTTCTGGTTAAACCGGGATAAGAAATCCAAAGTCGAAAAATTGGATTTTGTGCCTAAACCAGTGATTTTCTAATTTGATTTGGTTGGACCAAATAAATTGAGAAAATCCGGTTTAGTAAATAACCGGTTGACAATTGTGGTCATCGTAGTAATTAATTTTGGTTAAGACCAATTTTAATGAACCAGACCGGTTATGTCATTTAATTGGGCAATTGGGTTATGTCTTGGACATGAACCAATTCTTGGGCCTCGGGCCAAGAAGTTAAAACAATTGGGCCAATTATTTGAGTCTTTTCTTCAGAATTAATTTAAAATTTATTTTTATAAAATTATAAAATCGATTTTTAAATTAATAAGTTTCCAAAATTTTGAAATTAGAAAGTTTCTTAAAATAGAAGTTTCTAGATTTGCATGTTTTGGATTTTAGGAAATTTCTATAATTAAAAGTTTCTAATTTTAGAAAGTTTCCAAAATTAGTAGGTTTCCCAAAAAGGAAAGTTTCCCAAAATAGTAATCTTCTATTTTGGGATGAAATTTTAATAAACCTACAAACCTCAAATAATATCAAGCGTTGGATGTCTTGTCCAGTCTATGTCAGCTGTCAAAGCCCATTCAATTGTACTCATGGCCTTACAGTGTGAGGGTGTCTACTTTTGCGTGGGTAAGACGGTTTGTGATTCATAAATGTCATTGGGAGTCCCAGACATTAATGATTACATGACTGTATAGTCTGGTTTTCTTGACTAGGCCATCGGGAGTCCCGGGCCTTGAGACATCCGAGTGGATTGGGCCTCGGGCCCAGATTCACAACCAAGAGTTATATCACGGATATAATTAGCCGAGATAGGGCTTACCGATATAAGCTAAGGTTGGGTGACGGCCAGTGGCCCACTTTGATCTTAGTTATATGTGGATCTTGGAATCATTATATTCTATTGAGGGTAACTGATGTTATTGAATATAATGCGAGATTAATCATATTAAGAATAATACGAGATTAATCATATTGAACATATTAACTAATAACCTTTTATCTTATATTTCAGCTATGACTACTACAAGCACTCAAAACACATTCTCAATCCGGTCTGTTCTCGAAAAGGAGAAGCTGACTGGAACGAACTTCCTGACGTGGTCAAGGAACTTGAGGCTGGTCCTCAAGCAGGAGAAGAAGGATTATGTCCTTCGTGATCCCCTCCCCGAGAGGCCTCCTAACAATGCTGCCAGGACTCTGCATAATGCTTGGGAAAAGCATTCGTCAGATGAAAATGATGTCTATTGCCTGATGTTGGCGACAATGACTGCTGAGCTGCAAATGCAGTTCGAGAGTGTGTTGTCACCCATCGAGATAATGGCAAGCCTGAAATCGATTTTTCAGGAGCAAGCAAGGACTGAGAGGTTTCAGACAGTTAAGAACCTCTTAGACTGTAAGTTGGCTGCAAATGCGGCAGTGAGTCCTCATGTCTTGAAGATGATGGGTTATCTCGATCATCTTCAGAAACTCGACTGCCCTATCAGCCAGGAACTTGCCTGCGACATCGTTCTGCAGTCTTTACCTGCAAGCTATGATCAGTTCATCCTGAACTTCAATATGCATGGATTGAGTAAGACATTACCTGAGCTTCACGGAATGCTCAAGACTGCAGAGCCCAACTTGAGGAAAACTGCCAAGGACCCCAATGTGCTTATAGTGCAAAAGGGCAAGGGCTTTAAGAAATCCTCTGCCAAGGACAAGGGAAAGGCTAAGGCTGTCCAAGTCTCGGACAAGGACACGCCAAAGCCCAAGCCCAAATCCAAGGCTGGGCCTACTGACATCTGCAGGTTCTGTAAAGAACCAGGGCATTGGAGGAGAGAATTTAAGAAATTCCAAGAAGGTCTAAAGGAATTGAAGAAGAAGACTCTCGAGACTTCTTCATCAGGTATTTTTGTTATAGAAGTTAATACAACTACTTCTGATAATACCTCATGGGTTATGGATACTGGTTGTGGGGCTCATATTTGTACTAATATGCAGGCACTCAGCAACAGTAGGAGGCTGAAGCAAGGACAAGTGGAGCTACGAGTTGGGAATGGAGCGAAAGTTCCTGCACTAGCTGTAGGCACATACTTGTTGTCTTTACCTTCGGGATTGGTTTTAGAACTCAATAATTGTTATTTTGTACCTGCGATAAGCAGAAATATTATTTCAATTTCTTTGTTGGATTTGGAAGGTTATGATTTTTCAGTTAAGAATAAATTATGTTCCTTCAATCGCAACAATTTGTTCTAAAGAGCTTTACATACTTGATCAATCCGCGCCAATTTATAACATTGATACCAAACGGTTCAAACCTAATGAGGAGAACCGAACGTTTCTATGGCATTGTCGTTTAGGGCACATCAGCGAGAAACACATCAAGAGGCTCCATTCGAATGGACTTCTTGGCTCATTTGACTTTGAGTCATGTGAGAAATGCGAATCCTGCATGATGGGCAAAATGACACGGGCCCCCTTTAATAAACCTAACGAGAGGGCCAGTGACTTATTTGGCTTGATACACACTGATGTGTGTGGCCCAATGTCCACAAATGCAAGAGGAAACTATCAGTACTTCATTACCTTCACTGATGATTTCAGTAGGTATGGATATGTTTATTTAATGAAACATAAGTCTGAATCTTTTGAGAAGTTCAGAGAATTCCAAAATGAAGTACAGAACCAACTTGGCAAAAGCATTAAGGCTCTTCGGTCCGACCGAGGAGGAGAATACTTAAGCCAAGAATTCAGTGATCATCTAAGAGAGTGTGGGATCGTGTCCCAACTCACTCCTCCTGGAACACCTCAATGGAATGGTGTGTCTGAGAGGAGAAATCGGACCTTATTAGATATGGTTCGGTCTATGATGAGTCACACAGACCTTCCAATATCCCTTTGGGGATATGCTCTGCTAACAGCAGTGTTCACTCTAAATAGAGCGCCATCGAAAGCAGTAGCAAAGACACCATATGAATTATGGACTGGAGTGGCTCCAGTGCTGTCTTATCTTAGAATTTGGGGTTGTGAAGCCTATGTCAAGAGATTAATCTCAGACAAGCTTACACCAAAGTCTGATAAATGCTACTTCATTGGTTATCCGAAGGAAACCAAGGCTTATTACTTCTATCTACGTTCCGAGAACAAGATCTTTGTTGCCCGGGATTGTAACTTTCTTGAGAGGGAGTTTCTCTCTAAGAAAGACAGTGGGAGTAAGGTACTGCTTGAAGAAATTCAAGATGAACAGGATACTGTTCAACCTGAAGAGGAAGAGCAGCAGGAGGACCTACAAGAAATTGTAGTGCCTGAACCTGTAGTACCTGAAGTTCGAAGATCCGGGAGGATCCGTCACGAACCCGAGAGATATCAAGGATTCCTCGTGACTGACTGTCATGATCTTCTGATCATTGATGGTGATGAACCATCGAACTTCAATCAAGCCATGATGGGCCCAGATTCCTCTAAGTGGCGTAAGGCCACTGATTCCGAAATGGACTCCATGTCGGTCAACCAAGTGTTTTCGTTGGTTGACTTACCCACTGGTGTAAAAGCCATCGAGTGCAAATGGATCTTCAAGAAGAAGATTGACGTGGATGGAAATGTCCAGATTTATAAAGCCAGGTTGGTGGCAAAAGGTTTCAGACAAGTTCACGGTGTGGATTACGATGAAACCTATTCCCCAGTGGCTATGATGAAATCTATTCGGATTCTACTAGCAACTGCAGCTTTTCATGATTATGAAATTTGGCAGATGGACGTGAAAACCGCCTTCCTGAATGGTATTCTGGAAGAGGATGTGTATATGACACAACCTGACGGTTACATAGATCCAAAGAATGCTGGAAAAGTATGCAAGCTTCATAAATCCATTTATGGATTGAAGCAAGCATCGAGGAGCTGGAATCTTCGTTTTGATGAAGCGATCAAGCAATTTGACTTCATCAGAAACGAAGAAGAACAATGCGTGTATAAGAAAACTAGTGGGAGCAAGATAGTATTTCTTATTCTGTATGTCGATGACATACTGCTTCTCGGAAACGACGTTCCAATGCTGAAGTCAGTAAAGAACTGGCTTGGAAGTTGTTTTTCCATGAAAGACATGGGTGAAACCGCATACGTTCTTGGAATCAGGATCTACCGGGATAGATCTAGAAGGCTGATAGGCTTGTGTCAAGATTCATACATTGACAAAGTCCTACAAAGATTCAGCATGAAAGATTCCAAGAAGGGCTTCACGCCAATGGTACATGGCACAACGCTAAGCAAGAAGCAGAGCCCTACGACGGCTGCTGAGCTTGAGCGCATGAAGAATATTCCTTATGCATCTGCAATAGGATCTGTCATGTATGCCATGATCTGTACTCGTCCTGATGTTGCTTATGCATTGAGCATGACGAGTAGATACCAGTCAAATCCAGGTGAAAACCATTGGATTGCCGTCAAGAATATCCTGAAGTATCTAAGACATACTAAGGATAAGTTCTTGGTGTACGGTGGAAGTGATGTGCTTGAAGTCAGTGGATTCACGGACGCAAGTTTCCAGACAGACCAAGATGATTTCCGGTCACAGTCCGGTTATATCTTTTGTCTGAATGGCGGTGCAATCAGTTGGAGAAGCTCCAAGCAAGACACCGTTGCTGATTCCACTACAGAAGCTGAATATATCGCCGCTTCAGAAGCAGCGAAGGAAGCTGTTTGGATACGAAAGTTCATTATTGAACTAGGTGTGATACCAAATGCGGCTGAGCCTCTGGCACTGTTTTGTGATAACAATGGTGCTATTGCTCAGGCAAAGGAACCAAGATCACACCAGAAATCCAAGCATGTTCTAAGAAGATTTCACTTGATACGTGATATCATTAATAGAAAGGAAGTCAAGATCAGCCGAGTTCAGACAGATGATAACGTCGCTGATCCATTGACAAAGCCACTCCCAAGACCTAAGCTCGAGTTCCTGACTGAAGCTGTAGGCATTAGAAACATTGAAATGTAATCTAAATTTGAGTGGGAGTTTGAGGGCTTTATTTAGTTATTTGATATGTTCTTGTAAAACATTTTATGTTTAATGAAATTATTATTTCAAGATTATTTTAACTGTGATGAAATAATCGTTCCAAAGTGATATGAACCATTTTATAGGTCATCGAAGTAAGTAACTTGATCTTGAGTTATCAAAGTCATTTAGCTTGATCATGAGACCCTATATTTGATAGATGGCTTATATCATCATGTCCCTAGTCGAAGGTTGTTGAAATTGGAACACCAACAACCGTGTGAGACTAGATTGGTATGTGACTTATGACAAAGTCTCAGTGTGTCATAGATGCGCGGCATCAAAGTCAGTACATAGGTGTATGTAGGGTACATACGACCGGACAAGACCCGATTATAAGAACTCTTCAGGATATTTATATCTGTGTCATAAGAGATTCTTACTACGACTATAGAGTATAGTCCTTAGACCTGAGTTCGCATGCATGTGACTGCACATGAACTAATGCGCTTTGATCATTGTCTAATGCTGTCGTTAAGCGATAGTTATAAGGACCTTGTTTGGGTGTATTATGAAATGAGTAGTTTACAGTGATGGAACAAGACGGGATTTGTCCCTCCAATATAAATGGAGTGAATATCTCTAGGCCAATCGGAGATTTGAATACTGGAAAATGCATGGCCATGCTCAAACAGACTTTCCCGAGTCGTTTGGATTGTCAGTATCAAATCAGAGTCCGATGAACAAGATTAGGCTTTATAAGGATGACAGTAATCTTGCCTTATGACTAATCGAGATATTGAGACAAAAGGATTATGAATACAGAGATTCCAGTTCAAGTGGGAGATTGTTGGAATTATGTCCAGTAATCTCTGTACTGTCTCTAGAAAGTAAGAGTATGTCAATGATCAGACATATGTCATATAATACTGGGGGTCATGATGGCTTGCTAGAGTCCGCTCATGATCTATAAGTCTTGGACTTATTGCCTTTATTATATGATCCCATATGGGTCACACGCCTAAGCTAACGGGAAAATACGAAGGAACGGTTTGTTGGAATTGTGTCCAGTAATCTCGGTACTGTCTCTAGAAAGTAAGAGTATGTCAATGATCAGACATAAGTCATATAATACTGGGGGTCATGATGGCTTGCTAGAGTCCGCTCATGATCTATAAGTCTTGGACTTATTGCCTTTATTATATGATCCCATATGGGTCACACGCCTAAGCTAACAGGAAAATGTGTAGGAACGGTTTAGCAGAAGTACGGTAAAAGTGCTAGGCATTTACTGTACTTAGAGAGAATAAAACGGTTTAGGCACTGTGTGTCGATCGATACACAAGGGGTATCGGTCGACACAGTGCGCGAATGCCGTCTAGTTAATTGGTGTTTGGGCCAAATGGCCCAAACGGAATCAGACAAGTTTTATAAGGTAAAACTCGAGTTTCTGAGCAATTAACCCTAATCCCACAGCCGAAAACTCTCTCTCTCTCTGCGCCGAGCTCCTTGTGGTCTAGCAGCCGTTTTCTGTGATCGCGTGTGTGAACCTTTGGAGGATTCATCCCTCGGTGTTTCTCTGATCTCAGACATACCATCTCTTTCCGCTGCAAACAGGTATAAGGTGAGATCATCATTTGTTTCTATTCTGAGAAGAACCTAGATCGCATGTTTAGGTTGATATGAATCTAAGAATTGAATCAGGATCAACTAAACAATCCTTCAGTGGTATCAGAGCCAATGGTTCTGGTTTTTCTTGTTTAGATTCAATGTTTAGGATTGTTTTCTTGTTTAAAAGTGTTTTGAATCAACTACTGATAAGAGAAACCATTTAAGCAACAAGAATTGAAATCTAAACACACATAAAATTGCAGAAACCAAGCTATATGATTTGGTAGAATGCGATTTCAAGAGGTCTGTATCGACTGCGATCGCATGGATCGATCGATACGATCGCATGGATCGGTCGATACAGTCTATCGGCTAACCCTGTTAACGCGTGAAAGCATCGATCGATGCAGGATCGATGCAGGTTCGATATTGGTGCATCGACCGATGCGGTTGGTGCACATCGATCGACACGGTTAGGGTTTTGGCTCGATTCAGTGCATGCGTGAGAGCATCGATCGATACAGGATCGATGCACGATCGATGTAGGATCGATGCTGAGAGCATCGACCGATGTGGTTGATGGATCGATCGACACGGTTGGTCCATCGATCGACATGGTTGGTTTAAGGCTCGGTTTAATATTTTGATTAAAATTAAACGTCACGGTTTAATAAACAGATTTAATAATTTTATTAAGTCTGGTTAAACCGGGACAAGAAATCCAATGTCGAAAGAATTATTGGATTTAGTGCCTAAACCAGGATTTTCTAATTTGATTTGGTTGGACCAAATAAATTGAGAAAATCCGGTTTAGTAAATAACCGGTTGACAATTGTGGTCATCGTAGTAATTAAAATTTGGTTAGACCAATTTTAATGAACCAGACCGGTTATGTCATTTAATTGGACAATTGGGTCATGTCTTTGACATGGACCAATTCTTGGGCCTCGGGCCAAGAAGTTAAAACAATTGGGCCAATTATTTGAGTCTTTCTTCAGATTAATTTAAAATTTATTTTATAAAGAATATAAATCGATTTTAAATTAAAGTTTCCGATATTTTGAAATTAGAAAGTTTCTTAATTTATAGAAGTTTCTAGATTTGCATGATTCGGATTTTAAGAAATTTCTAAAGTTAGAAAGTTTCCGGTTTTAGAAAGTTTCCAATTTTAGAAAGTTTCCAAAAATAGTAGGTTTCCAAAATAGAAAGTTTCCCGAAATAGTAATCTTCTATTTTGGGAATGAATTTTTAAATAAACCTACGAACCTCAAACAATATCAAGCGTTGGATGTCTTGTCCATTCTATGTCAGCTGTCGAAGCCCATTCAATTGTATTCATGGCCTTACAGTGTGAGGGTGTCTGCTTTTGCGTGGATAAGACGGTTTGTGATTCATAAATGTCATTGGGAGTCCCAGACATTAATGATTACATGACTGTATAGTCTGGTTTTCTTGACTGGGCCATCGGGAGTCCCGGGCCTTGAGACATCAGAGTGAATTGGGCCTCGGGCCCAGATTCACAACCAAGAGTTATATCACGGATATAATTAGCCGATATAGGGCTTACCGATATAAGCTAAGGTTTGGTGACGGCCAGTGGCCCACTTTAATCTTAGTTATATGTGGATCTTGGAATCATTATATTCTATTGAGGGTAACTTATGTTATTGAATATAATGCGTGATTAATCATATTAAATTTAATACGAGATTAATCATATTGAACATTTTAACTAATAACCTTTTTATCTATATATTTCAGCTATGACTACTACAAGCACACAAAACTCATTCTCGATCCGGTCTGTTCTCGAAAAGGAGAAGCTGACTGGAACGAACTTCCTGACGTGGTCAAGGAACTTGAGGCTAGTCCTCAAGCAGGAGAAGAAGGATTATGTCCTTCGTGATCCTCTCCCCGAGAGGCCTCCTGCCAATGCCGCCAGGACTCTGCATAATGCTTGGGAAAAGCATTCGTCAGATGAAAATGATGCCTATTGCCTGATGTTGGTGACAATGACTCCTGAGCTGCAAAAACAGTTCGAGAGTGTATTGTCACCTATCGAGATAATGGCAAGCCTGAAATCGCTTTTTCAGGAGCAGGCTAGGACTGAGAGGTTTCAAACAGTTAAGAACCTCTTGGACTGCAAGTTGGCTGCGAATGCGGCAGTGAGTCCTCATGTCTTGAAGATGATGGGTTATCTCGATCATCTTCAGAAACTCGACTGCCCAATCAGCCAGGAACTTGCCTGCGACATCATTCTGCAGTCATTACCTGCAAGCTATGATCAGTTCATTCTGAACTTTAACATGCATGGCTTGAGTAAGACATTGCCTGAGCTTCACGGAATGCTCAAGACTGCGGAGCCCAATTTGAGGAAAACCGCCAAGGACCCAAATGTGCTTATGGTGCAGAAGGGCAAGGGGTTTAAGAAATCCTCTGCTAAGGATAAGGGAAAGGCCAAGGCTGTCCAAGTCGCGGACAAGGACACGCCAAAGCCCAAGCCCAAGTCCAAGGCTGGGCCAACTGACATATGCAGGTTCTGTAAAGAACCAGGGCATTGGAGGAGAGAATGTAAGAAATTCCAGGAAGGTCTAAAGGAATTGAAGAAGAAGACTTTTGAGACTTCTTCAACAGGTATTTTTGTTATAGAAGTTAATACAACTACTTCTGATAATACCTCATGGGTTATGGATACTGGTTGTGGGGCTCATATTTGTACTAATATGCAGGCACTCAGCAACAGTAGAAGGCTGAAGCAAGGACAAGTGGAGCTACGAGTTGGGAATGGAGCGAAAGTTCCAGCACTAGCTGTAGGCACTTACTTGTTGTCTTTACCTTCGGGATTGATTTTAGAACTGAATAATTGTTATTTTGTACCTGCTATAAGCAGAAATATTATTTCAATTTCTTTGTTGGATTTGGAAGGTTATGATTTTTCAGTTAAGAATAAATTATGTTCCTTCAATCGCAACAATTTGTTCTATGGTTCTGCCCCTCTTATGAATGGGCTTTACATACTCGATCAATCCGCGCCAATTTATAACATTAATACCAAACGGTTCAAACCTAATGAGGAGAACCGAACGTTTCTATGGCATTGTCGTTTAGGGCACATCAGCGAGAAACGCATCAAGAGGCTCCATTCGAATGGACTTCTTGGCTCATTTGACTTTGAGTCATGTGAGAAATGCGAATCCTGCATGATGGGCAAAATGACACGGGCCCCCTTTAATAAACCTAACGAGAGGGCCAGTGACGTATTGGGCCTGATACACACTAATGTGTGTGGCCCAATGTCCACAAATGCAAGAGGAAACTATCAGTACTTCATTACCTTTACTGATGATTTCAATAGGTATGGATATGTTTATTTAATGAAACATAAGTCTGAATCTTTTGAGAAGTTCAGAGAATTCCAAAATGAAGTACAGAACCAACTTGGCAAAAGCATTAAGGCTCTTCGGTCCGACCGAGGAGGAGAATACTTAAGCCAAGAATTCAGTGATCATCTGAGAGAGTGTGGGATCGTATCCCAACTCACTCCTCCTGGAACACCTCAATGGAATGGTGTGTCTGAAAGGAGAAATCGGACCTTATTGGATATGGTTCGATCTATGATGAGTCACACAGACCTTCCAATATCCCTTTGGGGATATGCTCTGCTAACAGCAGTGTTCACTCTAAATAGAGCGCCATCGAAAGCAGTAGCAAAGACACCATATGAATTATGGACTGGAGAAGCTCCAGTGCTGTCTTATCTCAGAATTTGGGGTTGTGAAGCCTATGTCAAGAGATTGATCTCAGACAAGCTTACACCAAAATCTGACAAATGCTACTTCATTGGTTATCCACGGGAAACCAAGGCTTATTACTTCTATCTATGTTCCGAGAACAAGATCTTTGTTGCCCGGGATTGTAACTTTCTTGAGAGAGAGTTTCTCTCTAAGAAAGACAGTGGGAGTAAGGTACTGCTTGAAGAAATTCAAGATGAACAGGATACTGCTCAACCTAATGAGGAAGAGCAGCAGGAGGACCTACAAGAAATTGTAGAGCCTGAACCTGTAGTACCTGAAGTTCGAAGATCCGGGAGGATCCGTCACGAACCCGAGAGATATCAAGGATTCCTCGTGACTGACTGTCATGATCTTTTGATCATTGATGGTGATGAACCATCGAACTTCAATCAAGCCATGATGGGCCCAGATTCCTCTAAGTGGCGCAAGGCCACTGATTCCGAAATGGACTCCATGTCGGTCAACCAAGTGTTTTCGTTGGTTGACTTACCCGCTGGTGTAAAAGCCATCGAGTGCAAATGGATCTTCAAGAAGAAGATTGACGTGGATGGAAATGTCCAGATTTATAAAGCCAGGTTGGTGGCAAAAGGTTTCAGACAAGTTCACGGTGTGGATTACGATGAAACCTATTCACCAGTGGCTATGATGAAATCTATTCGGATTCTACTAGCAACTGCAGCTTTTCATGATTATGAAATTTGGCAGATGGACGTGAAAACCGCCTTCCTGAATGGTATTCTGGAAGAGGATGTGTATATGACACAACCTGACGGTTACATAGATCCAAAGAATGCTGGAAAAGTATGCAAGCTTCATAAATCCATTTATGGATTGAAGCAAGCATCGAGGAGCTGGAATCTTCGTTTTGATGAAGCGATCAAGCAATTTGACTTCATCAGAAACGAAGAAGAACAATGCGTGTATAAGAAATCTAGTGGGAGCAAGATTGTATTTCTTATTCTGTATGTCGATGACATACTGCTTCTCGGAAACGACGTTCCAATGCTAAAGTCGGTAAAGGACTGGCTTGGAAGTTGTTTTTCCATGAAAGACATGGGTGAAGCCGCATACGTTCTTGGAATCAGGATCTACCGGGATAGATCTAGAAGGCTGATAGGCTTGTGTCAAGATTCATACATTGACAAAGTCCTACAAAGATTCAGCATGAAGGATTCCAAGAAGGGCTTCACGCCAATGGTACATGGCACAACGCTAAGCAAGAAGCAGAGCCCTACGACGGCTGCTGAGCTTGAGCGCATGAAGAATATTCCTTATGCATCTGCAATAGGATCTGTCATGTATGCCATGATCTGTACTCGTCCTGATGTTGCTTATGCATTGAGCATGACGAGTAGATACCAGTCAAATCCAGGTGAAAACCATTGGATTGCCGTAAAGAATATCTTGAAGTATCTAAGACATACTAAGGATAAGTTCTTAGTGTACGGTGGAAGTGATGTGCTTAAAGTCAGTGGATTCACGGACGCAAGTTTCCAGACAGACCAAGATGATTTCCGGTCACAGTCCGGTTATATCTTTTGTCTGAATGGCGGTGCAATCAGTTGGAGAAGCTCCAAGCAAGACACCGTTGCTGATTCCACTACAGAAGCTGAATATATCGCCGCCTCAGAAGCTGCGAAGGAAGCTGTTTGGATACGAAAGTTCATTATTGAACTAGGTGTGATACCAGATGCGGCTGAGCCTCTGGCACTGTTTTGTGACAACAATGGTGCTATAGCTCAGGCAAAGGAACCAAGATCACACCAGAAATCCAAGCATGTTCTAAGAAGATTTCACTTGATACGTGACATCATTAATAGAAAGGAAGTCAAGATCAGCCGAGTTCAGACAGATGATAACGTCGCTGATCCGTTGACAAAGCCACTCCCAAGGCCTAAGCTCGAGTTTCTGACTGAAGCTGTAGGCATTAGAGACATAGAAATGTAATCTAAATTTGAGTGGGAGTTTTGAGGGCTTTTATTTAGTTATTTGATATGTTCTTGTAAAACATTCTTATGTTTAATGAAATTATTATTTCAAGATTATTTTAACTGTGATGAAATAATCGTTCCAAAGTGATATGAACCATTTTATAGGTCATCGAAGTAAATGACTTGATCTTGAGTCATCGAAGTCATTTAGCTTGATCATGAGACCCTATATTTGATAGATGTTTATATCATCCCGTCCCTAGTCGAAGGTTGTTGAAATTGGAACACCAACAACCGTGTGAGACTGGATTGGTACGTGACTTATGACAAAGTCTCAGTGTGTCATAGATGCGCGGCATCAAAGTCAGTACATAGGTGTATGTTTGGGAACATACGACCGGACAAGACCCGCTTATAAGAACTCTTCAGGATATTTATATCTGTGTCATAAGAGATTCTTACTACGACTATAGAGTATAGTCCTTAGACCTGAGTTCACATGCATGTGACTGCACATGGACTGATGCACTTTGATCATTGTCTAACGCTATCGTTCTGCGATAGTTATAAGGACCTTGTTTGGGTACATTATGAAATGAATAGTTTACAGTGATGGAACAAGACGGAATTTGTCCCTCCAATATAAATGGAGTGAATATCTCTGGGCCAATCGGAGATTTGAATACTGGAAAATGCATGGCCATGCTCGAACGGACTGTCCCGAGTCGTTTGGATTGTCAGTATCAAATCAGAGTCCGATGAACAAGATTAGACTTTATAAGGATGACACCAATCTTGCCTTATGACTAATCGAGATATTGTAACAAAAGGATTATGAATACAGAGATTCCAGTACAAGTGGGAGATTGTTGGAATTGTGTCCAGTAATCTCGGTACTGTCTCTAGAAAGTAAGAGTATGTCAATGATCAGACATAAGTCATATAATACTGGGGGTCATGATGGCTTGCTAGAGTCCGCTCATGATCTATAAGTCTTGGACTTATTGCCTTTATTATATGATCCCATATGGGTCACACGCCTAAGCTAACAGGAAAATGTGTAGGAACGGTTTAGCAGAAGTACGGTAAAAGTGCTAGGCATTTACTGTACTTAGAGAGAATAAAACGGTTTAGGCACTGTGTGTCGATCGATACACAAGGGGTATCGGTCGACACAGTGCGCGAATGCCGTCTAGTTAATTGGTTTTTGGGCCAAATGGCCCAAACGGAATCAGACAAGTTTTATAAGGTAAAACTCGAGTTTCTGAGCAATTAACCCTAATCCCACAGCCGAAAACTCTCTCTCTCTCTGCGCCGAGCTCCTTGTGGTCTAGCAGCCGTTTTCTGTGATCGCGTGTGTGAACCTTTGGAGGATTCATCCCTCGGTGTTTCTCTGATCTCAGACATACCATCTCTTTCCGCTGCAAACAGGTATAAGGTGAGATCATCATTTGTTTCTATTCTGAGAAGAACCTAGATCGCATGTTTAGGTTGATATGAATCTAAGAATTGAATCAGGATCAACTAAACAATCCTTCACGGTTTAGCAGAAGTACGGTAAAAGTGCTAGGCATTTACTGTACTTAGAGAGACTAAAGGGTCTGATTAAATCCAAGGGATTTAATCAGAACTGAGAATTGGGCCCAAAAGCCCATAAGAACTAGACAAGGGTTTTATTAAATAAAACTTGCCCTAGCTCTAATTCTCCTAAGCATCTGCGCCGCCAACTCTCTCTCTCTCTGCGCCTCCTTCTTGCTCGGTCTAGCAGCCACTTTCCTGTGCGTGCGTGTGTGAGCCTTTGGAGGATCCATCTCTTGGTGATTCTGCTGATCTCTGACCCGTACCTCCATTCCGCTGCATAAACAAGGTAACAGGTGAGATCTATTATGTTTCTACTCAAGAGAACCTAGATCTGCATGTTTAGTAGGATGAATCAATCTGAGAATTGAATCAGGAGACACTAAACGATCCAACAGAAGGGCGTATTAAGGCTCTCCCAGCGGATGAGCCACTGTAGGCACACTGCGCTGATCTCGAATAGGAGGCCGGAAACTCAAGGCAACCAGCGTATCAATCTTGGTCAGATCAGCAGCAGGAAGGTCTATACCACGCTTCGTAGTGGTGTCATAATAGACCCATATACGTCCCTCCTTCAGCCATGTAGAACTCTGCAGGTGGGTAAAATCAAGGAATTCCTTGCTTTCATCACACTCTGTACCCTCTAAGGGAATCCTGCAATGCTTGAAAATGGGAGTAAGCAGACTCCCTACTGACTCAGTGTCCTTCCCATCGAATGGCTTCTTCTGCAGTGAGCACAAGTGATGAGCAAAGACAGCCCCTAAGCTGAGTCCTCTGGTGGGATCTCTCAAATCAGTCTCAGCAAACTGCTCCCTTAACCCAATGAAAAGCATCTCCAGCTCATTCTTACGCATCTTGTTGGCTTCAGCTTTGCAAAACATAGTATATCCCAAGATGCGCAAGACATACCTGAGAACAGGATGCCTAACCTGTATCTGCTTCGTCATCCTCGAGCAATACCGACCGTTGCCAATACAGTCCCAGAAATACTGAGCTTCCGGCACATCCCACTCAAGAGACATACCAATACGCGCAGGCTCAACGCTGAACCCATAAATCCGACAGATATCAAGAAGGGGAATCCGATACCTGAATCCTAAGCACATGAAGGTAAAGAAACCTCCTGAAGCTCTCCTGCTCTCTGGGTCAGGATAAATAACTCTACAGGTGGCCAGCAGCTGTCTCACCAGATCAGGATACAACTCATAGTGCTGCATAGGCATTGTCCCCAGACCATTTCCCTTAACCAATGTCAGCACCTGCTCATCAATGCCTAGACCTCTACAAGTCCAATAGTCCGCAAACTTGGTCGGCTTAATCGTTATGCCACACCAACCATTGTAGAGCAATGTATCGAACTCGTCCCAATGGTCAAGTAGCGGCCTCTCTGTGAAGGTGTTGGTCTTAAGAAACTTATCAATCTCCATATCGCAGACCTTGTTTGTCGGAATCTGCTCCTTTCCGCCTTAGGCCAAGGCAACTGTATTGCTTCTCGATCTCTCTGATAAGGTTCAGGATATGGCGAGTCTCGAGGAAACCACTTAACTGGTGGAGGATGATGATCTTCAGCTGCTGTGGTAGCTCTGCGTTTGCGAGGTTGTCCACGAGGAGGCATCTGAAAACAAGAAAACAATGCATATTAGTTACGACAGATTTCTCTGTGAAGTCGCAGTGCAACGACCGTTGCACAAGTGCAGCGATCGTTGCAAGGCGATTTCACAGTCGCCAAATAATCCTTCAAATCCTGCAAAATTCATCCCACAATCTCACAAACAGCTTAGTTCTATCACCAATCAACCTAAATCAAGCTTCTAACAGTACGTAATCATCATCTCAAAGCTAAAAATCCCTAATTTCAAAACCCTAGAACCGAATCCGAAAATAACGAATTTAAGATCTCTTACCTTGGAATCGCTTCGATTGGGTTATATAAACATATAGAGAGTGTAAAAATAAGAAGAACAAGCTTTGAATCAGAGAAAATGATGAAGGAATGAGTGATTTTGGTGATGAGAGTCGGGTTGTACGGACGGCGAAATGGGGAAGAAGAGAAGAGAGAAAAGGGTTAAGGCACTTACCTGGATCGTGTGTGCAACGACCGTTGCAGATGAGCAACGATCGTTGCAGATGAGCAACGATCGTTGCAGATGAGCAACGATCGTCGCTGCTGAACCAAATTGATTCCGGTTTAGCACGCGTACCTTTAATTTTTTCAATTGAACCACTTGCAACGACCGTTGCACATGACCGCGACGATCGTCCCAAGGCGATTTCATCTCTTCGTAATTTCTCCCTGCAACGACCGTTGCACATGTAGGCAACGATCGTCACACATCTCCAGACAGTGTTCTGTAAAGAAAACTTAGCAAAAATAAAATCAAAACGTGAAATCCTAAGAAAAACACCAAAATTAATAAGAAAAATACTAAAACCTAACAGTGGGTTGCCTCCCACTCAGCGCTTGTTTAAAGTCATTAGCTTGACCGGACGAACAAGATCAAGCTCCTGGAGGTTTCAACAGAGACTGTGATTGTCTCTGCGAAAGTCTCCTCATCCAAGGTGGAGAGTAAGCTGTCTCACTGTGAGCTAGTCCAAGAAAAGAGGGAGTAAAATGATATCCAGGATCTGAAACCAAAGTCTCATCATCTGCTCTCCATATCCATCCTCAATCCTGAAGGTTTGCCCATCAATCTGCGGCTTGCGTAGCATATCCATCTCAAAGTGCAGAGGCTCATCTCCCAGATAGAGATCAACAAGACTGTTCCTTACGTCAATCACTGCTCCAGCTGTGGCTAAAAATGGTCTTCCCAGTATCAAGGCATCATCCTGCTCACTGTCGTACTTAAGCACCAAAAAGTCTGTCGGAACCAAGTAGTTTCCAACTCTTACTGGGACGTCCTCAAGAACTCCTTCCGGAATCCTTATTGACTGATCAGCTAGGACAAGAGAGGTCCTAGTGGGTGAAAAATCCATCATCCCCAGCTTCTCTGCCACAGAGAATGGCATGAGACTTCCAGCAGCTCCTAAGTCACACAGAGAGCGCTTGAAACCATCCTCAAAAATAGAACAACTCAGCACAAATATCCCAGGATCAGGTAGCTTCTTCGGGATCTTAGTTAACAGTACATCACTTATCTGTTGAGGGACCACTATCACCCAATCTTTCAGCATCTCATCCATTGACAGCATCTTCTTCAAGTACCTTTGCACACAAGGATGATAAGGTGGATCATCAGATGGTGGGACTTCTTCCAACTCTTCACCAATCTCTCCTATCTGTCGGACCTCATCAATCTCCTGATGAGTTATCTCAGACACTCCAGGGAATAATCTAATAAGCTCCAAATCCGTCTCTGCATCAATGCCATGAGACTCAAGTGAATCTGTCTGTCCACGGCATGCAACGATCGACGCCATAGGTGCATCGATCGATGTAGCATAAGTTTCACAGATTCCACCCGAGAGATTTTCCTCATTTTCAGAATTTTTAGCTTCTTCCACCAATTTAATTGTATTTAACTCGAACTTTTCACCTTGGTATGATCCATCATTGATATAGACTGACCAAGCCTTGATGTGGGTGTCCACGACACTCTTTCCCTTAACAGAGCTTGAAATTTGGCTCACTTGTGTGTCCAATTGCTTCACATGTGTACTTAAGGACTCAAACTTTCCATTAAAGTCCTCATACACATCATCTAGCTTCCTGTTGCAGTCCACAACAATCTTAGTCTGTCCTTCTAGCAACTGCTCCATCATACTTTCCATCTTGCTCTCATGAGCATTAGCAACAGGAGGTGTTTGGTAAGAGGAAGATCCATAAGTCCTCTGATTACCTTGTTGAAAAGGCTTCTGGAAACCAGCATTCTGTCCAAAGACAGAAGAGTTTTGATTGCTTGTGAAAGCACTCTTCTGTCCACCATTGAAGAACCTATTACCCTGCTGTCCTCTAAACCTGTTTCCTTGGAAACCAGATCCTCCAATGTAGTTCACATCCTTTTCCTGAGCATCTTCTTCAGCTTAGATCACTTCAACATCTTGAGCAAAATGGACAGCTTTCTTCCTAGCCAGCAAATTACAGACAGTGTCCAACTTGGTCCTAATATCAGCTATCTCCAGATTATCTATCTTCCCACCAGATTCTTTCCTTCTCCTATCAGCAATCTTGCAGCTATTACTACTTACTAAGTTATCTATCAATTGCTTAGCTTGCTCAGGAGTCCTAGTGTTGAAATTTCCATTGCTGGAATTATCCAACGCAGTCTGCTATGGGAGATCTATACCTCTAAAAAAAATGCCCAGCAATGTTACCTCAGTGAATCCATGATGCGGGCAGTCACGTTGGTACTTCTTAAACCTCATCCAGGCAGTCTTAAGAGGCTCTATTGGACCTTGGGAGAAAGTGAGAATGTCCTGTCTCGACTGATCAGAGCGAGCATCATCATAGAAGTGTCTCTGAAATGCACTCTTAACAGCGTCCCATGTAGTAAACTTCCCAGGTGGAAGTTGTTTCATCCAGGCAGCAGCATCTCCAGCGATAGAGTAGGGAAAAAGTTTGAGAAACAGATAGTCATAGTTCACTCCATCATACTTCATCCCAGTGACTATGTCCTCAAACTCATCAATATGATCCATTGGCTGCTCATTAAGGAAACCATGGAAGGCATTCTGCCTCAGAATAGAGTAGTAGATGGTCTTGATCTCGAAGTCATTCCTCTCAAAACAAGGATGCACAAGAGCTGACCGGTTAGCATGAGACTCATCCGGATGGTTATAGTCAGCTAAAGTCCTATCATGAAAAACCATATGACCTTGACCTTGTCCTTGGCCTTGTCCTTGGCCTTGTTCTTGTTCAGGCTCAGGGATCACATTCCCTTCAGCATCAATCCTATGCCCAGCAGCATTGTATGGATTGTTATTGTTGGGATAGTGTCCTGAAATCACACTTGTACTCACTCCTGATGATAGTTGTGTGTCGAGATCAGACATTCGTATAATACTGGGCGGTTGCAATGTTTTGCTAGAAGCCTCTTGCAGTCTGTAAGTTGTAGACTTACTGCCAGTATTATATGATCCTATAGGGTCACACACCTAAGCAAACTGGAAGCATGAAAGTGGGAATGATCATTATGGTAATGATCATACTTATGTGTATTGGATACACATTTACATAGAGTTTTACAATGTGTGTGTCGATCGATGCATGAGTGCGTCGATCGATGCAGACTTTTCGTGGAGGTGTGTCGATCGACACAGTAAGTGTGTCAATCGTTGCACATCGGGTTCCGAAACTGATGTTTCGAATTAATGACGTAACCGAGCCGGGATTGTCCGATGGTTTGTGATGTCATTTCCAGGTCGATATATAAGGTCTTATATGGTTGACCTGAACCCTAGACGTCTTCTCTTCTCTCTGACAGAAAAGCAGAAACACCAGAAATTCTTAGATCCCACAGATCTGGCACTAGCATCCCGTTTCCAGCTTGTGTGCGTGTGTATCTGGTAGAGGCAAGGCATCTGCGTTGCTCACTGATCTCGTTCACCAATTCCGCTGCCAGTTCAAGGTAAGAACGAGGTTGGTAAATTCAATATATCAAACCCTAGATCCTAGGAGATCCAACAGTGGTATCAGAGCGTTGTTAGGGTTTAGCTATTGAATCTGATGCAATTAATTCGAAAACTGAGTTTGTTGAATTGTTTATTGCCTGTGAAAATCGTGTTTTCAAGTGTTAATCTCGGATTAAAGCACCTGTTGAAAATGCGATACCCGTGTTTTCGCAGTGTGTCGATCGACACAAAGCGTGTGTCGATCGATGCAGAGCGAAAACACGTAAATAATTTTAGGGTTTGTCGCAGCGTGTCGATCGGTGCAAAGCGTGCGTTGATCGTCACAGAGCGAAAACTCGCAAAATAATGTTAGGTTTTGTCGCAGCGTGTCGATCGACACAAAGCGTGCGTCGATCGACACAAAGCGAAAACTCGTAAAAATCTTTTGGATTATTCGCAAAGCGTCGATCGACACTAAGCTTGTGTCGACCGTTGCATCGCGAAAACTCGCACTGTATCGATCGACGCACTGGGTGCATCGATTGATTCAGTTGGTTGGTTTCGGTTGGATTGGATTGAACCGGAAACCAATTTGATTGTGGTTAGGATATGTCGATCGATGCAAGGACGCGTCGATCGACACACAACTCGCAGACTCAGGGGTTGGACTCCTAGTTGCGAATACCAAATCAAAATGAACCTAAACTTAATAAAACTGAGTGTTTTAATTAAATTAATAAATTCTTGAATGTATATTGGATATGCATCAAGATAAATCGGTTCTTTTCCTCAACTAAATATCAAGTGATCTTGATGTCTTGCCCGATCTTGTCTACTGTCAAGACTCGTTTCGTTGTTGGATAGCCTTGGAGTCCTTGGTGTCCACAGCTACATGAGTAAGGCAGGTGATCATCGATAGACTTGCAGTGCGACTGTCAATGATCACGAGACTGAAGAGATTGGTTTACTTGACTGGGCCATCAGAAGTTATGGGCCCAGAGACATCAGAGTGGATAAGACATGGATTGTCTCATCTGCGACCAAGAATTGTACTGGGTACAATTAACAATGATTTGCTTACCTAGATAACTGAAGTTTGGGTGATGGCGAGTCGTCCACTCAAATTTTGGTGATCTGAGGATCTTGGTTCATTGTATTCATCTGAGGAAACATAGTTTTGAATACAATGCGAGTTTTTCTTATTAGATAAGAATTCTCATTTCTTGAGCATTATAACTAAAAACCTCTACCTCTTTTAATTACAGCTATGTCTGTCTCAACTCACATCAACACTTTCTCGCTAAGATCCGTCCTTGAGAAGGACAAGTTAAATGGATCTAATTTCTTGGAATGGTATCGGAACCTGAGAATAGTTCTCAGGCAGGAGAACAAGGAATATGTCCTTGAAAGAGTTCTCACCGAGAGGCCACGTTCCAATGCCCCGCAGACAGAAAAGAAGGCTTGGGATAAGCATTCAGCTGATGTCAAAGATGTTAATTGTCTAATGCTGGTGACTATGAACTCTGAGCTGCAGAAGCAATATGAGAACGTGATGTCACCCATTGAGATGATTAACAGCCTGAAAGCTTTGTTTCAGGAGCAAGCTCGCACAGAGAGATACCAGACGGTTAAATCTCTCATGGATTGCAAGCTGGCTAAGGACAGTCCAGTAAGTCCTCATGTCCTTAAAGTGATGGGTTACATTGATAACCTGGGGAAACTTGACTGTGCCATTAGCCAGGAGCTAGCCACTGACATGATTCTGCAGTCTTTTCCGTCGTGTTTTGATCAGTTCATCATGAACTACAACATGCAAAACATGACTAAGACATTGACTGAGTTGCACGGCATGCTGAAGACAGCAGAGCCGAATCTCAAGAAGGCAACTCCCAGTGTACTGATGGTACAAGGGGGTAAAAGGTTTAAGAAACCTAAGAAGGATAAGGGAAAGGCCCAAGTTGTCCAGACTGAAAGTCAGGACAAGCCCAAGCCGAAGCCCAAATCCGGGCCTTCTCCTGAGGATAAATGCAACTACTGCAAGCAGTTAGGGCATTGGAAGAGAGACTGCAAGAAGTTCATGGAAGATTACAAGAAGCTGAAGAAGACGTATGATGCATCTGATTCAGGTATTTATGTTATCGAACTTAATGTTATATCTTCTAGTTCTACTTCGTGGGTATTGGATACCGGCTGCGGTGCTCATATTTGTACTGATGTGCAGGCACTAAGAAACAATAGAACGCTGAAGAAAGGACAAGTGGAGCTACGGGTCGGGAATGGAGCTAAGGTTGCTGCACTGGCCGTAGGCACCTATGAATTGTCTTTACCTCCGGGCATGATTTTAGCTTTGAATAATTGCTACTTTGTACCTCCGATTAGCAGAAACATAATTTCAGTTTCCGTTTTGGATTTGGAAGGTTTTGATTTTGCTGTTAAGAATAAAGTTTGTTCTTTTAATCGTGATGGTACATTTTATGGTAGCGCCCCATTAGAAAATGGGTTATATGTTTTAAATCAAGAAATGTCTGTCTTTAACATAAATACAAAGCGGTTTAAGTCCAATGACGAAAACCCGACTTTCTTATGGCATTGTCTTTTGGGCCATATCAATGAGAAACACATACAAAGGCTCCATCGGAATGGGCTTCTGGGCTCATTTGATTTTGAATCATGTGAGAAATGCGAATCTTGTTTGATAGGCAAAATGACTAGAGCCCCTTTCAACAAACCAAATGAAAGGGCCAGTGATTTATTGGGCCTTGTTCATACTGATGTATGTGGACCGATGAGTACTGTTGCCAGAGGAAATTACAAGTACTTCATTACTTTCACTAATGATTTCAGTAGGTATGGCTATGTCTATTTGATGAGACATAAGTCAGAATCTTTTGATAGATTCAAGGAATTCAAGAATGAAGTACATAACCAACTTGGCAAAAGTATCAAAGTTCTGCGATCGGATCGCGGAGGAGAATACTTGAGTCAAGAGTTCAGCGACTATCTGAGCGAGTGTGGAATTGTTTCACAACTCACTCCTCCTGGAACACCTCAATGGAATGGAGTGTCAGAGAGGAGAAATCGAACCTTATTAGACATGGTTCGGTCTATGATGAGTCATTCAAATCTTCCATTATCCTTTTGGGGATACGCTCTAGAAACGTCTGCGTTTACACTAAATCGAGTGCCATCTAAATCAGTGGAAAAGACACCACATGAATTGTGGACTGGGAATGTTCCAAACCTGTCTTTCCTAAAGATTTGGGGTTGTGAGGCTTATGTCAAACGTTTAATCTCTGACAAGCTCGCACCCAAATCAGATAAATGCTACTTCGTTGGTTATCCTAGGGAAACCAAGGCATACTACTTTTACAACCAATCTGAGAACAAAGTATTTGTTGCTCGGGACTGTTCTTTTCTTGAGAGGGAGTTTCTCTCTAAGAAAAACAGTGGGAGTAAAGTACATCTTGAAGAAATCCGAGATGCACAGGAGATTGCTCAACCTGCTGAGGAAGAGCAGCAGTTGGATCCACAAAGTTCTGTGGAACCGGCGCCTGTGGAGCCTGAAGTTCGCAGATCCGGAAGGATCCGTCATGAACCCGAGAGATACTATGGATTTCTCGTGACCGATTCAAATGATCTGATGATCATTGATAGTGACGAGCCAGCGACCTTCGCGGAAGCAATGATGGGCCCGGACTCCGAAAAATGGCTTGGAGCCTCTAAGTCCGAAATGGGATCCATGTCAGAAAACCAAGTATGGTCCTTGGTCGATTTACCTAATGGTGCAAACGCCATTGAGTGTAAATGGATCTTCAAGAAGAAGATTGAGGTGGATGGCAATGTACAGATTTACAAAGCGAGGTTGGTGGCTAAAGGTTTCAAGCAAATTCATGGTATTGACTATGATGAAACCTATTCCCAAGTCGCTACGCTTAAATCCATTCGGATTCTTCTAGCAATTGCCGCTCATTATGATTATGAGATTTGGCAAATGGATGTCAAAACCGCATTCCTGAATGGTATTCTGGAAGAGGATGTGTATATGACGCAGCCTGAAGGTTTTGTCGATCCTAAGAACGCTGGGAAGGTATGCAAGCTTCATAAATCCATTTATGGATTGAAGCAAGCATCACGGAGTTGGAATCTTCGTTTTGATGAATCAGTTAAACAATTTGGTTTCATCAAGAACGAAGAGGAACCATGTGTTTACAAGAAGACTAGTGGGAGCAAAATTGCGTTTCTTGTACTGTATGTCGATGACATACTCCTCCTCGGTAATGACGTTCCGTTGCTTCAGTCTGTTAAGACTTGGCTCAGAAGTTGTTTTTCCATGAAAGACATGGGAGAAGCCGCGTATATTCTTCATACCGATGTCTCATGGCACCAGTCTCAGCAAGAAGCAGTGTCCGGCGACACCTGCTGAGCGAGAACGCATGAATAGGATTCCTTATGCTTCTGCAATAGGATCTATTATGTATGCCATGCTCTGCACTCATCCAGATGTAGCTTACGCGTTAAGCATGACGAGTAGATACCAATCTGATCCAGGTGAAGTTCACTGGACAGCTGTCAAGAATATTCTCAAGTATTTGAGACATACTAAGGATAAATTCCTGGTGTATGGAGGAAGTGAAGAACTTGTGGTGAATGGATTCACCGATGCGAGTTTTCAGACGGACAGAGACGATTCCCGATCACAGTCTGGATATGTCTTCTGTCTAAATGGCGGTGCAGTGAGCTGGAAGAGCTCTAAGCAGAATACCGTAGCTGATTCCACGACGGAAGCTGAATATGTTGCTGCTTCAGAAGCGGCAAAGGAAGCTGTTTTGATCAAGAAGTTCATGACTGAACTTGGTGTGGTTCCTAGTATCTTGGAGCCAGTGGCTTTGTTTTGCGATAACAACGGAGCCATTGCTCAGGCAAAAGAACCAAGGTCACACCAGAAGTCCAAACACGTGGAGAGGAGATATCACCTGATTCGAGATATCGTCAATAGAGGTGATGTGAAGATCAGCCGAGTTCCGACAGACGAGAATGTCGCTGATCCTCTAACTAAGTCACTCCCAAGGCCTAAGCATGAGAGTCATACGACTGCTATAGGCATTAGAGATCTTAAGATGTAATCTTGATTCTAGTGGGAGTTTTAGTTATAATAAGACGCTCTTGTAAACATTCTTTTGGAAATGTTTAATGAAATTTGATTTCAGCATTATTTATTGTGATCTAAATAATGGTCCCAAAATAAGTTTATGACATATTATAAGTCATCAAGTTGAGGACTTGATCATGAAACCCTATAAGTTAATAAATTATGTTTTGTCCCTAGTCGAGGTTGTAGAATTGGGACACTGACAACCGTTAGAGACTAGATTGTGAGGTGACTGTTGGCTAAGTTTCATGGAGCCAATGATATGATTATCGCAGTCAGTCACATAGATATATGTTAGTGAACATATGATCGGACATGACCCGCTAATGAGAAGTCTACAAGATAGTTATATCTGTGTCATAAGAGGTTCTCATTACGACTATAGAGTATAGTCCTTAGACCTGAGTTCATCTTGCTTTCTTGCATATGAATTGGTACACTTTGACTTTGTCAAACGTCGACCCGTAACTGGCGACTATAACGGCACTGTTCAAGTATATCATGAAGTGTGCGTTGAAACAGGGATGGAACAAGATGGGATTTGTCCCTCCTATATAACGGGAGATAAATATCTCAGGGCCTATCGAAGATTGAATACTGAGAGAATGTGTGGCTGCACTCAAACGAACTGTAGTTCAGTTGTTTGTAATGTTCAGTATGAGATTAGGAGTTCGCTAAACACGATGTTGGCTTAATAAGAATGACACCAATCTTGCCTTATGCCAAATCGAGATACAGAGACAAAAGGATTATAGGAATTGATGATTCCAGTACAAGTGGGAGATTGTTGGGATAGTGTCCTGAAATCACACTTGTACTCACTCCTGATGATAGTTGTGTGTCGAGATCAGACATTCGTATAATACTGGGCGGTTGCAATGTTTTTCTAGAAACCTCTTGCAGTCTGTAAGTTGTAGACTTACTGCCAGTATTATATGATCCTATAGGGTCACACACCTAAGCAAACTGGAAGCATGAAAGTGGGAATGATCATTATGGTAATGATCATACTTATGTGTATTGGATACACATTTACATAGAGTTTTACAATGTGTGTGTCGATCGATGCATGAGTGCGTCGATCGATGCAGGCTTTTCGTGGAGGTGTGTCGATCGACACAGTAAGTGTGTCGATCGTTGCACATCGGGTTCCGAAACTGATGTTTCGAATTAATGACGTAACCGAGCCGGGATTGTCCGACGGTTTGTGATGTCATTTCCAGGTCGATATATAAGGTCTTATATGGTCGACCTGAACCCTAGCCGTCTTCTCTTCTCTCTGACAGAAAAGCAGAAACACCAGAAACTCTTAGATCCCACAGATCCGGCACTAGCATCCCGTTTCCAGCTTGTGTGCGTGTGTATCTGGTAGAGGCAAGGCATCTGCATTGCTCACTGATCTCGTTCACCAATTCCACTGCCAGTTCAAGGTAAGAACGAGGTTGGTAAATTCAATATATCAAACCCTAGATCCTAGGAGATCCAACAGTTATGTCGGTCCCTCAGGACACCTTGAGCATCGGGTATCAGAATCAGACGTTCTTGAACCATTTTTTCTCGTTGAACTTTCCTGTTAGTTCTCTCTAGTCTAGCAAGCTCCTCAAGTCTGAGATTAACGAGATTCGAGTTTGGATTACTTCTGGCATCACGCTTCTGTATAAACCGTCTGTAATCGCAGTGCAACGATCGATGCTGAGGTGCAACGATCGACTCAAATCAGTCGCTTAGTAACGATCGACACAAAAGGATGCAACGATCGATGCTAGGCGAATGTCAAACCTGCGACAGAGAAAAACAGAGAAAAATTAGTAACCAAAAACAAAAAAATAAAAATCCTAGTCTAAACCCTAAGTTCAAATCTATCGAAGACTCCAAAGAGTCACCGGCAACGGCGCCAAAAACATGATAGGTCAAGAATTATCCCTATTCTAACTGCAAGTGCACAGTGATGTGAATGTAGTACTTTAGGGTATCGAATCCACAAGGACTCTAGGCAACGATAGATTAAGAACAGTCAAGTTAAACTAGGAGAAGGCAATGTAATGAGAAACTAAAAGCAATGCAAGAAAGTAAATTAGTAGCAAGATTGGTTTGTAGGCAATTAACTAAAAGCGCTAAGTCTAGGGAGTTCTCAGGAAATCAGACAAGCATATAAATTATTCAGTCAGGATCAAATTAAGCACAGTTCTAGAACTCAAACACGGAAATAGAATTAACCAACTTTCGTTGTGAGAATTCTCTAAGCCTAATAGCAGAAATCCAAATTTCTTTGTAATTCCTAACCGATTAAACTAGCTTTAAGATTAAGTTCGATATGTTCACAATTCAATTAAACCAAATTTCTTTGCGAGTAATTCAATTGCTCAACCTAAATAGTTCAGATTCTAAACCACACTTTCGTGTCAATTTAACAACCTAAGATCTAGATTCTAAGTGATCAGGTTAGAAACTAGTGTTCAAGCACAATTTAGATCGAAGAACAATTACTGATATGAATCCTTAACTGAAATAAATAAATCTAGCAAGTCATAAAATACTTAATGAGAATCCCTAAACCTAACTATGAATCTACTCAGACATAGAATATGAAAAAATAATCAATGAAATAATAGATTGCGTAAAAGAGAATAAAGAAGTAAAGAGGTTCAAAATCTTCTCCAAAAAGCAGAAAGCAGTACATGATTAGATCAGCCCCAAGCTCTAAAAACTCTCAGCTCTAAGTATGAAAGCATATCTGTAAGCGTATCTCAAAACTGATGTAAAAACCTAATTATATAAGCTAATCACGTCTTGGGGCTTCTTTGTAATTATCAGGAACTTCTGGGCAAAACAGTGAATTTTGCATTCTTCATTAAACTGCCGAGGAAGGCCCATCTCGCTCGTGTATCGATCGATGCACGATGTCTGTCGATCGATGCATTACTCTGTTTTGGACAGTGAACTCTATCTCTCGGGTCAAAACACCAAAATGCTCCAAAAAGCTCCATAAACTCCAATTCCGCTCCAAACATGCATATATCTAATAAAACCTGTAAAAGACTTTAAAGAAACACTAAAAGACTCTAAAACACACTTATATCATGGTCTAAAACCGGTAAAAACCATGATATATCACCACACACCTACCGTCGTCACTCAGTAGGTTCACACCATAACCAGAATCACCACATGAATTGGTCAGGTCACCACCCGAGGATCCAATAAGATAAACACCACTCAATATATCCCGTAATTCCTAATCCAACACCACCACCACCACCAACCCTACTCGGCGCTATACCGAATAGGTAACTATGAACTTAACCGGTCCCATGACCAGCGTAAGTAACACGCAAAAGGACTACCCAGCCCAAGACTGGAATTGTCTAAACACAAACCTGCACACAAGCACACACAACATCAAAGCAACACCACGCACACAACCTATTAAGCAAGCCATTAAGTTCATTAATGTCTTTAATCCCATTTAGTCTGCTACTTTGAATTAGCAGATTGATAACCCGTAGACGGCTCACCATTCGCTAATCTCAAATTATTCTCTTTCCTAGATGTCTTTTGAAGAACTCCTCGATCTATCGGTTTAGAGTTAGTAAAATTACTAACTCCCCGACATCTCATTATTAATTAACTTTAATTCATTTAACCCTTAAACCCGTCTATTAAACTTAACTCACCGTTATCATATTCCATATGTTAGTTAAGTGTTTTAATCCATATCTTAGTGTCGTCTTAATTCCCGTATATAAATCCGTTTAATAGCGTTCTTTAAAATGTATATATGCATATACGACCTAACATGCATCGACTCTATGAATGCAACAATCAATAATCAACTAATGACCTAACAAGCACTCAACGACTAACGGTCTAGCATGCATTTAACTAAATCTAGCCAATTTAGTATTAACCGATATTCATCATTAACCAATCGATCAACTTAACTAACAAGAATGCAATCCTAAACTACGGCTTAAGGTTCCGGGTCTACATAATTAACTAACTACTATGAAATTTAGCCGACTCACAGTGGGAATGCAGACGGATGGATGGATGAGACGGATGCGGATCACGAGACCGAATGACTGAATCCCGAACCTTTCAAAACTTCCCCGAACAAAGTCATGAACACACTAAACCAAACCGATAAAGAACCGGCCATTGACCAAGCGTTGACCGACCTGGTTTCCGGCGTTGACCGGTGTTACTGGACGGTTGATCGGCATTGACCCCGTTGACCGTTGACCACGAGCGTTGACTGTTGACGTTTTAGCTAAACCGGACAAAATCCAATTGAATCGGTTTAGCTAAACCGGACAAAATCAAACCGTTGACTAGTTGAACCTGTTTGACCATTTGGTTGACCTGGTTTAAATAAACCTAATCCAAAGCTGAAGCAATGCCAAAACAATCCAATTCCATTGTTGAACCACCTAAACCAGAACCGGCTGAAGAATGCGGCAGATGAGGCTTTTTCCGGCGAACAACTCTGGCGTTGACCGGCTAGCCACCGCATTGACCGACAGTTTTATTCTTTTCCAGCGGTCTAGAAAGGTCTCCGGTTCTTGAAGATAATCACCTGGATGAGATGAAGCTGATGGGTGGAGAGTAGAGGCTTAAACCGGTTGAAGAAAGGAGAGAAGCGGTGGTGACTCGCCGACGGTAGCTTCTCTGACGAGTTTTCCGGAAAACCGGCGGTGGTGGAGGGAGGTGATCGACGGAGAATGATGAGAGGATGATGGTGACCACGGTGGTGCAGGTGGATTTATGAGAATCAAAGTGGTTTAGGGGTTGAGGGATTAACTTGAATTGCAAGTTATGAAGATCATGAAGAACACCTTCATAACTTCAAGCTTCTCTTGATGATTTGCTGGGTTTTTAGGTTGAATTTTGAGAGAGGAGAGAGGTGAGAGCTCGATAGAGAGGTGAGAGAGAGAGTCTGGAGAGATGTCTTGGTGAGTGAATGAGGGATTTTTGAGTGAGTTGAATGGTGATATGATGTTTGGTTCCATGCAAAGAAGAATGCATTGAATCCAAACATTCTTTGTATCAAGAGGAGTGAGGTGGCGACAAAGGGGAGGTGACATCTGCCTCTGGAGAGTTCAATTGATAAAAATTCATGCACCAAAATAGCTTCTAGGACCTTCCTAATCTGTTTCGTTCTGATGGTCCATTTAGACAATTCCGCATTTAATATTTTAGAAACCCGTAGCTGCTTCCATAAATCCTCCAAGCCTCACAATAAGATACTTTATGATTTTAGATGAATTAGCAACTTGAATCACCTCATTTGGATGCCCGTAGCTCCCGATACAAATTTTACAAGTTTCTTTGGTTCTATCGGTTTCCATTCCTGATAGTCCGAAAAACTCGTTTAAAGCCCGTTCCTTCCATTTCTGGTCTTCTAAATGTTTTTTTTATTTAAAAAGAGAAACATTTGGTCTGTCTCTGCTTCAAGCGCTCATTTTGGTAAAATTACCAAAATACCCTCCAACTTCTGAAAATTACAATTTTGCCCCAACTTGACTTTCAGCTGCCCATTGACCCGATTTGAGAAAACAAGGTATTACATTCTTCCCCACTTACAGGAATTCGGTCCCCGAGTTCTCCGTTACTGACAAACTTTGAATCGGTACCAAATCCTGGAAGTCTCCACCCTATTCTGCTTACGTTGCTTCAATGCTCGAATACTAACCCACTGAACCAACTCCTGATGCTTACTGACACCAAAATTCTTACTTGCACAACACTTCCTTACTGGTCTTTACTCCGCTCGCTTAACCACTGCTCCACTCCGAACTTTGAACTCATCTGCGTCACTCGGCTTTGCTCTGATTCTCACTTCTGGCTTCCCCACTTTGCTTTGACCTCCATCACTGTCCGATACTGAATCATCCTTCTTGCATACTTCTTGAAATCCCAATCACTGAACTTCTCGCTACAAAGAACTCCTAAATTGCTTTCCGCTGATATCCCGAACTGAACCAATACTGATACCGATGCTTTCCCAAATATCTTTGCAAACTCATCATTCTTGACCGTCTGCTGAATTCCACTGCGGCCAATACCCCACTCTAACTCACGCACGGCTCGGGTCAACTATCTCGCGGGTTCCTCGAATTTGACTTGTCTTTCGGGTTTGGGTTCGGTCTCACATTCACGTCGCCTCGTCAATCACGTCCTGCATCATAATTTCACAACATCGCACTGGAGCGGTTATATTCGTTCTAACCTATTCTCGATGTCTCTTCCTCATAACAATATGGTTACTTAGTCATGTACTCGAAGGTTACACATGAATAACTAACAATATCCTATAATTCCGCTTCCTCGCGAATAAGCTTCCTATCAAAACCGATTATCAATTCTGAGCTTAGTTCTATCTAGCAGGTTCGCTAACCTTTCCCTACACCACGATTCTACCCGATAACTTAACTTCCATTCTACAAAACTTTATAGGTCTAACAACCTATCATACGGATTTCCGTGATTTTCTAACCCTATCTTAGGATTACCAGCAACCTAGCGAATCTACCAACGCTATAAAACCTTCAATTCCGCTATCAATTCATACAAAATGCTGAAAACATTGCTAACAACCTACCAATCATGCGCCATGCAACACTCCAGTTCGAACAATCTAACAATCACACACATGCAAAACTACCAACCTAACGGTCAAATGAAAGCAGCTATTCCAAAATTTTAACTCTAACATCCTAGAGCGCCATGCAATGCATCAATCTAAGTAACACCCTATCAATTCAACAAATACAGAACCCAAAATAATAACTAACAATCCAACGATGATGCAATGCAATATATAAATCGAGCAAGCACGGAAACAATGCCAGTGCAGTCGTCTCATGGGTCATGGTGAGTGATCCCTTATTCCAATCATCATTTTTTTTTCACATTGTAATTGAATTGCATTCATAACCATCATACCCATGTAAAATAATTACCATGTTACTCAAAATAGATCGAACACTCCGTATCCACCACATACATAAAAACATCATATCCATATATATATATATATATATATATATATATATATATATATATATATGTGAGTTTTTAGTACATCAACGATCGGAGTCTACTACAAAAGCGGTCGCCATCATACCCAAAAACCAAAATCGCGCCCGCTACATACCCAAAGTCTTCAAAGACGATCTATACACACACAAAACAAGTTAGAACCCGCACTTACCTGGCTTACCCTAACCCTAATCTAGCGCCTCCATCAAGACCGAAATGCCCCACAAAGATGGCAGTATGGCTCGCAAGAGTAGCCACTGCTAGGTCAAGGCTCAACCATTGGGAAAAAGGCGCGGTATGGTCCTAATGTCCGCAAAGCTGACAGACGATGGGTGGCGCTGGGGGTGGCCTACTGGGACCTGGAGCTGTTAGTGGACAGTTAGGTGCTAAGTGATCGTCACTGCCTTAAAGATGACAAACAACTGTGGGCTGCACCGGCTGGTATGGATCACGGAACCGAGGATCGGATGGAGGGGACACCTGTGAAAATAGAAAACCCGGGCTCCATAGGCATCGCAATGCACGAACTGAGAGGGATCCTGAGGTGGTGGAACAGGCGAGGACTCTGAGGATTCGTCCGATAAAGACGGCTAGGGCTGAGGGGGCGGCAGGTGATGGACACCAATGTTCTGCTCCAAGGCGTCAGCTGATATACCATGGATTTGACCGGTTTTAACCATGGTATATGCCTTATTTATCGAGTCTTATGTTATGTTTTGGAGTCTTTTTAGTATGTTTATAGGTTTAGACACGTTTGGAGCATAATTGGAGTTATTGGAGCATTCTGGAGCATTTTGGAGATTTTACCCGAGAGACAGAGTTCACTGCCCATATTTGACGCTTGCAACGATCGGCACACCATTAGCATCAATCGTTGCATAGCGTGACCAAGCATTCTTGCGAGCGTTAATGAAGAATGAGGATTAATGCACTAAAGCCCAGAAAGCCCAGATATTTACACAGAAGCCCAAAACGTGTTTTAGCTATTATATAAGGGTTTTTAAGCCATTTTTTAGGCTACGCTTTCATTAAGTATTATTTTATTTCAGAGAGAGTTAGGGGCTGATCCTGCTCTCTCGAGAGAGAGGATTTTGAACCACAGTTCTTTGTTTTATTTTATGATATTTGGTTTTCTATTCAAGATGTTTTCTGTCTCGATGAACATGTCTGAGTAGTTTACCTGTTAGGTTGAAGGATTCTCATTAGGGATTTCATGGAACTATAGTTTAAATCAATCTGTAGGGATTCATATCTGCTAGTTCTTTGTTTAGGCTGTTCTTAATGCTTAATCTGAAGTAGCTAATCAGAATTATGATGTTAGGTTGATTGATACAACGAGAGTTGGTTAATTAGCTAGAAAGAACCTAGATGAGCAATTTGATCTACTCGCAAAGAGATTTGGTTTAGGGGAATTGTGAACATATCAAACCTGATCATTAATGCTAGTTTAATCTGTTAGTAATTGCAAAGAGATTTGGATTGCTGCACTTAGACTTAGAGAATTCTCGCAAATAGATTTGGTGAATTCTATATCCGTGTTTGAGTTCTAGAACAGTTATTGATTAGATCCTGATTGACTGATTGCTTGTGTTCCTGATTTCCTGAGAACTCCTGAAACCTAACGCTTCGCTTCCTTGCTTACAAACTCGCCTGATTTACTTTTCTGCTTCGCTTTTTAGTTTCTAATCATATTTGCTTTCTCCTAGTTTAATCTCTTCTGTTTTATAATCTATCGTTGACCAGAGTCCCTGTGGATTCGATACCCTAAGTACTACAATTACATCACTGTGCACTTGCAGTTAGTATAGGGATAATTCTTGACCTATCAAGTTTTTGGCGCCGTTGCCGGGGACTCTTTTGAGTCTCCGATAGATTTGAACTTAGGGTTTAGACTAGGATTTTCGTTTTTTTTTTTGGTTTTTCATCACTAATTTTTTTTTTGTTTCTTGCGTTTCAGGTACGCCTGTAATCGCTTTGCATCGATCGACACTGTCCTGTGTGTCGATCGTTGCATTCTCGAGCTTCCATCGATCGACGCTACTCTGCATCGATCGACACAGTGCGAAAGAATAATGGGAATGATGGAACAGATGTTGGAAAATCAGCAGAATAACTCGTTCTGCAGAGGGTATGGTTCCTATTCATTCACCAGAGATTATGAATCTCCATCATATCAGCATGTTCCTCCTCAAAATGAACGATATGGTAAGCTGATGAGCATGATGGAGCAGTTACTGGAAAGACAGGAAGAGGAGAGGAACTACATAAATGGTTCTGGGTTTCAAGGAAACAGGTTTGGTAATCAGCAAGGTAATTCTTATCAGAGAGCCTATGGATCATCTTCTTATCACACACCTCCTGCTGCTAGAGCTTATGAGAGCAAGATGGAATCCATGATGGAGCAGCTGCTAGAGGATCAGACTAAGATTGCTATGGACTTCGACAGGAAGCTGGATGCTATACATGAAAATCTGAGTGAGAAGTTTGAATACTTAAGCACACATATGAAGAAGCTAGATGTTCGAGTTCAACAAACAGCTGGAGCAATACAAAGACAAAATGAAGCTAGGGAAGCTGAACAGTATAAATCCATCAAAGGTGTGACCTTAAGAGATGAGATTGAGTTGCTAGGTGAAGAAGAGAGCATAATCTCGGATTTTCTGGATGAATATTGTCTGCCTGATACATGCATCGATCGACACCCCCTATGTGTCGATCGACACGCCGTTCTGACGGCAATTTCGAGTTCTTTCGAGAAACAGAATCGCCTTGCATCGATCGACACATATCATGCAACGATCGACACAAAACGCAGACATGACCAGAAACCTGCAACAGTACCATAACGAGTCTATAAGCCCCCTGTGCCATATCCTAAGGTTCCTAAACCTTCCAAACAAGAGCTAGAAGTGGGTAACTGCATGAAAGTGATGGATAAAAAGGTGAATAAAACACCACCAGTTGAAACTTCGCGAGTTCGTGCAAAGAAGATGATCTCCACTGATGGTCATCTGAAAGAAGAAGTTCAGATTGGTGGAACTACAGTATCTGATAGTGGAAAGAAGAAGATGGCAGTTCCTCTTGAACCTGCTCTAACATCTTCAGTACCTGCAACTGCTCATAAGCAGGAAGCTCCTGTTATCAAATATACATCAAAGGTAAGGTACAAATCACCTAAGCTTAAACCTTCTGATCACATTGTTTTGAAAGCAGGAAAACGCAGTAGACCGCCCAAGCTTCGCTCCCGCCCTGATTCTGATTACTCTTTCCTTGGAAAACCTCATGATCTGAAAGCCTATACACCTCCTTGGATTAAGAGATATTCACAGAGACACTCAAAGTCTCTGTTGAAACCGCCATGAATCAGATCTCTTCCAATAGTCAAGCTAATGACTAAAAACAAGCGCTGAGTGGGAGGCAACCCACTGTTAGGTTCGTTTTTATTTTCATTATTCGTTTTGATTTTGGTATTTAAAATTTTTCTGTTTAAGTGTGTTCAAAGCCGAGAGAAACAGGCAAAATCGCATTGCATCGATCGACACACCTTGTGCATCGGTCGATGCAGTTGCGATTTACGGTTTACCGATACGATTGCGGTTCAGACATCGGTTATCTACATAACCGCGAGCGATAATCGCCTTGCATCGATCGACACCCTTGGGCATCGATCGACGCAGGGCGACGACAGGTAAGTGTTCTGCAACTTTTCGGATTGTTTCAAATTTGATTATTTTTCTCACCGAGCTCATGCCTTGATTACACTGGGGACAGTGTAGTTTAAGTGTGGGGGAGGAAGCTACTGACGCACGCTTTTGTTTTCTTAGTTTTTCAAAATTTGTTTTATTGAGTCAAAATTTGTATGAAACTATGATTTTTCGAGGAAAATTTTCGCTTGAACAGGAACTAAGTGACCATTGGACAGACTTGCAGAGCCTCTCTGACTATTAGAAAACCACATCATAGATCAACCTACTGGGAACACCCACATCACTTCAGGTATCAGAGGATCCTTTTACTGACTTCAACCTTAATACTGACTTAGATTTCTCACCTAAGGGCTTGGTATACTTTGTGTCGGATTCCCTTGTTAGTTCTGACACAGCCTGTAAACCTGTCCTATTTAGTTCCCTTCTCCCCTTCCATAAAGTAAAAAAAAAGAGTAATAAACTGAGGATGAGTTAGTAACTCCGAAGTGGTCATGGGAATGGTAGTTACAACTTTCATATCCTGTGCATCCACGGAATGTGTCCAAAGTACACCCCATAACGGGAAGAACACTGATAAAAAAAATGATACCCAGTGGGGAAAAATCAGTTGTTAAGGAAGGGAAATAGAAGAAAGGGACTAGAGAAAGATAGTATGGTGGTCTAGATCTGATAAGGTAAGAATCCATGTGCCTTTGATCGATACTCCTTAGGTGAGACCGCACTTAAATACTTGCAGAAGTCAGTAGGGAGAATATGAATGCGTGAATGTGATTGTGGAGTTTACTTAGGACAGTTGCTAAGTGTGAGGGAAGTACATTGTGGTCTTGAGTTCCGTAGGAAAGTTTTCAGTGGCTTACTAAGTGAATGTGATTGTGAAAGTTCCTAGGACGAAATGAGTTTCTGAGTTTTCAAACCTCTTCTCTTATACTTAGGTTCTTTACTTGCTTGAGGACAGGCAAGAGCTAAGTGTGGGGGAGTTGATATACCATGGATTTTACCGGTTTTAACCATGGTATATGCCTTATTTATCGAGTCTTATGTTATGTTTTGGAGTCTTTTTAGTATGTTTACAGGTTTAGACACGTTTGGAGCATAATTGGAGTTATTGGAGCATTCTGGAGCATTTTGGAGATTTTACCCGAGAGACAGAGTTCACTGCCCATATTTGACGCTTGCAACGATCGGCACACCATTAGCATCGATCGTTGCATAGCGTGACCAAGCATTCTTGCGAGCGTTAATGAAGAATGAGGATTAATGCACTAAAGCCCAGAAAGCCCAGATATTTACACAGAAGCCCAAAACGTGTTTTAGCTATTATATAAGGGTTTTTAAGCCATTGTTTAGGCTACGCTTTCATTAAGTCTTATTTTATTTCAGAGAGAGTTAGGGGCTGATCCTGCTCTCGAGAGAGAGAGGATTTTGAACCACAGTTCTTTGTTTTATTTTATGATATTTGGTTTTCTATTCAAGATGTTTTCTGTCTCGATGAACATGTCTGAGTAGTTTACCTGTTAGGTTGAAGGATTCTCATTAGGGATTTCATGGAACTATAGTTTAAATCAATCTGTAGGGATTCATATCTGCTAGTTCTTTGTTTAGGCTGTTCTTAATGCTTAATCTGAAGTAGCTAATCAGAATTATGATGTTAGGTTGATTGATACAACGAGAGTTGGTTAATTAGCTAGAAAGAACCTAGATGAGCAATTTGATCTACTCGCAAAGAGATTTGGTTTAGGGGAATTGTGAACATATCAAACCTGATCATTAATGCTAGTTTAATCTGTTAGTAATTGCAAAGAGATTTGGATTGCTGCACTTAGACTTAGAGAATTCTCGCAAATAGATTTGGTGAATTCTATATCCGTGTTTGAGTTCTAGAACAATTATTGATTAGATCCTGATTGACTGATTGCTTGTGTTCCTGATTTCCTGAGAACTCCTGAAACCTAACGCTTCGCTTCCTTGCTTACAAACTCGCCTGATTTACTTTTCTGCTTCGCTTTTTAGTTTCTAATCATATTTGCTTTCTCCTAGTTTAATCTCTTCTGTTTTATAATCTATCGTTGACCAGAGTCCCTGTGGATTCGATACCCTAAGTACTACAATTACATCACTGTGCACTTGCAGTTAGTATAGGGATAATTCTTGACCTATCAAGTGTTTGGCGCCGTTGCCGGGGACTCTTTTGAGTCTCCGATAGATTTGAACTTAGGGTTTAGACTAGGATTTTCTTTTTTTTTTTTTTGGTTTTTCATCACTAATTTTTTTTTTTGTTTCTTGCGTTTCAGGTACGCCTGTAATCGCTTTGCATCGATCGACACTGTCCTGTGTGTCGATCGTTGCATTCTCGAGCTTCCATCGATCGACGCTACTCTGCATCGATCGACACAGTGCGAAAGAATAATGGGAATGATGGAACAGATGTTGGAAAATCAGCAGAATAACTCGTTCTGCAGAGGGTATGGTTCCTATTCATTCACCAGAGATTATGAATCTCCATCATATCAGCATGTTCCTCCTCAAAATGAACGATATGGTAAGCTGATGAGCATGATGGAGCAGTTACTGGAAAGACAGGAAGAGGAGAGGAACTACATAAATGGTTCTGGGTTTCAAGGAAACAGGTTTGGTAATCAGCAAGGTAATTCTTATCAGAGAGCCTATGGATCATCTTCTTATCACACACCTCCTGCTGCTAGAGCTTATGAGAGCAAGATGGAATCCATGATGGAGCAGCTGCTAGAGGATCAGACTAAGATTGCTATGGACTTTGACAGGAAGCTGGATGCTATACATGAAAATCTGAGTGAGAAGTTTGAATACTTAAGCACACATATGAAGAAGCTAGATGTTCGAGTTCAACAAACAGCTGGAGCAATACAAAGACAAAATGAAGCTAGGGAAGCTGAACAGTATAAATCCATCAAAGGTGTGACCTTAAGAGATGAGATTGAGTTGCTAGGGGAAGAAGAGAGCATAATCTCGGATTTTCTGGATGAATATTGTCTGTCTGATACATGCATCGATCGACACCCCCTATGTGTCGATCGACACGCCGTTCTGACGGCAATTTCGAGTTCTTTCGAGAAACAGAATCGCCTTGCATCGATCGACACATATCATGCAACGATCGACACAAAACGCAGACATGACCAGAAACCTGCAACAGTACCAGAACGAGTCTATAAGCCCCCTGTGCCATATCCTAAGTACATCACTGTGCACTTGCAGTTAGTATAGGGATAATTCTTGACCTATCATCAGCGAGCATGGTGGTCTGCTCGACGAAGTGGATCTTCCACTCCTGGTGCTGGTAAAGATCGATCGGCTCCATGGAAAGATCAAAGTCCGCAGGCAGCGAACTAAGTACAAAGTCACCCATGCTGAAAGGCACGGGAACGTCTGGCGCCTCTAGAAAGGACTCCTGCTGCTCTGGTTGGGCGAATTGCTTAGGTGCAAGAGGCCGCAAAGGTGGCAGCTCAATGTCAGCTAACTCGAACTAGTCCAAGAATCCGACATAAGGGTCAGCAGAGTCTGCATCGTCCTGGATCAAAGCAGGAAAAGGCGGCATCAGAAGTGGCGATGTGGAGGCCACTGCTGCTGAAGCGCCCATAAGCGGTCGCAGAGGCACTGGAGGACGGTTGGAGATACGCGATCCCCGAGTGTAAGAAGGTACATGCTGCCCCAGATGGGCATGATCGGATCCCGCGGACCCGTGGCTGCTCATGATAACAAACAAACCCGCACCACACATGCACCACTCGCCCTGATCCTCCCTTGGGCTCGCTGCTGAATGTATGCAACCAAAAACATGAAAATGTCAGTACAAGAAATACAAAAATCCTAGTTCCCCCCCTCCCCCCCCCGAGTTTGAGAAACGCGGCTCGGTTTCCTAATGGATGCTTGGGCGACACATTTGACTCGATAAAACACAGAAAACATTTAGAAATAAAACGTTTCGAAATCCATGACGAACCATGCTCTGATACCACCGTTTTTGTGACGCCCCTTTCCCGTTATCCGCTGACTGACGAGCTGACCGGTCAAAAATCAAACCAGAATATGATCAAGTCGAACGGGAAAGGTTCGTCACAATACGAAGCCGAAGACAGTTCGTTTTGAGACACGGGCTCGCACCAAACCGTCCTTGACCCCGTTTACCTCGCTTCCACAATACAAAGCTTTCCAACCTGTATTGCTTCCACGAGTTGTGTCGGTTCGGACTAAACCAATAGACCAGGGAAGCGATTTCATTTCTAAGTAAATAATGTTTAAAAAACTATTTGCCTATTAAATTCTAATTACAAATAAGCAAAGAATAAACAGGCGCCATAAATCTGAACCGAAAACAACAACCTTTGAAATCATCGAATCAAAACTCCCGGCGCACAAGCAATCCCAAACCTACAACGAGGACCTCCCGCGTCCGTTGCTGCTAAACCTGAAAAACACAAAAAGAGTCTAATGAGCGATCTAAGATCACCCAACGAGTCAGCTCCCACTAACGGCTTCTAATCTAACCTACTAAAATAACAATCATAAAGAAGAAATAGTCTATCCCTTTCCACCACGAAGTGATAGACCCACAACACACAAACATTCTCCAACCAAAGAAATGATTAAGGAAATCAAAGTCACTGCGGCAAATGCCCTCGATTAGACTCGATGTATCTATCGCCAAGAACGAACTTAACACCATTGGGCACACTATGCGAACTCGGTAACTTCCACGGGAACACTTAGCTACCGACATGGTAACTAAAACTACCCACGACTCCTAGACGTAAACACGAAGTCCTATGACTGAGGCTACTGTTCTCATCCATCGATACACACCGACTCGGCTGCCACACGACAACCTAAGTTTCCATGCAGTCCAGCCCTAGGACATGACTCCGTATTCTCCGGACCACGCACCTACCGGCGTCACTTAGTAGGTTCACACCATAACCAGAATCACCACGTGATTGGTCAGGTCACCACCCAAGGATCCAATAGGGTCGAAGTAACAGAATGCTTACAAACCTAGACTTGGGGGATCTAACGCACCCTAGAGTCCTAGTGCAATTACGTAAACACGCAGACTCACTGGGACTCTAACACAGAATACAAGACCGTCAAGGTCAACAATAAGATAAACACCACTCAATATATCCCGTAAGTCCTAATCCAACACCACCACCACCACCAACCCTACTCGGTGCTATACCGAATAGGTAACTACGAACTTAACCGATCCCATGACCAGCGTAAGTAACACGCAAACGGACTACCCAGCCCAAGACTGGAATAGTCTAAACACAGACCTGCACACAAGCACACACAACATCAAAGCAACAACACGCACGCAACCGATTAAGCAAGCCTTTAAGTTCATTAATGTCTTTAATCCCATTTAGTCCGCTACTTTGAATTAGCGGATTGATAACCCTTAGACGGCTCACCATTCGCTTATCTCAAATTATTCTCTTTCCTAGATGTCTTTTAAAGAACTCCTCGATCTATCGGTTTAGACTTAGTAAACTTACTAACTCCCCGACATCTCATTATTAATTAACTTTAATTCATTTAACCCTTAAACCCGTCTATTAAACCTAACCCACCGTTATCATATTCCATATGTTAGTTAAGTATTTTAATCCATATTTTAGTGTCGTCTTAATTCCCGTATATAGATCCGTTTAATAGCATTCTTTAAAACATATATATGCATATACGACCTAACATGCATCGACTATATGAATGCAACAATCAATAATCAACTAATGACCTAACAAGCACTCAACGACTAACGGTCTAACATGCATTTAATTAAACCTAGCCAATTAAGTATTAACCGATACTCATCATTAACCAATCGATCAACTTAACTAACGGGCATGAAATCCTTAACTACAACTTAAGGTTCCCGGTCTACATGATTAACTAACTACTATGCAATTTAGACGACTCACAGTGCGAATGCAGATGGATGGACAGATGAGATGGATGCGGATCCCGAGACCGAACGACTGTATCCCGAACCTTCCCGAACTTCCCCGAACCTAGTCATGAACACACTAAACCAAACCGATCGAGACCGTTGACCATGAGCGTTGACTATTGACTTTCCCCTTAACCGAGTTGACTAATTATTGAACCAAGTTGACCAATCCAATTGAACCAGTTTAACTAAACCGGACCAAATCAGACCGTTGATCGGTTGAACCGGTTTGACCAGTTGGTTCAACCGGTTTAACTAAACCAAATCCAAAGATGAACCAATGCCCAACCAATTCAATTCCATTGTTGAACCACCTAAACAAGAACCGGCTGAAGAATGCGGCGGAGGAGGCTTTTTCCGGCGAACAACTCCGGCGTTGAGCGGCTAGCCACTGCATTGACCGGCGATTTTTAGGCTTCTACGGCGGTTTAGAAAGATCTCCGGTTCTTGAAGATAATCACCTGGATGAGATGAAGCTGCTGGGTGGAGAGTAGAGCCTTAAACCGGTTGAAGAAAGGAGAGAAGCAGTGCTGACTTGCCGGCAGTATCTTCTCCGGCGAACCGGCGGTGGTGGAGGGAGGTGATCGACGGCGAATGATGAGAGGATGACGGTGATCACGGTGGTGCAGGTGGATTTATGAGAATCAAAGTGGTTCAGGGGTTGAGGTATTAACTTGCATTGCAAGTTATGAAGATCATGAAGAACACCTTCATAACTTCAAGCTTCTCTTTATGATTTGCTGGGTTTTTGGGTTGAATTTGGAGAGAGGAGAGAGGTGAGAGTTCGAAAGAGAGGTGAGAGAGGCTGGAGAGATGTCTTGGTGAGTGAATGAGGGATTTTTGAGTGAGTTGAATGGTGATATGACGTTTGATGCCATCCAAAGAAGAATGCATTGAATCCAAACATTCTTTGTATCAAGAGGAGTGAGGTGGCGACAATGGGGAGGTTACACCTGCCTCTGGAGAGTTCACTTGATAAAAATTCATGCACCAAAATAGCTCATAGGACCTTCCTAATCCGTTTTGTTCCGATGGTCCGTTTAGATAATTCCGCATTTAATATTTTAAAAACCCCGTAGTTGCTTTCATAAATCCTCCAAGCCTCACAATAAGATTCTTTATGATTTTAGATGAATTAGCAACTTGAATCACCTCATTTGGATGCCCGTATCTCCCGATACAAAATTTACAAGTTTCTTTGGTTCTATCGGTTTCCATTTTCGATAGTCCGAAAACTCGTGTAAAGCATGTCCTTCCATTTCTGGTCTTTTAAATTTTTTCTTTATTTAAAAAGAGAAAATTTGGCCCGTCTCTGCTTCCAGCTCTCATTTTCGTAAAATTACCAAAATACCCTCAAACTTCTGGAAATTACAATTTTGCCCAAAGTTAATTTTCTGCTGTCCGTTGACCCAATTTGAGGAAACAGGGTATTACAGCTACCACCACCGGATAAGCCACAAAAGGATGCTGTGATCCAATTCAATATCGATCTCAGCGACCCAGAGTGATGTGTTGGAATTGGTTCCGATCTCTGAGAAGACATGAAAGACATGCTCGTCGAATTCCTCAAAGAGAATGCAACACTTTTGCATGGACGACAATCGATATGACCGGTGTAGACCCATGAATCGCCTGTCACAAACTACATGTCGATCCAGTCTTCATGCCGATCAAGAAAAAGAGGAGAAAGCTCGGTCCCGAGCGCGCAAAGGCTGTGAAGGATGATCTGGAAAGACTTTCAAAGGCATGATCAATCACCTAAGTCAAGTACCCCGATTGGTTAGCAAACTCAGTGGTTGTCAAAAAGAAGAATGGTAACTGGCGAGTATGCGTGATTTTACCGACGTCAATAAAGCGTGCCCCAAAGATAGTTTTCCCCTGCCTCACATTGACCGGCTCGTCGAAGCAACATCGGGAAACAACCTGCTCTCATTTATCGATTCCTTCGCTGGATACCACCAAATAATGATCCATCTCGACGATCGTGAAAAGAATTCATTCATCACTGATCGGGGTACCTACTGATACCAAGTTATGCTTTTCAGCCTCAAAAACGCATGAGCAACATATCAAAAGCTGGTAAACGCATGTTCGCTGATAATCCCAGCAAAACAATGGAAGTATACATAGATGACATGCTCGCCAAGTCTGCGTCAGCTGACAATCACGTTGATCACTTAGCAACATGTTTCGAAAGTCTGAACAAGTATATAATGAAACTGAATCCAACCAAATGCACATTCGCAGTTACACATGAGAGATTATCGGTTACATCATTACGAGAAGGGGGATCAAGGCTAATCCGAAAAAGATAACAACAATAACCAAGCTCTCTTCACCTAAAAACACTTGGGAGGTTCAACGACTTAGGGGACACATCGCGGCTTTAAACAGATTCATCTCGCGATCGACGGATAAGTGCCTTTCTTTCTACAATCTGCTCCGAGCAAACAAAAAGTTCGAATGGGACGCCAAGTGCGAAGAAACCTTCCAACAATTGAAAGATTACTTGTCTACCCCACTGATCTTGGCCAAGCCTGAGGAAGGGGAAACACTCTACCTATAAATCTCTGTTTCAACCTCAGAGGTCAGCAGTGTCCTCGTTCGAGAAGATCGAGGAGACTAAAAACGATATTTTACATCAGCAAATTTTTTGACGATGTCGAGACAAGGTACAACACTCTAGAAAAGCTCGCACTAGCAGTCGTCGTTTCAGAAAGGAAACTCTGACCATAATTCCAATCGCATTCCGTGGTCTTTCTCACCAACCAGCCGATCCGAACAATCCTGCACAGTCTGAGTCAATCTGGAAGAATCATGAAGTGGGCATTCGAATTAAGCGAGTACGAAATCGAGTACGACATCGAGTACAAACCAAGGACCATCGTCAAATTTCAAGTCTTGGATGATTTCCTGATCGAACTACCTCCCGAGCTTGTCAAGCTCGTAGCAAAAGAAAAGTGGATCATGTTCGTTGATGGATTGTCATCCCAAAACAGTTTCGAGGGGTAGGAGTCAAACTGACTTTCTCAACAGGAGAGATAATCGAGCAGTCTTTTCACCTTACCTTCCCAGCTTCAAATAATGAAGCCGAATATGAAGCACTAATATCTGGTTTACGCCTAGCAAAGGTGGTCAGATCAAAATAAGTCGATGCGTTATGTGACTCCCAACTCGTCGTAAATCAGTACAACATGAGTACAAGGCAAAAAATGAACGCATGGATGCCTACCTAAAGCTCGTCCAACAACTTTCCAACGAGCTCGACTCTGTTACTTTAACCCAAATCTCTATAAGTGACAACTCATCCGCTCATGCTCTGGCCGCTTTAGCATCGACTTCAGATCCATATCTCAAATGGATCATACTAGTCAAATGCATCAGCAAACCGAGCATCAATCAAACATATGAGGTGTTCGTCGTCACCGAAGTCGAAGAAGGGATGATGACGCTGACAAAAGAAACATACAGGTTACCAAAATCGCCGCACCAGGATCCAGAAAACGACTGACTGGAGAGATGAGATAAAACTATACATCCTAGTTAGGATAGTTCCTGAAGACCGATGGGGGTGCTCGGCGCCTAAAATCCAGATGTACACAATACGTAATCATAAAGGGAGAACTGTTCCGGTGGAACGCGACCAAAGCTCTCGTACGATGCGTACACGGGCAAAAAATAAAATGGATTACTGAAGAAACACACAAAGGAGCAGGAGGAATCACACTAGCAGGTGAGCTCTAGCCACAAAAATCAAACGTTAGGGAAACTTCTGGCCGACTACGATCGCTGACTACGAAAATTTTGTGCTAAGATGCAAAAAATTTTAAAGGCATTTTCCGACTATCCATCATCCAGCCAGACTTCTAACAACCGCTGCGACACCCTACCCATTCATGTGATGGGCAATGGATATCATCGGTCCGTTACCGGCCTCGCGGCAGAAGAAGTTCATCCTTATCATGACTGACTACTTTACCAAGTTGGTGGAGCTGAGTCATACGCTAAAATTTACGATCTCGACGTACATAAATTTCCATGGAAGTACATCATCTTCCGTCACGGCCTCCCATATGAGATCATCACCGATAATGGCCCGCAATTCATATGAAACCTGTTCGGGTATTCTGCGCCAGATGGAGAATCATGCTGAGCAAATCTAACCCTTGATATCCGCAGGGAAACGGGCAGGCCGAAGCAACAGTTGGAAAACGAGCAGGCGCAAATGATGCCGATCAAATCCCAACCAAACAAGTTTCAACCCAACCAAACAAGGTCAATCTGCCGACTTCAGCAAGCTCAAGATCGACGAACTGAGGGAGGGGGCTTACTGTTATATATGGGTTGAGCACCCATAAATCACTCCGGACCAAACCTGTTCTCTTCACTGTGATCGACCTAATAAAAAAAAATCAATCTGCCCATAATCAAAAGCAAATACCTTCACCCAAAGGATGCTCGGCTCAGCTCACAACCAGTCCAACTCGGCTTGGCTCATCTCACGATTAGACCTGTTTAGCTCGGCTTAGATCATGTCGGCTCAACTAACAGACATGGCGTGGTCGGCTTGGCCAATTTTCCACCTGTCGAGTACGGCCAATTCGCCATGACTCGACAAGGAGTCAATGGCTCGTATAGAAGTACGACCGTTTTTACTATAAAATAGGATGCTCTACTGTTCATAAATGTAACTTTTGAGGATTTGTGTACTTCTTTACTTTCTCTCTCTAGAAAAAGTACATCCCGAATTGTAAGCGAGCTTGTCTCACGACGATCTCGCCCCATCCTGTTCATCTACCGACCTTAGTCTGCTTTCTAATATAGACAAACCTTGACCCATAGACTTTTACTGAGCACATTCGTTCTTTCCTAACAGACAACCATACATACTTGTGACAAGTTCGGTAATCACAGGATAGTCATGCATATGTATTTGTTATGCGTGAATCAAAAAGATGTTTGTCTTGTTATATTACTCGACAAGCCAAACACCTTTCTCACTTTCTCCCGCAGAAGTGAGCGTACCGAAAATCCGCCATAGCCTCTCACCAGAGCACGAAGAGCTAAACAAAAAGATGATCCTCGATCATCTCAATCAAGCGGAAGAGCTACGCGACCGCGCATTGCTACGAATACAGAGCTATCAGCAGCAGATAACCAACAGCTACAACAAGAGGGTCAACAGCCAACGTTTCGTTGAAGGCGACCTCGTCCTACGAAAATTATTCGAAAAACCTTGCGAGTATCGAGCAGGAAAGCTCGGTGCGAACTACGAAGGGTGAAGCCATCTTGGGCTCTTGGAACGCAAACAAGTTGAAGAAGTGTTACTACTAAGCCAAGCCGTATCATAAGACGATGAAGACAGAAGACCGAAGCTAAGACGAACACACGCTTATTAAAAAAAAAGACAACGAGCACACGCTTCAGTAAATAAAAAAGTGAGTTCACTATACGAGCTCATGCTACTTCAATATGTAATGTGAACTACGAGCGGATTTGATCCCCTTTTCGGGGTACCTAGGCAACCACTCCCGGGGCTCAACTATATCAATATAAATTTTTTTGAAGTACTTTTGTTATTTAATTATCCAATCTGAAGAATCGACATTTTGGCCAAATGTTCAATCCAACGTGCCTAAAAACACGAAAGCCGGGCCCAGTCCCGCACAAGGCTGATTGGCAGGGAAATAAGACAAACCAAGTTTCGCACAACTGTCTCGATCAGACTTTTATAGGATAAGCAGAGCATTTATTCGCACCTAATTTTTGTGACAACGAGCAAAATCTCGTACCCTTACATATAAGTAAACCGGGGCTAGTCCCGCACACGACTGATTGACAGAAATATAAGTGAAACCCAGTTTTGCACAATTTTCCTGATCATGACCTCACATGATAAGCCGAGCATATCACTCGCTCCTGTTAAACTTTTACTAATCCTATATATCAAACCGAGTATACCACTCGAGCGCAAAAACCAAGCATACCACTTGAACGTAGCCAAGCATACCACTTGAACGTAGCCGAGCATACCACTCGCAGCTTGAAACGAACATACCACTCACTTCCAATCTAACTCCAAGTACAAAAAATAAAAAAGCCGAGCACGCGCTTTTGCCTTGGAGAAAATCACAAAAGCCGAGCACACACTTTTGCTTTGGAGAAAATCACAAAAGCTGAGCACGCGCTTTTGCCTTGGATAAAATCACAAGAGCTGAGCACGCGCTTTTTCCTTGGAGAAAATCGTAAAAACTGAGCACGCGATTTTGCCTTGGAGAAAATCACAAAAGCCGAGAACCCACTTTTGCCTTGGAGAAAATAAAAAAATCCGAGCACATGCTTTTTCCTTGGAGAAAATTACAAAAGACGAGCATAAGTTTTTTGTCTTAGAAGAAAAAATGCAACAAACGCGCATACAAGGGTAAAGAAGAAAAATAAGCAAGCAAAGACTAAGACAAATTTCCATTATATAAAACGTGCATAACAACACAGATCCGAGCTTACATTCCTGTCAAAAAAAGTTCAAAGGAAGGAAAGCATAACAACAAAAGGTCAAAAAAAGGCAGCATATGAAAGATTAGGAGACGTTAGAATGGTCCCAGTCTGATCTTCATCTTGATCCCCAAGATGATCTTCAACTTGATCATCAGTCTGATATTCAGTCTCATCAACGTGCTCTGCTCGAAGAAACGCGTTCACATCTTCAGAAGTCATTATCCCTGCATTTGAACCGTACGGATTTGCCACAAATGCATTCACCTCAGCAGGAGTCGCCAAAGATCTCTCACAACTACGGTTATGATATTCAAGAGGAGTCATGGAAAGGTCCTCATCATAAAAGTCTGTGACCTGAATTTGTTTGAGCTCATGCCTCAAGCAACCTGATCGGCATCACCTTCTCTACCTTAGAGAAAAGGATCTCGAAGCCTTCGTGAACAAGCATTTTCAATGCCTTGAAACGGCAGCAACTTGGTTGACCTCCAACAACTTCTTCTCCCACCAGCTTCCTCCTTCCTCACCTTCTTGATCTTTGCCGTACGAGCTTCGGTTTTGTCAAACATCCTCTCCTTAAAGACTTCGTGTTGACAAGACGCTTTCAGAAGAGTACATTCAGACTCGAGCTTCGTCTGCAACTCCTCCAAACGCTTGGCCGCATCATCAGCCTCCATCTTGGCGTTAGAACTGTTGGCTAAACTATCCCTATTTTTAGTATACAGCCGTGCATTCTTGGAGGACAGTTCATCGATCTTCTTCTGCAAATCAGCAACCTTTTCCTCTTCAGCCTTGAGGGAAGCACGAACTTGGTTCACGATCTTCACCAGCTCGCGGAAACCTTTAAGTTCAGTGACTATCTTGCGAGCATGGTCAAGTTCTCCCTCCAACCCTCCGACAAGGTCCTGCAGACCGAAAAACTCACACTCATAGTGATTGGCAAGGATATTCAAATTTCAGAAACCTTAACAAAAGACAAACGAAAAAGGAGTTAGAAGATAGAAAAAAACAATCAAGATTAAGTTTACAAAGAAGACATACCCGAGAAAAGTTGATGTCGGCTTGTTTGTGGAACTCGGATCTGAAGTATTGTTCAATCCTAGGAAGATTCCTGGTCGGCTAGCTACGAGGGTGCGAAATATAGATTCACACGCCTCTCCATCAATCGGTTCTTTCCCTACATAACTGAAGGAGAACCCATAATCAGGCTGCACCCCTACCGGCTGAGCCTTAACAGTATTGGCTTCAGTCTAATTATCGACCAAATCATCTTCTCCCTTTGCTCGTTCAACAGAGTTCCTCACCGCCTCAACATTAGCCTGATCGACAACCTCAGTGTCTTGAGGAACATTGTCCTTCTTCGTCTTTTTATTCTTCTGAGGCGCCTCAGGAGCATCTCCTTCAACCTCTTGATCATGAGCCTCGGTCACGGTATCACCATTATGAGGCTCACTCGGATCAGCTTTATCAGGCACTGATATTCCTTCTCTTTATCCTCTTCTCAGCGGAAAAATTTGCCGCCCTATCCACCGCTTCACTCACCTCCCGAGCAATTTGAACGTCGTAAGCATCCTGAATCAATAGTTGCAGATTCTATTTGGGAAAACGACCTTCACCACTCTCTTGGTTGCTGGCCTGAATTTTTTCCTCCCCAATATTCTCGTCAACGTAATCGACAATTTCAACATCCATTTGCTCCATGATCGTTCTCTTCTTCTTTCTGGGTTAGTGGTGAATAGGCTCGTTGTTTAGTTCGATCAAAGAGCAAACACCATCTACCTGCCAGAGAATGAGAGAAGATCAGTACTAATCAAAAACTTAAGAATCAAGGTAATATATACAAGTACCTGAGTATCCTAGCAAAATTTTCCTCACTATTTCAGCGTGAATATCCAGACAAGTCTGAATGCCGAGCACAACAAGCTTCTCGAGATCTTTGAGAAAACCCTTTGGCAATGGAGCTGTAATAGAATTATGATCTGCAAAATAAAAAAACGAGGAAGAGTTAGTCAACACAAAGGAACGAACAGAAGCAAGACACGAGTACTACCATGATAATGATTCCATTCCATCATATAAGGTCGGTCGGGATCAGAAACCGATGCCTTATTAATACTCGCATAGAAATAACATTCTTGCCAGGCATCCGTTTTAGATTGCAACCCGATAACGGGATTTAGACCATATCGAGACTTCATGTTCACATAACAAGTCCTAGTGGTCCCGTTATTAACCGTTACCGACGATAATTATTTAAAAAATCGAAGACTCATATCAACATCGCACTCAGCATCCAGGAACATCGCACCGACCATGTTGCAAATCGCCACAAGACAAAGTTGAGAAATCACGATCCTTCTTTCTTCGCAATAAACGACGAGCAGTTTTTGTAGAGGAAACCACAAGTGGCTATCCGTGAAACAAAAATTGTATAAGCATATCCAACCATCCGGAAAATGCCAGGGCCTTTCTTGTTCCTCGGGAAGACGAAGCTCGAGCCCGGTAACTTAAGCGTAGTTGTCCTCAATCCACCAAAGATCCACCTCAGTACATTTCATCTTCAAAATAACACGAGGGACTTGAACCTTCTTCGGTTTTTTCTAATTGGCCAAGATCTTTCGTGCTATTCTTTTTTGGGCCGATGACCTTTTCGATCTCTTCGACACTCACCATATTCTTCACTCTTCACAAGAGCCAACTCATGCGAAACCGCCTCTCTTTGTTACCCGAATCTTCGTCAAGAAGAGTGGGAATCTGATTGCTAGGGGGACGACCATCATTTGTTGATGAACGAGCTCGATCAACAATTTCCGTCTATTGCACAGACTTCACCGAAGATCTAGAATTCTCACCCAGGACATTCAGAGACTGACCAACATTCCCTGGCGAACGAGCTCGGCTAACAACTTCTATCCGTTGAACCAACCTCCCTGAAGAGTTGGCTTGCCCAACAGACAAGCTGGACTGAACTGAATTCCCATCCGACAACCTCACCGAGTATCGGTCGTCATGTTCTGAAGAAGAATGAGAATTCAACTCGATTCTCATATCGGAAAAGTATATAATAAACAACACAAGATCTACTAGAGAGAGAAAGTGAATTTTATAGAGAAGGGAGAGAAAAATATCTGCGGAAGGAGAGAAATAAAGAATAAGAAGAGAGGAAGGAGGTATTTATATAACGACTTGGCGTTTTTTCGAAAATGTGCCATCATTAAACCTATACGACTCTTCAACCTCTGGCGGTTATAGGTATTTCATCATTACACCTACGCACCCCTTCAACTTGTGGGGTTTCTTTCAAGAAACCTTTTCATATTCCCAATAATTGAAGCAATGGTTGGAAAAAGATCAGGCGAAAATGATGCCGATCAAAGCCCCACCGAACATGTTTCGACCCAACCAAACAAAGGAATTCCGCTGACGTCAGCAAGCTCAAGATTGACGAACTGGGGGGGGGGGGGGGTTATTGTTATATATAGGTTGAGCTCCCATAAACAAGTCTGGCCCAAACATGTTATCTGCACTGTGATCGACCCAATAAAAACAAATAAATTGGCTCATAATCAAAAGCAAAGACCTTTACCCAAAGGATGATCGGCTCAGCTCACAACCAATACTACTTAGCTCGGCTCAGCTCGCCATCTTAGCTCAGCTCGTCTCAACTAACATACACGATGTAGTCGGCTTGGCCTATTTTCACCTGGCGAGTACGGCCCATTCGTCACGACTCTACAATAAATCAAAGGTCCATACAAAAGTACGACTGTATTTACTATAAATAGGCTGCTCTACTGTTCATAAATATATTTTTTAGAGATTTGTGTACTTCTTTACTTTCTCTTTCTATAAACAAGCACATCCCGGATTATATGCGAGCTCGTCTCGCGACCTTAGTATACTTTTTAATAAAGAGAAATCTTGTATTTGTTATGATTGGATAAAAAAATGTTTGTCTAGTTTTATTAATAGAGATCGAATCCCGCACGCGTGGGTTTATTGACCTTTTAGTTTTTATATTTTTAAAGTATATTTTTAGTATATATAGATTTTAGTTTATAATTTTTAAAATGACAATAACTATAGCTAATTTACTGTACTAAACTTTTTTGGTAATAACAATGTTGTATCTTACATAGTCATATGAAAATGTTGTTTCATTCAAAATTTTATATATTTTCGTTTTAAATTATATGATTTAATATTGTAGTATACTTATTTTATTTTCTAAAAGAGTATATTTATTTTATGCAAAAATATAATTATTGACCATATTATTTGTTACTTCTTACCCCTGTTATAAAACGCGGTACCTTGAGCCGAGAAGTCGCCGAAAAATCGTAAATCGACTTCTGGCTGCCACGATTTAGTTCAAAATTTTGGGCAAAAACTCGTCGATTTTAAAGAAAACTCAAATCTCGTTCATATAAACTTCAAAATCAAGTGTTTCTAGGTAGATCTAACAACAATGAGTTTTAAAACAAAAAAAAACAAAAGAAAACAATGGAAAACAGAAAAAAGAGAGAGAGAGTTGCCGCCATTGTTAGGGTCTTTTTCCGCAGACGTAAGAGGAAGAAGATGATTTTGAGAGATTACTTTTTTGCTCTTCATTAATTTCTTTTAATTAAAATCAAAAGAAAATACACACAATGGACCTCAAACTCAAGATATATGGGTCAAACTTTAAGTGCTTCAACCGCTACACTACGAAACATCTCATGTTTAACTTAACATTTTAATATATATATACATCAAATATATAAAAGTACAAAAAAATTTCCGCATAAATTCCACCTAATCCCTGATTTTTTGTCAACTTGCTAGGCCCAAACCAACCGCACTGACAAACAACTATATTATAATCGATTGATAATTAATAATCAATATTATATTTTGGATGAAAACACTTAATTTAAATAGATATTTCTATTTTCAATAATATTCTTTTAGATCATGATGTACAACTGCATTTCTATTTAGAATGTCGTCTAAAGCATATGTATTACTCTTTATTATTGTGTTCTATTGTGGACTTCATGAATCCATCATGTTCTAAATCATTAATAGTGTTATATTTAGAAATTATAAATATTTTTACTATCGTAAATTATCATAATAAATTAATGTATTACATATTGAAAAATTACAAAATTTGTTTTATTGCAAAATTTATCGGTGATCATTAAATCAACTTACATTTAATTTTACTTCTAAATTCACAAACACATATAAAAACATTATCGTATTTTCTTCCAAACAGAAAAAACTTTTATATTTTTCTATTCAAATAAAGTTATAATTAATACTGAAAACAAATAATTGCTGTCATGTTAGTCACTATTATTTTCTTTAAGTGTTGTACATGGTAAATTAGAGTTTATGTTTGATTTAATGATATAATTATTAATTTAGATGGACATCTTGTGATAAGAATAATTCAATTTTATAGTATACCACATATCTTCATATTTAATGTGAAAATAGACTTTATTTTGTTTAAACTTATAGAAATACACTTACGTTAGTTTATTTTGACAGTAATAATTAAAAATACTTAATTTTTAAAAATCATAAATAACCTGACATTCTAATTATAGTTATTCTTATCTACTATTTTTGGTTAAAATTATTATTGATAACTAAATATATATTATTATTACCAATAATCATTTTTTTATTGTGTTTGAAATTGTTAATGAACTATTCAATTATAATATACTGCATATTTTCATCTTTAAAATTTTTACTACTGATTTTAGTGAGTCATGAATTAACTGATTATTTTAGATAAAATTTAATTCTAAATATTTTTATTTTGCTGATGTGGACATCCTTTTTAGTAAAGACAAACCTTCTATTATATATATGATGTTTTTACGTTAATGCATAATAGGAAAGTGTTCACATTAGACGGACGGATGGATGTCAACCATTTTTTGGGCATAAACACCCGATCAATCTGTCTAGGCAGACTAATAATATGTATAGACGGACTAATAATATATCCCTTTTTTTTTTTTTTTTTTTTTTAAAGGGCTTTCATATTTAATTTTTTTTTTTTAATACAGACAACTGGAAATTAAGACAGAAAAAAGAAAAAGAAGCAAAAAAGATTTAACTCAGACCTAATACCCAAATGGGCCTGGAAGCATTAATCCTGATCGGCCCACAAACCAAAACCCTAAAATGCAGAAGAGGATCCGCCGCACAGGGAGCTTGGCTGACCGAGAGAACACCGCCGTAGTCCGAACCGCCACCTAGAAGAGGGGAACCACGAGCCACTACGAACGCCGAGAACAGAGGAGCTGCCGGTAGAAGGGAGAAGGACGAAACAAAGCGAGACGGAGGCACAAGAGGACAAGCCTAAGAGAGAGCAAATCGGAGGTGACTATCGGAGTACGCTATAGTCGGTCCACCACTTACCAGGCGATGCCTAAACGGCCGCCGACAGCCACCACCGACGCTCAGGCCATAATCGGTCCAAGCCCACCACCGCGAAACCTCCAGACCTCAAAGCCACCTACCACAAGCGGGCAAAAGAGGAGAAGAAGAAACCCAGAGAACATGCAAGATCCGCCGCCGAAAGAGAGAGAAAGAAGGACTGACGAGCTCTGACCAAAAGAGGCGAGCCTAGGAAGAAGCAAATCGGAAATGACCACCGGTTTGCGCTATTTTCGGTTCACCGTTTACCAGACGGAGCCTAAACGAAAACCGACCGCCACCACCGACGCCTCGACCATTTTCGGTACTCAACCTCCGCCGCGAAACCATCACACCTCAAGGCCGCCGTCCTCTAGCGGGCATGAGAGGAGGAGAGGGAAGCCCAACGAGCAAGCCAGGAACTCGTCGCCACCGCAACAAAAACACAGAGAAGCCAGCAAACCACCAAAATCCGGCACCAAGGAACCCAACCACCAACTAACCAGGGAACCAGACCGAGAAGCCCACCGGAAAACACCGCAAGGGGGACGCCGCCAAATGGATCCAGTCCCCAAAGAACCAAGGCGACAGAGCGGAGAAACCTAGAAGCCATCGGAAGGCCGAAACACGGCGAGGACGGGACAGAGGCGAACCCCCAGGACCAAAACCGAGAAGAACCACCAGGTATGAAGCGCGGAGCCTGAGCGGAAAAGAGAAAAAGAAAAAGCCCTCTCACGGCTCCGACGAGGAGCGTCGGAGGCCGGAGAGGCAAACGAAATCGGAAAACTTGTCTGCAAGAGAGAGAAGAGAAGAGAGAAGAGAGAGGATGAACGATTTTTGATATATCCCAATTACATTTACTTGTTTAATATTTTTTTCTTTAAAAAAGTCAACTTTGAAATCAATTATTTTATTATGATAAATTTATTAATATTCAACACAATATTTTAGTAACCGGATATTATGATGATTGTGAGTTCAATGAGGTAATGAATTGAAATAATATTTAAATTTTTTTTTTAAATAAAATAGTAATTATAAAATTTATATGATATACATTTAATATGTATTATATTAATTTAAAATATTTATTTTTATAGAAAATCATATGTTTATATATGAAATTTATTTCTTTTTTAATATTTTAATAAATAAATTTACAATTTTATATAAACATAATGACATATTTATAAATATCAACAAATGATAATCTGTTCGTTTGACCTTTTTATATTGTTTAAGTTCATTTTGGTGTTTCTATAATTAAAATTTATTAATTAATTTTTAATTTACCTTCCAAGGAACAAAAATAATTTTAAATATTTATAATAAAAACTAATCTATTTTTAACATATCTTATATTAGTTTAAACATTTTAAAATTTTGATCAAATAATCTGTTAAAAACTATGATCGTAAAACATCAGGTGTAATCTAACCAGCATATATTTGAGTATTACAAATAGTGAATAAATTTGATATTTTATAAAATTAAGAATATATCAGTTAAAATTGTTTAATCCATATTTTAACCAGTTTTTCAATATAAAAATTTGTTTTTAATATTTTTATAATTGAAATTGTTTAATCTATACTTAACAGCATTGTAATGATATAACTATAAAGGTTTTTATATTTATTTTTATTATCAAAATATTATTAAAGTTATTTTATGATGAATAAGAATTTAAAATTTTTTTGTTAATAAATTGTTTTTAAAAATCATATAAGTTTTGTTACAATATAAAACATATATCTAAATACTATTAATTTAGAAATACATGTGAAAGACAAACATTTAATTTGTACAGTTATTAAAATCATTCCATTAAGTATTATAACCAATTGAATACATAATTAATGGTATTTTGGTATTAAAATTACATATTTGGCAGAATCATCAAGAAGAGGAAAATCTCATTAAAGACATTAAATTCTTTTATTATCTTAAAAATTGGATTATCCGTTTTAAGACCCGGATAAATTCCTAACCATTTATTTAATTATGATTCTAATTCAACAATCCATTTGAAACTAGACATAAATACAATTGGATCCAATTTGTATATTATAAACCATTAAAGAATTTTTTTATTGTTTAATAGGATTGTACGTATTTTTAAGAAAAGAAAATATATTATTATTTTTTATTTAACACACATAATTTTGTGAAATTTTTACGAAAACAAATGAAAGAATTATAATATTTAATTATATTTTAAGAATCTATCACGCTGATTTAGGAGATAAAATCCGATTTTCCATCTTTCAAGTATTTATTGATTTTAAAATCAATCTCAGTGATATTTTTTTGGTCCAAATCAATCTAATTGATTTAAAATTATGACAAACCAAAAAACCCTCATCACTAGTCCTATACAAGTTCAAGCACTCTATATGCCTACATTCATTCACAAACCGAAATCTTCATACATTTTTTTCTTCACAATATCAACTTCTTTATATTTGCATATATTATTATGAATTAATTTAGTCTTCATTTAAATTTATACCAATATAAATTTGTTCTTCTAAATATCGTTTTAACTCTCGATTCAATCTATCGTTTTTCATGGCTGCAAGATTAAAGCTAATATTGAATACCCAACCAAACTACAATATGATTTTTTGTTTACCAAAAGTATCAAATTATTCTACATTCCACGTTTTTCATTCAGCCTCAATTGAGTATTAGTCAAACAACTAAACACCACTAGATGTTATTTTCAAACACGAAACTCTGATCACCCTCATTGATGGTTTGAACAAGCGATTATTTTGTGAAATCACAAAATTTGAAGACATTTAATCAAAAGGTAACACCTACTTGATCGATGAGACATTCTTTCCGTTGTTTCAAATAGATATTTGATATAATATGATATACTATTAAAATTATTCTTTAATATCACATAGATGTAATTGGTTTCATCCGAGCGATTGAGAATTTATAAGTTATTCATAAAGTTGGTCTAAATCGATCCAAGACTAGATTTCAACTTATTAATGAAATGTATTTATTAATAACTAATCATATAAGTTATGCTTTATCTAATTCTTATTGTATATTTAAATTCATTTTTGTCGATATCATTCCATTCCATGTCTTCTGTTTAGCAACCATGCAAAGTGATTGTATAGGGCCATCAAACTTGGACATGTATTCTATCTAATGTTGAATTATGTGTTTTTGTAAAATTGACGTCATTCTAAGTTCTTTTACCCTAATATTTATTACTAATAGATATTTTATTTATTAGCACTAAATAATAATTATATTAAAAATATACTCATTATTAATAGGGAAAATATTTCTGTAAAACTGATGGACTACTTAAACTTGATCACTATGACATGAGATCTCATGACTAGTCGAGTTTCAAGACATATATTAATTTTTTTCTTTCTCTTCAGGAAAGTTTTAGTCATTTTGAGTTAGTTTTAATTTTTAGGAACGCTAATGTCCGTGCTGATTCCCCTGCCAAAAAGGTGAGAACACGTGGCGTAATCTTTTCCCATGTAAGTCATGACGAGTCGGATCGGCTAAGCCTTCAGGATGAAAACACAATCCGAGAAACATTGATTTGATATGTGGATTTATGTTGACAAAAATATAATAATAGGGAAAAAGTTTGTCATGTCTGTTGATGAGGTTACTGAAGTGTTAATTGACAATGATATTCCAGACATTAAAAAGTAGGACTATCATATGTAAGTTTTAATTATATCATTCCTCCAAATATTAACCATCAGAGTAGTAGATTTTGTCTAGTTGTTTTTTCCGATCAATTGCATCTATAAGTGTCATCTCTAAATAATTAAAAGAATAATAATTGGATTAATGGAGAAAAGAATAATCTTAAGAGAATTTAATTTATTTTATGTTTAAATTCATTCTTATTTGGTTGTCATGACTATGTTGGATTTGTTTTTCTTTTTTTATCATTAAGTGGTTTATAATTGTACTAGTATTTGATCCGCGCTACGCGCGGACATTTCAATCAATTTTTGTAATCTGTTGCATATTGCATTTACCGTTTCGTTTTTCACTTTTTAGTTTATTTGATTTGTATCTCGTGTTGTTCTTACTTTTTCTCATTTTCAAACTATTTTTTAAAAGTTTTTCTCTGTCTTTACATTTTTTTCCTTTATAAGATTATGTGTGCCATGAATACTTTTCTCTTGAACATTAACCAGATTCGTCCTATTTTCTCTCAAGACATCAACATACGCCATCTGAGTTCTTCTCCATCTGAGTCTCGTTAGAAGTACTATCTTAGGTTTCGGTGGAGAAGGAGGTCGCCTCTCATGTTCGGCTTCTCAGTTCTACCTTTTTCCAGTCAGTGAATATCCGGTTTTTCTGATTGTCTCGGAGTTTGTATATATGGCCTCCATCAGAGAAGTATTATTTGTCCTTGTTCTATGACGTTTTGTCGGTTTTCCTTCTCTTCGATCTTCTTCGTGTTCGGGTCATGGTTCTTGCGTCAAAGGCGGCTTGTCTTCCTTGGAAAAACGGTGGGGTGCTCGTGCGTTCTGGAGTTGTGGCTGATTCTCCTTGATAAGACAAAATAAGACCATCTACCAAAACAACAAAACATCATAAACGATAGAGAAAACCAAAACAATGCAAGCGGATTCTGAAACTTTTTCAGGGTCTGAACGGTTTTCGAGTGGTTTTGATGGTTCCAGGAATCTGTTTTGAGGCTTGTATTGCTTTGGTTTGGTGTGGTTTTTGAGTAGTAATAGTCAATGCAAGCGGATTCTGAAACTTTTTCAGGGTCTGAACGGTTTTCGAGTGGTTTTGATGGTTCCAGGCTCTTTTGGCTTCAATAGATTGGAAGAAGTATATTAAGATGCTCTCAGATCTCCAATTCTTAATGTTATTAATGTCTAGTTATCAGTTTAGTGTTTGTTTTTAGGTTTTAGCTATCGTTTTAGTCTCTCTTTTTGGGCTTGACGTTTTACTTATGAATTTCTCAGTTCTATCTCTAGAAATATTTTAATTCTCGTTGGCTATGTGTATTTTAACCTTGAATTTCAATATAATCCATTAGATGTAAATAAAAAGATTATGTATGTGTAGTTGTTAGTTGGCATTTTCTTAGTTTTTTTTTTACTTTGGTGTTCATTGTTTTTCTTTGATATTGCGTTTATAGAGTTTTGTTATTTGTTTCTTCCTTTTCATAATTTAATTTGTTTTCAATTTCTCTACCATCTTTATTGATTTGGGTTACTGAAAATATGTAGAATTTGATTTGCTTGAGTTAGTTGTGGGTACTTATATATAGAAGCCAAAATTTTATTTTTAAAACGGTTAACCTTTAAAAAAAAATTTGGTTGATACTGGTAGTGAGCAGGATCCATAATCCATATCCAGTTCTTTATACTCTATTATTTTATTAATTGTTGTCGTCATCGAATGCGCTAACACGAACTTTATCACTGCTATCAAGAAGCTTGAGAAAAATACGAAGCTTTGTAATTTTTAGTATAGTTTTGATATGAAATTTTATAATTTACTTATCAAATTTGTCATTTTTCGTTAGACATTTGTTATATATGTTACTATGGTAAAAAATATAAATTGATGAGTGGAACATTAAATCCTACACCTACTCTCTAGTTGTTGGTCATAAAGTTGGTAAATGTGTGTTTTGGCTTTAAAAAACAAATTAGAATTTAATTAATGATGCAGATGATGATGTAGTAGCATGAAAAGAGAAAAAAGCCAACTTTATATATATATATATATATATATTACAATAATGACTAATTTACTACCATAAAAGAGTTATACAAAATATCGTTATGACACAAATTCGACATCAAATGAATATAAGAAATAAATCGTATATATTTTATATCCTCAATTGTTTAGTAAAAATGACGATCATTATATTTCGTTATATATTATAATATCATTCTCATTATCATTTGATAAAAATACATCCAAATATGTGTTACAGAATAACTTATACATTTTATATAAACTGAATCATTTTAAATATAAGTATAGATTTCAAACTCTCTTAATTATTAATGTCGTGAATGATATTTTAATATTATAGGGATCTAATGTAGATTCAGATACACTAACATTTATTTTAATTTTTTTTTTTGGAAAGTTCTCAACTTACTTTTCTAAAGCAAAAATTCAGTTATCTCTTCGTTGATAAACAAAGAAATATAATTTTATAGATTTGGAAATAGTCTATAATATATTAAGATTTTGCATTACTAATCTAGGTCTAACGTGTATATATATATATATATATATATATATATATATAAAAGTTGAATTAACTAAAACCACAACTATGATATCATGGATTCAAATAATCTGGGGTGTCTAATAACAGAAATAACCAATATTTCTGATTTACATTGTTTATTTGATACATGGACAATCAAACCTCAAATTCTTAGAAAGTGGAACAAGTTTATTTTTCTATTAGTTCCAAAGTTCGATCTCATATTGGTTGATGAACTAGTTAGTGTTAAAGTTTCTTCAATTGATCCGTATTGGGTTGTTAAGATTCAACACAGACTATGTTTATTTTGCGTCTCTTTCTTATTATTTATTTTTCTCGCAGGGTTTTGAAATACATGCAATAATTTCTCAGAGATTAAGGCAACCATCATGGATGTATGATTACTGAAGATAATACAATAATCATTTAAAAGTTTAAGGTTTGTTAATGTACAAGTTACCTTCGCGAAATAGCTCATCCTCTAGAAATTTTGTTTATCGAGGAAACATCGCTTTCGAGGTTGTCGGTCGGGTTGATAACTTTGACTTCATTTTTTTCACATTCGATAAAAATTTAAGGGGCGCACACAAAACTAATACATGATGTTTTGGTAAGATTGTTTTCATTGTTAATAGTTACAGATTAACATTCATTTTATTAATTCATACCAAATTATAAAATATTTTTAGATATCTTTTGCTAGACGTCCTCAGAAATGTTATTAGTGTTGGTATCCTGCAAACATGGTAACTTGACTCAACACAATATAGTTGGAAAATAATCCATTTTGATTTGATGGATAACATGTTAAATATATAAGTGCTCTATTTTATATGTTTCTGAATATTTAACTTGTTTTCTCCATTTTATACTAATTATAATATCATGAATTTTATCACAAAGGTGATATTTTACCATGCAAGCTGACTGATACCTACAAATGTGATTTTGCAACCAATTTTTGAATCACTTGGGCAACTTGCAAGCATGGTGTTTAAATAATTTGCGTCATACAATTTGGATTTCTTGATATGCATAAAGATAATTACACGATACATAAGTATAATAATTATTATATTAAAATTACAATAACCTCCTTAACTGGATTGATATATTTTGAAGTGTTTGCAACAGTAAGTATACATGTGAACAAACTCATTGTTCCAGAATTTTTCGAACCTCAAGATATCATTGTTCAAGGAATAAAAAGAGTAATGATTACGAATTTTTTATTTTGATTAGAATATTGATAACTTTTGTTCGAAGTATTTTTAAAGCATGTTAACCAGTTTATTGCAATATTATCAAATTTGTTTTTATTATTATTTAGTATTGTAATCAAATATTATTTATTAGTTTTTTGTCATATGTTCCCAAGTAAGATTTTATCATTTTATTACTAATAAATAAATATACAACAACATATATTAGAAAACGTTGATGAGGTTTTAGGGATTTCGAGGACGTGGCTCCATCGCCGGTGAGTCAGTTTGGAGGTTATCTTGCTTCTGGGAATGCCAGGAGATGTGGCTTCTCTGCCCCAGATCGCGACGACATCCTTGGTTCAGATCAGAGCAGATTTCTTGTAATACCCCTTCCCGTTATCTGCTGAACGATGAGTTGACCCGCCAGCAATTAAATAAGAATATGACCGATCGAACAAGTGCATGCAAAACGAGAAGAGTTCGTCACAATACAAAAGCCAGAGACGGTCTAGTTTGAGTCAATGGCTCAAACAAAACAATCCTTAACTCAGTTTACCTCGTTTCTACGGTACAAGGCTTTTCTACCTGTACCGCTTCCACGAGTTGTGTTCGGTTTGGACTATTGTATATTAGAGAATAATTCTGTTTTTAATTGTTTTAATTTTTTTAAATTATTTACTTTTCTATAAGAATTTTAACAGGTATACCCTGAAAATCCAAAACCGAAATAAAACAAAATGATTCGAAAATAAACCGTAGCCAGAGAAAACCAAACCTACTCCGAGTGTCCTATGCGTCTGCCGAGCTATGCCAAACCTGGAAATTAAGAAGAGAGTCTAATGAGAGATCTAAGATTACCAAGTGAATTGGCTAAAAAAAAGAGGCTGCAAAAGGCTATAATACCCCCACCCAAAACCCCAAATAACAATCAATAACAATTGATAAATAGCTAATCACGTGCTACCTAGGCGTAATGAACTCCAACACACAAGTATTCATTTAACAAGACAAATCATCAACTAAGGGAAATCGAGATCACTGAGGCACATGCCCTCGATTATACTCGATCTATCTAACGCGGATCTATCACAAACTCCACACCATGGGCCCCTAAACGTGAACTCGGCAAACTTCCACTGGAACACTTAGCTATCCCACGATAACTAAAACCTCCACGACTCCTAGACATAATCACGAAGTTCTACGACTAGAACACTGTTCTCAGTCCATCGTTACACGGTGACACGGGATGTAATAACCTGTTTCCAAAAATATGGTCAACAGGCAGAAGAAAAGTCAACAGGGGCAAAATTGTAATTTTGCCAAAATCCGGGGCAAAATGGTAATTTTGCCAAAAGTTGAGATGGAAGCCGATACTGGCCAAATATTCTTTTTTTACAACATAAAGAACATTTACAAGATCAAGAGTGGAAGAAACGGAGCAGAAACGGATTTTTTGGACTTTCGGGAATGGTAACCGATAAGACCGATAAAACTTCGGAAATTCATAACCGGAGCTACAGAACTCCACATGAGGTGATTAAAATTGATAACTCATCTAAAATAAAGGAGAATCAGTTTTTGGAGGTTTGACGATTTATGAGAACAAAATCAAGAAAACCGAGCAATGGATGAAAATGAGGATTAAGGAATGGTTTAAGGAGCTAATTGCTGGATTAATGTCACAAAGACACCTCTGAGGACAGGTGTTCATCAGAAAATGGTTCCAAATCTCCTGATTATATGAAATGCATGAGAATAGTGCAATGAACATGGATGCATGCAAGAATAAGCTATCAAATCAACTTATTTTTGCACACAAAAATCTCTCTCTATCTCTCTATCTCACGAGCTCTCTCTCCTCTCTGTCTCTACATTCATCAGAAACCCAGAGTTCCCATTGAATATTCAAAGAAACTCAAGAACATTCAAAGTGTTCTTGAGTGTTCTTCATAGCTTGCTCCACAAGAAAGCCCATATCTCTCAAACTATAATCCTAACCCACAAACCACTTGTTCCATCAGATTCACCTTGTTCTCCTCTACAACCACCGGTCATCTCTTGCCGTCTCCGCCGCCGGTTCGCCGGAAAACCATCGCCGGTGAGTCACCACCAAGTTCTTCCTCTTCTCTCACCGGTTTCTAGCTATCTCTCTTTCCCTAGAAACTTCATAATCATCGTGAGAAAAGTCTCCACCAGTTGAAAGTCAGTTTGCTCACCGGAAAAGCCTCCTCCACCACGGTCAACGCTTTGTCACCGCCGGTCAACGCCAGAGCTCAGCCGCCGGAAAGCTCCTCCGCCTTTCTTTCTTCAACCGGTTGTGGTTTAGCAGCTAATTGGGAATGGATTTGAGTTGGTTTGGATCAATTGGATTGGTTTAGGTTAACGGGTCAACTCTCGATCAACGGTTAACCCTAGACCGGTTTACCTAAACCGGTTCATTTGGAGATTGGTTTGGTGATTTCAGTCAGTTTGGTTCAATTGGTTGGTTCAGCCGGTTCAGTGGGTAAACTGGTCAAGCGTGGTCAACGGTCAAAGTCAACGGTCAGCTGGTCAACGCCGGTCAACGCGGTCAACGCTGGTCAATGCCTGAAAATGAGCCGGTCAACTCTCGCTAAACGGCCGTCCAGTGATTCGAGAGTGTTTGGGGTTCGTGTTTGTGTGTTTGGAAAGTTCGGATTCTAGTTCGGGGTCTCGGGAATTCATATCCGCATCCGTGCCGTCATTCCGACCAATTCACCGTGAGTCGGCTCAAAACCTGAAAGTAGCTAGAAGCATATAAACCGGGAATTGAGAAACCGTAGATCTAGAGTTGCATACCCGTATTGAATTGGTTGATTGATTGTTGATTGAACGGACTAATTAACTGTAAACCGGTTAGGGTTTGGAGATGCATGATAGGACCGTAGGATTAAAAGGATTAAACTGTTTTGTGCCGTTAGGTTGTTAGAGATATTGATTGATGCATACATATAGTCGTTGCATGATAGGGCCGTATATGCATCTATACGTATTAAGGGAACGATAATGAATGAATCTATGTACGGGAATTAAGACGACTTAAAATACGAAAGTAAACCTAAAAAAACATATCGAGTATGTAATGGGTTTGGGGATTCGGTTTATTTATAAGTTATGGGTTTTGGGGTTACTAAATGAATGAATTAACGTAATCATGAGATGTCGGGGAGTTTAGTAAGTTACTGACTCTAAACCGATGGATCGAGGAGTATTAAGAGATACTTAGGAAAGGTTAAGTAAAAGGTATGGTGTGATTGATGAGCCGTCTACGGGTTAGCAATCCACTAATCCAAGGTAGCGGACATAAATGAGTTGTGAGCCGTCTACGGATTAGCTATCCGCTAATCCAAGGTATCGGACAATAATGAGTTGTGTGCCATCTACGGGTTAGCAATCCGCTAATCCAAGGTAGCGGATAAGAATGGATTAAAAGATGTTAGAAACCCTAATAGGCTTGCTTGTGTGGTTATTGTGTTGTTGTGTGGGTGTTCGTATAATTGCGTTGTTGCTGTTAAGCTTTTTGTGCAGGCCTGTTGGATCATCTCGGTGTTGGGCAGAGAGATCCTGGTGGATACTTAACTCGGTCACGGGGCCGGTTATGTTCATAGCTGCTGACTCGGTACGGCACCGAGTTAGGGTGAAGGTGTTGGCGTGTGTGTGTGTTAGACTTGCGGGATATTGTGTTGAGATTGTTGTTGTTTATTGATTGATTGTGTTATCGTTGTTAGAGTCCAAGCGAGTCTGCGTGTTTACATTCCTACACTAGGGTGCGTTAGATCTTGCAAGTCTAGGTTTTGAATACGTGCCGGTACTTCCGACCCGATTGGATCCTCGGGTGGCTGCCTAATCGGATCATGGGCCTTCGGGTGGTGATTCCGGTTATGACATTAACCTACTGAGTGACGCCGGTAGGTGTGTGGTTTGGAGAATACAGGGTCATATCCTAGGGCCGAATCGCATGGAAATTAGGTTACCGTGGGGTAGCCCGAGTCACTGCGTATCGATGGGCTGAGAACAATGTCCTAGGTTGTTCGACTTCGTGTTTACATCTAGGAGTCGTGGGTTAGTTACCATGTCGGCGACTATATAAACCCGTTGAAGTTACCAAGACCGTGAAGGGCTTGTGTGTGTGCGTGTTTTCGTGTTGCGCGATAGATAGATCGAGTCTCAATCGAGAGCATGTGCCGCAGTGCTTCCGATTTCCTCTAATTTCTTCTCTTCCTTTTGGCAAGTGCTTGTGTGTTGTGGGTTTATCACGTCATGGTAGCACGTGATCGACCGTTTATTTGTTGTTTGTTATTTTGGGGTTTTTGGGCGGGAAATTGTAGATGCTAAATAGAATAGAATTCATAGTGGGGAGCCGTCTCGCTGGGTGATCTTAGATCGCTCATTAGAGTCTTTTTGTGTTTTTCAGGTTTAGCAGCGACGGACGCAGGAGGTCCTCGGTGTAGTTTCGGGATCGCTTGTGGCGAGATTTTGATTCAATTTTTTTTTGTGTTTGGTGTTTTATCGGTTCGGATTTGGCGCAATTTCGTATTGTGTTATGGTTGTTGTAAGTGAATGGAAAGAAATGTTTTGTAAATGTGTTAAACGTTATGTAAATGTTTGACTGACTCATAAATGAATATGCTTCCCTGATATATTGGTTTAGTCCAAACCGACACAACTCACGGAAGCGGTACAAGTTGTGAAGCTTTGTACCGTGTAAGTGAGGATAGCGGGGTCAAGGACGGGTTAGTGAGAGCCTTTGTCTCAAACATATCTGTCTCTGGCTTCGTCTTGTGACGAAATTTTTCTGCTTGACTTGCTCGGGCTCGAATTGGTCATGTTCTTGTTTGATTGTTGACCGGTCAGCTCGACGGTCAGCGGATAATGGGAAAGGGGCGTTATAAAAGATGGTATCAGAGCCAGGTTTGTCATGGGTTCCGAAACAGTTCATTTCTGTGTTTTCCCTGTTTTATCGAGTCAAATTGTGTCACCCAAGCATCCATTAGGAAACCGAGCCGCGTATGTGAAATCCGGGGTTGGGATGGGAATTAGGATTTTGTATTATCTGTACTAACTCTTCTTTGTGTTTTGATTGCAGTCATACAACAGTGTGTCCTGGGTGGAGTGGGTGTGTGTGTGTGTGCGCGGAGTAGTTACAGTTGAGCATCATGAGTCAGCAGGGATCAGTAGGCTCGCATCCGAGTCAATTGGATCAGTTTCTTTTCATGGATACCCAGGATCGCCAGGTCATTCACGAGGCTCTCGTACATCGGATCGACCACCAGTTCCTTTGCGGGCATTATAGGGTTCTAGAGCAGCAGATGTGGATTGGTCGCCTCTTCCTTACCCGTTACCTGCATCTATGGAGGTAATCCGGACCCTTATGCGGAGATGATGGGTTACTTGGGAGGAGCAGATGTTGGGTTACCGCCGTTACCACCGCAGTGGCCAGAGCTAATCGTACCACATATACTCCCAGAGTCGGACATACCATCGATGTTTCAGGCACCAATTCTTGAGGCACCCGAGTTTCCTCTGCCACTCCGTGTGGAGGACTACTTACTGAGCCTTCTACCGATGGGTTTTGATCTTGACATGGAGCCCGTCGATCCAGACCAGCATCCACTGTGGGAGCAGCATGTTGACGAGCAGGTAGCTATGCTCGCCGACGCCTTAGAGCAGCAGGTCGTACCACATCACCAGACGCGACGACAGTCTGAGTCACGTCCACACCGTTGGACATGTCTGTATCGCCAGGGTCTACCGAACCACTTTCTGAGTCAGAGCCACAGATGAAGCCAGTTGGATCACCAGCAGAGATGTCAGAGTCGCCGCCAGCGATGCCAGAGTACCAGGCATGCAGTGCCTGCAGAGTGAGAGGAATTCATTTGCACTGGTGTCCTCGTCCAGTAGATCCGCGCTACAAGGAGCCGTACCAGTCCGTTCCAGTACCCGACTACTGTCAGGTGTGTGGCAACGATGGCCACCTTGCTCCAATTTGTCTGATTGCCTGGCCAGGGCCACGAATGTCAGACGCTAAGCCATACTGCGCGCCAGTGCCCGAGATGTACGAGCCGGACCCAGTCGTCAAGATCCTGAGCCTAGTCAGCTGCCAGTAGTTCAGCCGCCTCAACATTTGGTGATTTGTCAGATGTGTGGTGACGATGGTCACCGAGCTTTAGTCTGTCCCCGTAGGCCACGCCCAACGCCTACCGTGGTTTGTCAGTTGTGTGACCGCGAGGGTCATACCGCTCGCCTGTGTCTGATAGCCGAGCCGCAACACGCCAGTGAACCGACTCGAGACACACACCCGCCACACCCTCCCGGCGCACCTCCCAGTGGGTACCTCTGCGAGCCGCTTTGCCGCCTGTGTTGGGCATTCCGGTCTTGCTGGGGGTGTTAAGATTAGGGTTAGTTAGGCCAGGTAGGTATGGGGCACTAACCTTGTTTTGATTGTGTACAGTTCGGCAGTTATGCGTGTCATCTTTGATATATCTAGGATTATGGCAGTGCAGTTTTTTTTTTGGGTTTTCGTTGATGACAGCGGCCGTCTCGTAGTACTTCTGATCAAACTTATATATTAAAACCTTTGTATGTACGATATGTTGTTTTGTATGTATGTTGGATGGAGAACGTTCGGCTTATCATTGTGACTAGCGTAGTAATTGTTTGCATGCTTGTGGTGGGTCTGAATGAAAACGCAAATTACCATGTGAAGTCAAATGATGAGCGGAACTGACGACCGTTTATCATGACCTAAACCCACACTGACGACATATCCGGATTGATCTTGTGATTGCTTGATTGTGTGGATGGTAATAATTTGCTTTTGTTTATTGCTTGCATGTTTTATTTAATGCTTGATTGGTGCATTATATAATTAGGGTTGTGTTTTATTAGTTATTAAAGCGCTGTTAATATTTGATAACCATTGATTATGTTGATAAAGCCGATAGATTGCTAGTTGCATTTTGTTGGCTTAAGTAGCTCTTAGTAATCGCCGTTGTGTTTTGTTGAGATCATTAAGTTGCTAGAAATAGAAAGTGTTAAAACCTTTCCATTTAAGGTATTGAGCTAACACGAGAATGGTTGTATTCGGCCGTCAACTCACGAGGGAGCAGAATTATAATGTATCGTTATTTAATCATGAGTAACCGTTGGGTACGTGATTAATTAAGCATATTCCTATGAGGAAGTGATATTGAGGATGTATTGGATTGAATTTAACCACTCCAGTGAAAGTTATTGAATTGAATGTAGGACGGAATGAACGATGCGATATGAATAGGAGACCGAACCCAAACCCGAAAGCGAGACGGAGTGTGAAACAGCCGCGAGACAAATTGACCCGGACCATGAAGATGTCAGTGTGAGGTTTCAGTGGAAAATGTATCAGTGTGAAGCAACCGGGAGAACAAAGTCGTTGGTATGATGAGTTAGCGAAAAGATTTTGAGAAACGTCAGCAACAGTGTGGAGATCGGAGTGAAGGGATCAGTGTGAATTGAGTGGAGTCTCAGCAAAGACAGATTCGAAGATCAAATTCTTGAGAAGTATTCCGAGAAGAAGAGTCAGTATCGAGAGGATGTGGTAGTCGAAACAAAGTGGAAAAGCCAGAAGTGAGAATCAGAGCAAAGTAAACAACCACGGATGAGTCCAGAGTTCGAGATGGATTGGGTTAGTTCAGAGCAAAGGAAAGTAGTGCAGGGAAGATCAAAGATCCAGAATTGGAGTAGTCGTCGGGTAAGCAGCGTGAAGACCATTCAGATGGAATGAATTGGAAAGAGCGTAAGTAAACTTCGGAAGTGGGTTCTGTACAGCAGTGTTCGAGTGAGAAAGCGTCGAAGTTGGGTAACAGAGCAACTTGCAGGGTTTGGTGCCGGTTCAAAGTCTGTTAGTGACGGAGAATTCGGGGACTGAATTCCTGTAATTTGGAAAGAATGTAATACCCTGTTTCCAAAAATATGGTCAACGGGCAGAAGAAAAGTCAACAGGGGTAAAATTATAATTTTGCTAAAGTCCAGGGGTAAAATGGTAATTTTGCCAAAAGTTGAGACGGAAGCCGAGATGGGCCAAATGTTCTTGTTTTATAACTTAAAGAACATTTACAAGACAGAAGTGGAAGAAACGGAGCAGAAACGGGTTTTTCGGACCTTCAGGAATGGAAACCCATAAGACCGAGAAAACTTCGGAAATTCATAACCGGAGCTACGGAACTCCAAATGAGGTGATTTAAGTTGATAAATTCATCTAAAATCAAGGAGAATCGAGTTTTTGAGGTTTGAAGATTAATGAGAACAAAGAAGGGGTTTCTAAAATAATAAACGCGAAATCGAGAAAACCGAGCAATGGATGAAAATGGGGATTAAGGAATGGTTTAAAGAGCTAATTGATGGATTAATGTCACAAACACACCTCTGAGGACAGGTGTTCATCAGAAAATGGCTCACATCTCCTGATTGCATGCAATGCATGAGAATAGTGCAATGAACATGGATGCATGCAAGAATAAGCTATCAAATCAACTCATTTTTGCCAAAAAAATCTCTCTCTAGCTCTCTCTCTCTCTCACGATCTCTCTCTCCTCTCTCTATACATTCATCAGAAACCCATAATTCCCTTTGAATATTAAAAAAACTCAAGAACATTCAAAGTGTTCTTGAGTGTTCTTCATACCTTGCTCCACAAGAAAGCCCATATCTCTCAAACTATAATCGCTATCCACAAACCACTTTTTCCATCAAATTCATCTTGTTCTCCTATACAACCTATGGTCATCTCTTGCCGTCGCCGCCGCCGATTCGCCGGAGAACTCTCCGGAAAACCATCGCCGGCGAGTCACCACCGAGTTCTTCCTCTTCTCTCACCGGTTTCTAGCTATCTCTATTTCCCTAAAAACTTCATAATCACCCTGAGAAGAGTCTCCACCAGTTGAAAGTCAGTTTGCTCACCGGAAAATCCTCCTCCGCCGTGGTCAATGCTTCGCTGCCGCGGCTCAACGCCGGAGCTCCGCTGCCGAAAAGCTCCTCCGCCTCTCTTTCTTCAGCCGGTTCACTGGTGGTGGGTTATCAGCTAATTGGGAATGGATTTGAGTTGGTTTGGATCAATTGGAATGGTTTAGGTTTACCGGTCAACTCTCGGTCAACGGTTATCCCTAGACCGGTTTACCTAAACCGGTTCAATTGGAGTATGGTTTGGTGATTTCAGTCGGTTTAGTTCAATTGGTTGGTTCAGCCGGTTCAGTGGGTCAACTGGTAAAGCGTGGTCAATGGTCAAAGTCAACGGTCGAAGTCAACGGTCAGCTGGTCAACGCCGGCCAACGCCTGAAACCGAGCCAGTCAACGGTTGGTCAACGGCCGTCCAGTGATTCGAGAGTGTTCGGGGTTCGTGTTCGTGTGTTCGGGAAGTTTGGATTCCGCATTTGTGCCGTCATTTCGACCTATTCACTGTGAGTCGGCTCAAAACCTGAAAGTAGCTAGAAGCATGTAGACTGGGAATTGAGAAACCGTAGATCTAGAGTTGCATACTCGTATTGAAACTGTTGATTGATTGTTGATTGAACAGACTAATTAACTGTAAATCGGTTAGGGTTTGGAGATGAATGATAGGACCGCATGGTTAAAAGGATTAAACTGTTTTGTGCCGTTAGGTTGTTAGAGATATTGATTGATGCATACATATAGTCGTTGCATGATAGGGCCGTATATGCATCTATACGTATTAAGGGAACGATAATGAATGGATCTATGTACGGGAATTAAGACGACTTAAAATATGAAAGTAAACCTAAACAAACATATAGAGTATGTAACGGGTTTGGGGATTCAGTTTATTTATAAGTTATGGGTTTTGGGGTTATTAAATGAATGAATTAACGTAATCATGAGACGTCGGGGAGTTTAGTAAGCTACTGACTCTAAACCAACAGATCGAGGAGTATTAAAAGATACTTAGGAAAGGTTAAGTAAAAGGTGTGGTGTGATTGATGAGCCGTCTACGGGTTAGCAGTCCGCTAATCCAAGGTAGCGGACATAAATTAGTTGTGAGCCGTTTACGGATTAGCAATCCCTTAATCCAAGGTAGCAGACGTTAATGAGTTGTGAGCCGTCTACGGGTTAGCAATCCGCTAATCCAAGGTAGCGGATAAGAACGGATTAAAAGATGTTAGAAACCCTAATAGGCTTGCTTGTGTGGTTATTGTGTTGTTGTGTGGGTGTTCATATGATTGTGTTGTTGCTATTAAGCTTTCTGTGCAGGCCTGTTGGATCATCTCAGTGTTGGGCCGAGCGATCCTCGTGGATACTTAACTCAGTCACGGGGCCGGTTAAGTTCATAATAACTTACTCGGTACGGCACCGAGTCAGGGTGAAGGTGTTGGCGTGTGTGTGTGTTAAACTTTGGAGATATTGTGTTGAGATTGTTGTTGTTTATTGATTGATTGTGTTATGTTTGTTAGAGTCCAAGTGAGTCTGCGTGTTTACATTCCTGCACTAGGACTCTAGGGTGCGTTAGATCCCGCAAGTCTAGGTTTTGAATATGTTATGGTACTTCCGACCCAATTGGATCCTCGGGTGGCTGCCTAATCGGATCATGGGCCTTCGGGTGGTGATTCCGGTTATGGCATTAACCTATTGAGTGCCGCCGGTAGGTGTATGGTTCGTAGAATACGGTAGGGCCGAATCGCATGGAAACTTAGGTTACCGTGGGGTAGTCCGAGTCACTCCATATTGATGGGCTGAGAACTGTGTCCTAGGTTGTGCGACTTCTTGTTTACATCTAGGAGTCATGGGTTAGTTACCATGTCGGTGACTATATAAACCCGTGGAAGTTACCGAGACCATGAAGGTTTCGTGTGTGTGCGTGTTTTCGTGTTGCGCGATAGATTGATCGAGTCTCAATCGAGAGCATGTGCCGCAGTGCTTCCGATTCCCTCTAATCGCTTCTCTTCCTTTTGGCAAGTGCTTGTGTGTTGTTGGTTTATCACGTCAAGGTAGCACGTGAACGACCGTTTATGTGTTTTTTGTTATTTTGGTGTTTTTTGGGCGGGAAATTGTAGATGCTAGATAGAATAGAAGCCGTAGTGGGAAGCCGTCTCACTGGGTGATCTTAGATCGCTCATTAGACTCTTTTTGTGTTTTTCAGGTTTAGCAGCGACAGACGCGGGAGGTCCTCGGTGTAGTTTCAGGATCGCTTGTGGCGGGATTTTGATTCGACGTTTTGTGTTTGATGTTTTATCGGTTCGGCTTTGGCGCCATTTTGTATTGTGTTATGGTTGTTGTAATTGAATGGCAAGAAATGTTTTGTAAATGTGTTAAACATTATGTACACTTTTGATTGACTCATAAATGAATATGCTTCCCTGATATATTGGTTTAGTCCGAACCAACACAATTCACGGAAGCGGTACAGGTTGTGAAGCTTTGTACCGTGTAAGTGAGGATAGCGGGGTCAAGGATGGGTTAGTGCGAGCCTTTGTCTCAAACAGATCTGTCTCTGGCTTCGTCTTGTGACGAACTTTTCCTGTTTGACTTGCTCGGGCTCGACTTGGTCATGTTCTTGTTTGATTGTTGACCGGTCTGCTCGACGGTCAGCGGATAATGGGAAAGGGGTGTTACACGGGATACCCCTAGATAGCCAAAGTTTCCATGCAGTCTGACCCTAGGACGCAACCCCGTGTCTCGGGACTACACACCTAACGACGTTACTCCGTAGGTTAACATTAACCAGAACCACAACCCCAAAGTACGTGAACTGGCCAGGAACTCAGCTCCCGAGGATCCAACCTGGAAGGAAGTACCGGAACGCTATCTCTTGACTTGCGGGATCTAACGCAACATATAAGTCCTAATAACAGTAGTATAAACAAGCAGACTCACTAGGACTCTATCACGGAAGACCGATTAGGTCAAACAGAAACATTGACTCAATCCCAGTACCCAGTCTATCACGAAAGTCCTAGCACCATTCATCAACACTTACCGACCTATCCGGTTCCGTATCATAATATGTATCTATAACCAGACTTGCTTGGTCTTGTACCGAAGTAAGTATCTACCAACATAGTCTACCCGACCGAAAACTGGAGTAGATAAATCATCACACAATCAAACAGTACACCCAGCCCAACACCGAAATAGATAACAATCACACAATCAAACCGTCTATCCGACCCAACACCGGAGTAGATAAACACATATCACATAATCAATCATTCATCAAGCAATAGTTATAAGCATTCAAATTAGTTAATTTGATTAATTCACTTAGATTCTTATTTAGATTTAATTCTAGATTATCTAACCGCTAGATTGGAGTTAGTAAACATACTAACTCCCTAGACGGTCTTAACCCCATTTAATTACTTCTTTTAATCAAATTTATTATTTCTAAGTTTTATTTATTAATCCGTCAGATTGAGATTTGTAAACTTACTAATCTCATGATTCAATTAATTCTTAATTAATCACTTTAACTCGATAACCTTATATAACTAATCCCAACCCGGTTATCATATTCTAAGGTGTGTTATGTGTTTTATCCATATTTTAATTTAAATTTTAATTCTCGTATATAAATTCATTGAATTACGTTCATTATAATATATATAGATGCATATATTCCTTGCATGCCGTTCAATATGTATGCAACACACAATCAAGCAATCAACAATACAACCAATCAATCAACCAATAAGTAATAACTATATATATCCTATCCATTTTTTTAATTCTCGAGTTATTTAATCAACCTAACATTTCTAACAAATTTCAATTATGGGTATGCATCTCAGGGATCTATATGAATCTAACCTAAATGCAGCACAAAACGGTTTAGCCAACTCACAGTGATATTGTGACGACGAATGGACGGATGACGGAACCACGAGACCCGACACGAACCCAATGCTAACCTGAACCTTGGCTCGCTCTGACCCAAACTTGACCACTGAGTTTGACCACCAGCTTGACCCAAGGTTAACCAGAGTTGATCCAAACAAGTGATCGGCAAGAGGAGACTGACAAGCGGCTTTGACCATGACGTTGACCGGCGTTGGTCACACCAAATATGACAGAGGGTTAACCAGCTGAGAGAGAAAGTCAGCGGCAAGATGACCAGCAATTCTGAGCTATTTCCGGCGGAACATTCCAGTGAAAGAGAGATCATGGCGTGAATAGGGTAGATCCGACAAGAAGAGATGACCGGCGGCGAGAGCATGACCGGCGGCAATGCGATTCCAGCGAGGATTCCGCTGAGAAGAGGAATCCGGAAAGAGGTCATGAAGGAGAGATCTGGCTGGAGTAGAAGCAATGGCAGATGAGATGCGACAGTTTCCGATGAAGCCGACGGATTCCGGCGGCTCTCCGGCGAGATCCTCAGCAAAGAGCGGCTTTCTATGGCAGTTCTAGACAGATATTGAGAGGCTAACAACAATGATGCATGGGTTTGAGGATCATTTGGGAGGTTAACACCAAAGATTAATATAAATGGGAGTGTTTACTAATAACTTGGTGCACAAGTAATTAAGAAGAAGAAGTGAGATGGTGGTGGTTTCGCCGTGGAAGAGAAGAGAGGGGAGAGGACATGGTGGCCCATGGTTTATGCACGAGAGAATACTTTTTGTTGTCTTTTGTTGGATGAGATGAAGTAGAAGTGAAGAGTAGCGTGGGTTTAGAGCAAAAGAGTTAAGGTGGGTTCATGAATCTAAGAGGATGCATTGCATCTTGAAGAGGCAGGGAGAGGTGAATCTTGAAACTTTGTAGGGACAGGTGTCATTTCCATAGGGAGGGTGAGAAGGTGAGATGAACTTGGGAGAGTAAGGGGAGATCAACCTACATCTAGTACATTGAATCGCAAAGCCATGTGGCATTCACCTCTCTTACTTTTGCGACACATAAGTTACTAGGTGGAAGATTAAAGTTTTCCTTCTAGAAGATGAAATGAACTTGAATCCCAAATTAATGCACTTGCCACATGGCCAATCGGCGAGTGCCACGTGGCAGAGGACATTTTCCATAACCTTCAACAATAATTCTCCATAATTTTCTCTGTCCGTTTTGTTCTTCCATAGCTTCCAAAACATTATTAATATATTTTTCAGTCTTTTTCTCGGTGTTTTCATTTTCCATTTCCGACAGCTCGTAAAAACTTCTAAAATACTGATTTTAGCTTTCTCCATTTTATAAGTAATTTATTTAAATAAAAATAAAATTACTTAGCCCTTCATAGCTTCCCGTCTTTATTTTTGGTAAAATTATCAAAAGACCTCTGACTTCAGAAACCGCAGAAATAACATCCGGTAACTTTCTGTTGACTTGTAATCTGCCAGTTGACGTTATCTTGAGAATTATATTTCTTGGTTGAGTTGATGCTGCATTCAGAATTTTCCAGGACTGGTGATGGTGAGTTTGTTGCGGAGTAGCGTTCAGAGCTCCATATTCAGCAATGTCACTCCCGCTCTGTTATCTTCGAAGGGTTTGTGTGTCAGCTTTGTATGTTATTGCTGTTTGTTTTAGGTTCTCGGCTAAGTGTAAGTGGGTCATCCTCATGTTTGGATTGTGGTGAGAGATGGCTCTGGATGGGTTTTGGTGGTGATAACGATTTTTGCTAGGCGTCTAATAGAGGTGTGGTTTTGATTTAGCGACTTTCTTCCTTCTGTGGGAGATGGTTCTTGATGAGGCATTTGCTAACTCTGGAATGGTGGTCCGAGGCGGATTCTCTGATTTCCCGTAGATGCTCTCGTGCTGCCACTTTCTTATATTTTGTTTGTCGATTTCAGAGATTTCGTTAGTCCCGGAGAAGTTGTAAGTACCCCGATTCAAGGTTTGAGGGTTGTTCTTGGGTTGCTCGTGGCAACTAGAATGGTTTTTCAGTATGAACTCCAGAAAAATCGAGGTGGTCTACGTTTTAAGGTGTGATTGCTGCTTTTTCGTCTTGTTTTGGTTTGCTCTTAAAATTTGTTTCTCTAACTGTTTCCTTTATTTGTATTCAGTTGTGTTTGTCATTGATATGTTATATCTGTAATGCTGTCACAATTTTAAAATGATATAAAATTTAATATTTGGCCTGAATATCATTGGAACTCAAAAGGAAGTTGATGATGCAAGAACTCCTATGAAACAAGAGTTTGAAATGAAAGATCTTGGAAAGATAAAATTTTGTCTTGGGCTCCAAATATAGCATTTCCAAGATGTATATTTGTGCATCGATCAAATTACACTACAAGGGTGCTAAAAGTTTTAATATGGATAAAGCAAATCCTTTGAGTACTCCAATGATCAATAGATCGCTTAATATTGACAAGGATTCATTTCGACCTTGTGAAGATAACGAGGAAATATTAGATCCAGAAATACCTTATATGAGCGTTGTAGGTGCACTCATGTATCTTGCAAACTGTACCAGACCAGATATAGCATTAGTTACTATTTTTCTTGCAAGATACAGTTCATCTCCTGCGTAGAGACATTGGACAAGGATAAAACACATCATTCGATACCTCCAAGGTACGATTGACTTGGGATTATATTATCCTCGAAATTCTGCGCTTGGTCTTGTTGGTTTTGCATATGCATGATATTTATCTGATCCGCATAAAGCTCGATCGAAAACCGGATACATTTTCACAATGGAAGGAACTACGATCTCGTGGCGTTCACAAAAGCAAACTCTAGTCGCCACTTCTTCAACTTATGCGGAGACGATTTCGCTAATGAAGCATGTCGAGAATATGTATGGTTGAGATCTGTGACTCATCATATACAAGAAGCCAGTGGAATAGTTACGAACAAAGAACAACGATAGTATGAGAAGACAATTATGCATGTGTTGCTCAACTCAAATAAGGTTATATCAAGAGCGACAGAACAAAGCATATTCCCCCAAGTTTTTTCTCTTACATTCAAGAGCTCGAGAAAAATCAAGAAGTGGACATCCAATATATCCGCTCAAACGACAATGCAGCAAATCTCTTTGAAAAGACGCTTCCCACTACAACATTCATGAAACATATTCAAAGTATTGGAATGTACCATTTACGAAATTTATGAAGACCTATCATTTTCAGGGAGAGTTTACGTCAATGTACTCTTTTCTTTATTATAGTTTTTATCTCACTAGGTTTTTCCTTGATAAAGTTTTTAACGAGGCAGTACGTAATCCTAAATAGATAATCAAGGAAGAGTGTTATAATATATTTATATTTATTGATTATCTATTACAATAAACTATTATATCTTATGTCGATTTAACCGACTTACTCTAGCTATAAATAGCTAGTTGTTCTTTGTGTAATGGTGTGTACGAAAGTGAGAAATAAAAAGCAAAATAAGAGTCCTTTGCCTCTTATACTTCTCGCCAACTTTCTTTTTATATATATATATATATTAATATATATAAACACAAACATATATGTGTAATCTTACCTTTGTATTATTAGTTTTATAACACGTTATCAGCACGACCGTCTCTCGATCCGATCATATACCAAAAAGGTGAAGTTTAATTATGACCAATTTTTTTTATGGAAAAAAATTATGTATTATATATTTCCGTTCATATATTATTTTCGGAAAGATAGGCACTGCCTTTTCCGAACCGATCGCTATGATAGGCTATGCCTTCACGATCATGATCATATGGTAGACTATGTCTCCTAAGATCATATTTATAGAGTGGTAGATTAAGCCTCCTCCTTATTATTATGGTACGCTATGCCTCAATGACTTGATCAGATGGCAGACTATGTCTCCTCAGATCATATTTATGGAGTAGATGGTTAAGCCTCCTCCTGATCGTTATGATAGGCTATGCCTTCACTATTTAATCACATGGCAGACTATGTCTCCTCAGATCATATTTATGGAATGGTAGGTTAAGCCTCCTCCTTAATCAAAATTATCGTTATGGTAGGTTATGCTTCCACGATCATGATCATATAGTAGACTATTTCTCCTCAGATCATATGTATGGAGTGAGAGGTTATGCCTCCTCCTTGAATTTATGGCAGGTGATGCCTCCTCGATTATTTTAAATTTTTATTATGCATTCAAATTTCACATTTATATTTATGCGTTTAAATTTATGCATTTAAATTTATCATATTTCTTAAAAAAAATCACAGGGATGTCGTCGTCCTGAGATGATTTTTTTTAAATTATGTTTATGTTGAATTATTGTCGGAGTGGAAGGTTTTGCCTCCTCATGAATCGAGTCGTAGGCTATGCCTCCTCTAAAACGACATCGAATAAATGATATTTTTACGTCACCACTTAGATGGTTTGAAAGATAATGAACCATCATGCTCGTCCAACTGGATTGGTTCCATTCTCAAAAGTTTCATTATCAAAAGTGAATGTAGTAGCAACCAGTAATTGTAATATTTTTTGATGGCGAGAATGCAGAAACGGTAGAGTCTGTGATCGCTTATGAATAAGATGATAGACATGGACGTGGAAAGAGATTCCAGTCTCATAAATTAAATGAAAAATTATGTAATGAAAACACAAATGAGAATGTTTGTTACATGTTTGTCATAACATGAAATTGGATATGTACATGTCGTATGCCAAAATGTTTAGCCAATCTGTATGGAAAATTACATAAGACAGGAGAAAAGATATTAAACCGATTTCATCTCGATTGAAGTTTTTTGATGTCACAAGTTTTTTGTTGATGGGATCAACAAAGAACTTAAGTCGACATGACATGATGTCATGAAGTGGGATTCATGATGAAGATATCGGTCTGGCAAACAATGTTACAGTGCGCACTGTAGACGATATTTCTTTTGTCTCAAAAAAAATAAAAAAATAAAGGACTCTGCCGAAAGCGTGAGTGTCATATTGGTAATGCAAAGATTATGAAAGGCATGGATGGGCCGATTTTCAATGCTAAGAGGAACCAAATGTTATATTTGTTGGAATTATGTCCAGTAATCTCTGTACTGTCTCTAGAAAGTAAGAGTATGTCAATGATCAGACATAAGTCATATAATACTGGGGGTCATGATGGCTTGCTAGAGTCCGCTCATGATCTATAAGTCTTGGACTTATTGCCTTTATTATATGATCCCATATGGGTCACACGCCTAAGCTAACAGGAAACCATGAAGGAACGGTTCAGCAGAAGTACGGTAAAAGTGCTAGGCATTTACTGTGCTTAGAGAGATAGAAGGGCCTGATTAAATCCAAGGGATTTAATCAGACTGGGAATTGGGCCCAAAAGCCCAAAAGGAACTAGGCATAAGTTTTATGATTAAAACTTAACCTAGCCACCTTTTTCCCCTAAGCTTCTGCGCCTCTCTCTCTCTCTTCTGCGCCTCCCTCCCTGTGGTCTAGCAGCCTTCTTCCTGTTGGTGTGCGTGTGTGAACCTTTGGAGGAGCTATCTCTTGGTGGTTCTGCTGATCTCTGACAATACCTCTTCTTCCGCTGCATAAACAAGGTATTAGGTGAGATCCTTTATGATTCTGCAAGAGAACCTAGATCCAAACATGTTTAGTAGGATCAATCAATGAGTAATTGAATCAGGATCAACTAAACAATCCTTCAGTGGTATCAGAGCCATTGGTTCTATTAGGATTTCTTGTTTAGAATCATGTTTAGGTTGTTTAGAAGTGTTTGAATCAATCTATTGATAAGAAAAACACTTAAGAAACAAAGAATTAAAACCTAAACTAAATGAAATCGCATGATCCAATCTATATTGAATTGGTGTGCGTCGGAATGATGATCGCCATAGGATCACCATGTCCGGATCGTGAGACGCACAGACCGATCGATGGATCGAGTCGCGTGGTCGAGTCGATCACGAGAGTTGGACCGTACGACCGAGCGGATCGCATGGATCAATCGCTGCGATCGTCCCGCCATCGTCCCGCTCTCGTCCCGACCGTCCCGTCCCGTCCAGCTAACGTCCCGATCGCGTGAGGCTCTCGGCCGTCCCGATCGTGTGTTGCTCGCGGCCGTCCCGAACGTGATCGTTTCACGTGACCTAATGGTCGGTTCGGTTTGGCTTGTGATGGTTCGGTTTAAAATAAATTAAAATCTTAATCGTCATGGTTTAATAATTACAGACTTAATAAAATTTATTAAGATCTGGTTAAACCGTGATAAGAAATCCAAAGTCGCAAAATTGGATTTAGTGCCTAAACCAGTGATTTTCTAATTTGATTTGGTTGGACCAAATAAATTGAGAAAATCCGGTTTAGTAAATAACCGGTTGACAATTGTGGTCATCGTAGTAATTAATTTTGGTTAGACCAATTTTAATGAACCAGACCGGTTATGTCATTTAATTGGACAATTGGGTTATGTCTTGGACATAGACCAATTCATGGGCCATGGGCCAAGAAGTTAAAACAATTGGGCCAGTTATTTGAGTCTATTCTTCAGATTTAATTTAAAAATTTATTTTATAATTAAAATTTAATTTTAAATTAATCAGTTTCCAAAATCTGAAATTAGAAAGTTTCTTAGAATAGAAGTTTCTAGATTTGCATGTTTTGGATATTTAGGAAATTTTTATAGTTAGAAAGTTTCCAATTTTAGGAAGTTTCCAATTTTAGAAAGTTTCCAAAATTAGTAGGTTTCCAAAAATGGAAAGTTTCCAAAAATAGTAATCTTCTATTTTGGGAATGAAATTTTAAAATAAACCTACAAACCTCAAATAATATCAAGCGTTGGATGTCTTGTCCAGATTATGTCAGCTGTTGAAGCCCATTCAATCGTACACACGGCCTTACAGTGTGAGGGTGTTTATCTTTTGCGTGGGTAAGACAGTTTGTGATTCATTAATGTCATTGGGAGTCCCAGACATTAGTGATTACATGACTGTATAGTCTGGTTTTCTTGACTAGGCCATCGGGAGTCCCGGGCCTTGAGACATCAGAGTGGATTGGGCCTCGGGCCCAGATTCACAACCAAGAGTTATATCACGGATATAATTAGCCGAGATAGGGCTTACCGATATAAGCTAAGGTTGGGTGACGGCCAGTGGCCCACTTTGATCTTAGTTATATGTGGATCTTGGAATCATTATATTCTATTGAGGGTAACTGATGTTATTGAATATAATGCGAGATTAATCATATTAAATATAATACGAGATTAATCATATTGAACATATTAACTAAAATCCTTTTATCTTATATTTCAGCTATGACTACTACAAGCACACAAAACACATTCTCAATCCGGTCTGTTCTCGACAAGGAGAAGCTGACTGGAACGAACTTCCTGACGTGGTCAAGGAACTTGAGGCTGGTCCTCAAGCAGGAGAAGAAGGAATATGTCCTTCGTGATCCCCTCCCCGAGAGGCCTCCTAACAATGCCGCCAGGAATCTGCATAATGCTTGGGAAAAGCATTCGTCAGATGAAAATGATGTCTATTGCCTGATGTTGGCGACCATGACTGCTGAGCTGCAAATGCAGTTCGAGAGTGTGTTGTCGCCCATCGAGATAATGGCAAGCCTGAAATCGCTTTTTCAGGAGCAGGCAAGGACTGAGAGGTTCCAGACAGTTAAGAACCTCTTAGACTGTAAGTTGGCTGCAAATGCGGCAGTGAGTCCTCATGTCTTGAAGATGATGGGTTATCTCGATCATCTTCAGAAACTCGACTGCCCTATCAGCCAGGAACTTGCCTGCGACATCGTTCTGCAGTCTTTACCTGCAAGCTATGATCAGTTCATCATGAACTTCAATATGCATGGCTTGAGTAAGACATTGCCTGAGCTTCACGGAATGCTCAAGACTGCAGAGCCCAACTTGAGGAAAGCCAAGGACCCCAATGTGCTTATGGTGCAAAAGGGCAAGGGCTTTAAGAAATCCTCTGCCAAGGACAAGGGAAAGGCTAAGGCTGTTCAAGTCTCGGACAAGGACACGCCAAAGCCCAAGCCCAAGTCCAAGGCTGGGCCTACTGACATCTGCAGGTTCTGCAAAGAACCAGGGCATTGGAGGAGAGAATGTAAGAAATTCCTGGAAGGTCTAAAGGAATTGAAGAAGAAGACTTTGGAGACTTCTTCATCAGGTATTTTTGTTATAGAAGTTAATACAACTACTTCTGATAATACCTCATGGGTTATGGATACTGGTTGTGGGGCTCATATTTGTACTAATATGCAGGCACTCAGCAACAGTAGGAGGCTGAAGCAAGGACAAGTGGAGCTACGAGTTGGGAATGGAGCGAAAGTTCCTGCACTAGCTGTAGGCACATACTTGTTGTCTTTACCTTCGGGATTGGTTTTAGAACTCAATAATTGTTATTTTGTACCTGCGATAAGCAGAAATATTATTTCAATTTCTTTGTTGGATTTGGAAGGTTATGATTTTTCAGTTAAGAATAAATTATGTTCCTTCAATCGCAACAATTTGTTCTATGGTTGTGCCCCTCTTACGAATGGGCTTTACATACTTGATCAATCCGCGCCAATTTATAACATTAATACCAAACGGTTCAAACCTAATGAGGAGAACCGAACGTTTCTATGGCATTGTCGTTTAGGGCACATCAGCGAGAAACACATTAAGAGGCTCCATTCGAATGGACTTCTTGGCTCATTTGACTTTGAGTCATGTGAGAAATGCGAATCTTGTCTGATGGGCAAAATGACGCGGGCCCCCTTTAATAAACCTAACGAGAGGGCCAGTGACTTATTGGGCCTGATACACACAGATGTGTGTGGCCCAATGTCCACAAATGCAAGAGGAAACTATCAGTACTTCATTACCTTCACTGATGATTTCAGTAGGTATGGATATGTTTATTTAATGAAACATAAGTCTGAATCGTTTGAGAGATTCAGAGAATTCCAAAATGAAGTACAGAACCAACTTGGCAAAAGCATTAAAGCTCTTCGGTCCGACCGAGGAGGAGAATACTTTAGCCAAGAGTTCAGTGATCATCTAAGAGAGTGTGGGATAGTTTCCCAACTCACTCCTCCTGGAACACCTCAATGGAATGGTGTGTCTGAGAGGAGGAATCGGACCTTATTGGATATGGTTCGGTCTATGATGAGTCATACAGACCTTCCAATATCCCTTTGGGGATATGCTCTGCTAACAGCAGTGTTCACTCTAAATAGAGCGCCATCAAAAGCAGTAGCAAAGACACCATATGAATTATGGACTGGAGAAGCTCCAGTGCTGTCTTATCTTAGAATTTGGGGTTGTGAAGCCTATGTCAAGAGATTGATCTCTGACAAGCTTACACCAAAGTCTGACAAATGCTACTTCATTGGTTATCCGAAGGAAACCAAGGCTTATTACTTCTACCTACGATCCGAGAACAAGATTTTTGTTGCCCGGGATTGTAATTTTCTCGAGAGGGAGTTTCTCTCTAAGAAAAACAGTGGGAGTAAGGTACTGCTTGAAGAAATTCAAGATGAACAGGATACTGCTCAACCTAATGAGGAAGAGCAGCAGGAGGACCTACAAGAAATTGTAGAGCCTGAACCTGTAGTACCTGAAGTTCGAAGATCCGGGAGGATCCGTCAAGAACCCGAGAGATATCAAGGATTTCTCGTGACTGACTGTCATGATCTTCTGATCATTGATGGTGATGAACCATCGAACTTCAATCAAGCCATGATGGGCCCAGATTCCTCCAAGTGGCGTAAGGCCACTGATTCCGAAATGGACTCCATGTCGGTCAACCAAGTGTTTTCATTGGTTGACTTACCCGCTGGTGTAAAAGCCATCGAGTGCAAATGGATCTTCAAGAAGAAGATTGACGTGGATGGAAATGTCCAGATTTATAAAGCCAGGTTGGTGGCAAAAGGTTTCAGACAAGTTCACGGTGTGGATTATGATGAAACCTATTCCCCAGTGGCTATGATGAAATCTATTCGGATTCTACTAGCAACTGCAGCTTTTCATGATTATGAAATTTGGCAGATGGACGTAAAAACCGCCTTCCTGAATGGTATTCTGGAAGAGGATGTGTATATGACACAACCTGACGGTTACATAGATCCAAAGAATGCTGGGAAAGTATGCAAGCTTCATAAATCCATTTATGGATTGAAGCAAGCATCGAGGAGCTGGAATCTTCGTTTTGATGAAGCGATCAAGCAATTTGACTTCATCAGAAACGAAGAAGAACAATGCGTGTATAAGAAAACTAGTGGGAGCAAGATAGTATTTCTTATTCTGTATGTCGATGACATACTACTTCTCGGAAATGACGTACCAATGCTGAAGTCGGTAAAGGACTGGCTTGGAAGTTGTTTTTCCATGAAAGACATGGGTGAAGCCGCATACGTTCTTGGAATCAGGATCTACCGGGATAGATCTAAAAGGCTGATAGGCTTGTGTCAAGATTCATACATTGACAAAGTCCTGCATAGATTCAGCATGGCAGATTCCAAGAAGGGCTTCACGCCAATGGTACATGGCACAACGCTAAGCAAGAAGCAGAGCCCCACGACGGCTGCTGAGCTTGAGCGCATGAAGAATATTCCTTATGCATCTGCAATAGGATATGTCATGTATGCCATGATCTGTACTCGTCCTGATGTTGCTTATGCATTGAGCATGACGAGTAGATACCAGTCAAATCCAGGTGAAAACCATTGGATTGCCGTCAAGAATATCCTGAAGTATCTAAGACATACTAAGGATAAGTTCTTGGTGTACGGTGGAAGTGATGTGCTTGAAGTCAGTGGATTCACGGACGCAAGTTTCCAGACAGACCAAGATGATTTCCGGTCACAGTCCGGTTATATCTTTTGTCTGAATGGCGGTGCAATCAGTTGGAGAAGCTCCAAGCAAGACACCGTTGCTGATTCCACTACAGAAGCTGAATATATCGCCGCTTCGGAAGCAGCGAAGGAAGCTGTTTGGATACGAAAGTTCATTATTGAACTAGGTGTGATACCAAATGCGGCTGAGCCTCTGGCACTGTTTTGTGATAACAATGGTGCTATTGCTCAAGCAAAGGAACCAAGATCACACCAGAAATCCAAGCATGTACTAAGAAGATTTCACTTGATACGTGACATCATTAATAGAAAGGAAGTCAAGATCAGCCGAGTTCAGACAGATGATAACGTCGCTGATCCATTGACAAAGCCACTCCCAAGGCCTAAGCTCGAGTTCCTGACTGAAGCTGTAGGCATTAGAAACATTGAAATGTAATCTAAATTTGAGTGGGAGTTTGAGGGCTTTATTTAGTTATTGATATGTTCTTGTAAAACATTTTAAGATGTTTAAATAAATTATTATTTCAAGATTATTTTAACTGTGATGAAATAATCATTCCAAAATTATATAAACCATTTTATAGGTCATCGAAGTAAGTGACTTGATCTTGAGTCATCAAAGTCATTTAGCTTGATCATGAGACCCTATATTTGATAGATGGCTTATATCATCGTGTCCCTAGTCGAAGGTTGTTGAAATTGGAACACCAACAACCGCGTGAGACTAGATTGGTATGTGACTTATGACAAAGTCTCAGGATGTCATAGATGCACGGCATCAAAGTCAGTACATAGGTGTATGTTGGGGTACATACGACCGGACAAGACCCGCTTATAAGAACTCTTCAGGATATTTATATCTGTGTCATAAGAGATTCTTACTACGACTATAGAGTATAGTCCTTAGACCTGAGTTCGCATGCATGTGACTGCACATGAACTGATGCACTTTGATCATTGTCTAACACTGTCGTTCAGCGATAGTTATAAGGACCCTGTTTGGGTGTATTATGAAATGAGTAGTTTACAGTGATGGAACAAGACGGGATTTGTCCCTCCAATATAAATGGAGTGAATATCTTTAGGCCAATCGGAGATTTGAATACTGGAAAATGCATGGCCATGCTCAAACGGACTGTCCCGAGTCGTTTGGATTGTCAGTATCAAATCAGAGTCCGATGAACATGATTAGGCTTTATAAGGATGACACTCATCTTGCCTTATGACTAATCGAGATATTGAGACAAAAGGAATATGAATACAGAGATTCCAGTACAAGTGGGAGATTGTTGGAATTATGTCCAGTAATCTCTGTACTGTCTCTAGAAAGTAAGAGTATGTCAATGATCAGACATAAGTCATATAATACTGGGGGTCATGATGGCTTGCTAGAGTCCGCTCATGATCTATAAGTCTTGGACTTATTGCCTTTATTATATGATCCCATATGGGTCACACGCCTAAGCTAACAGGAAACCATGAAGGAACGGTTCAGCAGAAGTACGGTAAAAGTGCTAGGCATTTACTGTGCTTAGAGAGATAGAAGGGATTTAATCAGACTGGGAATTGGGCCCAAAAGCCCAAAAGGAACTAGGCATAAGTTTTATGATTAAAACTTAACCTAGCCACCTTTTTCCCCTAAGCTTCTGCGCCTCTCTCTCTCTCTTCTGCGCCTCCCTCCCTGTGGTCTAGCAGCCTTCTTCCTGTTGGTGTGCGTGTGTGAACCTTTGGAGGAGCTATCTCTTGGTGGTTCTGCTGATCTCTGACAATACCTCTTCTTCCGCTGCATAAACAAGGTATTAGGTGAGATCCTTTATGATTCTGCAAGAGAACCTAGATCCAAACATGTTTAGTAGGATCAATCAATGAGTAATTGAATCAGGATCAACTAAACAATCCTTCAATATTCTCCTAAAATCTCGCGGAATTTTGTTAAGTTCCAGAGATATATCGAGAAAGAGATAAAATGACATTGAAAATGTTTTCATTACATCGGAGAGAAAACTTACATTGGAAGAGTGCCAATGATGTCCTCCGAATTATAAATATGAATGAATCATATGGTTTATGGCCAAATCACCATTTTTAGTAGAAATAGCTCATTGCGTATGATGGTTTGATGAAAGTGAATTCCCCGCGTTAGGGGGAGGATTGAGAGAATCACCAAATGATAACACCTAGTGTATACACTCTTTGGCTTATCTTTATTCTCCTACTAATCACGCGAAGTGGAAGTTCAAAAAGGATCCAAGTAAGTAATTCATGATCAATGTGGTTGATCCTAGAATGGGATTCATTCCAGATGGATATATTGTACGAGTTATCATCTCGAGGGGGAGAATTAACGAATCCCCCATCGACAGTAAGTTGATAATATTGGTAAAATGAAATCATAGATTTGATCACTCTGGTGAGTTCATGTTATGCAATTTATCACTTATTGTTGATGAGATAAATTTATGCATACAGATGATTATGTTCACACTCAAAATGAGCTTATTTATAAGCAAATCCAAGGGATTGCAATGACTAATTATGGTGAAATTTAATCTCCATGTTTTAGTATGGGTGTAAGATATATGCTTTCCACACCGCATATAAGTAACATCCACAGAGGATGAAACGTAAGATCTAGAGATGAATCTCGCTCTAGTAATGTTGAGCTATCACTCGGTGATGTGCTTGGTGTAAAATTTGCATATTATCATTATGGTGAGAGTTTTCTCCCATCATTATAAAGAGAATCGTGAATAGTTGGAATCCTTGAACAAATGAATCTGAACTTGAGGTTCAAAGTTTCAAAGGATCATTATTCAGATATATTGCAAAGCTAATGCTAATGCTGATGGATGAGATTTCATTGTGATCCTTGCATAAATGAATAATGAACGTGAAGTTCAAAGAAATCTCATATTCCAGCTGAGAATGCTCCTATAATAATAGTATGTCTATGACACGTGAGGAACATGATAGACCCCTTTGGTTCCAAAGCTAAAGTAAATCTTCATAAGAAAAAGGAGCAAATGACTATTGAAAAGATGATTAAACTTCCGAAGAGGAGTAATGAGACCGTTGTCATGGTTAATAATAAGATCATGTACCTGAATGAAATCAATGATATTGATAAAGAGATTTCGATTAACCATGTCATTACAGGGAAAATGTGGACCAAAGATAGATATGATTATCGACAAAAATGAATGATATAGCGCGCATTAATCTCCGCTCTGCAGTTAAGCATAGAGAAAAAATAAGGATCACGAGTAGTGATGTTAAAATGGGAATAAAGCCCGCGGGCATAAACAGGCCCTGTATAAAATTGAGACCCGTTTAGGACCACAGGCACATACAAAAATAAACGGGCCTAAACAGGGTAGCCCGTTTAGGCCCACGGGCTTAGCGGGTATGTCAGCGGGCTTAAACGGGTACCCTTTTAATTTTTTTCCAATTTTTTATTTATTTATTTATTTATTTTTAATAAAACGACGTCGTTTTGCGTTAAATACAATTTTTTTAATACTAAAATTTTTAAACGGGCCTAAACGGGTACCCGTTTAAGCCCGCGGGCTTTAAGTTAAACGGGCTCCAACGGGTACCAAGTTAAACGGGCCTAAATGGACAGGGCCTAACCGGGTAGGGCTTAAACGGGCAGGGCCTAAATGGGCCCAACATCACTAATCACGAGTCTCTGCTCCGAAGATGAGTGTAGAGAGACAATGAATATGATGAGTCTCCGCTCCGAAGATGAGTGTAGAGAGACAATGAATATTATGAGTCTCCATTCCGAAGATGAGTGTGGAGAGAAAAATATTGGCCAAATGATATATGTTCCCGGAAACTCTATTAGATCGAAAGTTATGAAAAGTTGTCGCAAGTTAATAAAGATAATTTGGGAGAGAAAAGGCTTTAGAAAGGCAAGATTGTCCTCAAGCATCCCAAGTTATAAACCTTGTGAAAGGTGAGTTATTTTAATAAAAGGAATTCGTCTAGAAGACGAATATGATGCAGAAAAGTATGAGAATTCCATTAACTTTGCCCAACGTGAAAAATTATGGACTAGAAATGAAATATAAGATAATGATGGAATGTTCTCCTTTTCTGAACTTGAAAATGAAAAAGATCCAGGACCAAGGTCCGTATCGGAGTGCCAGAAAAGGCACGATTGGGAGAAATGGTGAATAGCCATCAAGAATGAATTACTCTCCCTCAATAAAAGAAATGTGTTTGGACCTGTGGTTATTACACCTAAATGATGTAATGACTTTCGGGTGTAAAATGGGTCTTTGTGCGATAAAGAAATGAGAAAACGAAGTCACAAGATATGAAGCATGACTTGTGGCACAAGGGTTTTCTCAAAGACCGGGAATTGATTATGATGAGACATATTCTCCGGTAATGGATGCAATCACAATCAGGTACATAATGAGCCTAACAGAATCAAAAAATCTAGAAATGTACCTCATGGATGTTGTGACTGCATATCTATATGGATCACTAGATAGTGACATATGAAAATCCCAGAAGGATTTAAGATCCTAGAAGGATCAAAGATCCCAGAAGGATCAAAGATTCCAGAAGAATCTGAGTAAATTTGTTCGATCAAATTACAGCGATCACTTTATGGATTAAAACAATCCGGACGCATGTGGTATAATCAAGCGAATTTTTGTTGAAGAAATGATTTATAAATAATGTGATATGCTCTTGCGTATTTATAAGGAAATCCACATCAGGATTTGTGAACATTGCTGTTTATGTTGACCTGAATATCATTGGAACTCAAAAGGAAGTTGACGATGCAAGAACTCCTATGAAAGAAGAGTTTGAAATGAAAGATCTTGGAAAGACAAAATTTTGTCTTAGGCTCCAAATATAGCATTTCCAAGATGGTATATTTGTGCATCAATCAAATTACACTACAAGGGTGCTAAAACGTTTTAATATAGATAAAGTAAATCCTTTGAGTACTCCAATGATCAATAGATCGCTTAATATTGACAAGGATCCATTTCGACCTTGTGAAGATAACGAGGAAATATTAGATCCAGAAATACCTTATATGAGCGTTGTAGGTGCACTTATGTATCTTGCAAACTGTACAAGACCAGATATAGCATTTGTTATTATTTTGCTTGCAAGATACAGTTCATCTCCTGCGTAGAGACATTGGACAAGGATAAAACACATCATTCGATACCTCCAAGGTACGATTGACTTGGGATTATATTATCCTCGAAATTCTGCGCTTGGTCTTGTTGGTTTTGCAGATGCAAGATATTTATCTGATCCGCATAAAGCTCAATCGCAAACTGGATACGTTTTCACAATGGAAGGAACTACGATCTCGTGGCGTTCACAAAAGCAAACTCTAGTCGCCACTTCTTCAAATTATGCGGAGACGGTTGCGCTTCATGAAGCATGTCGAGAATATGTATGGTTGAGATATGTGATTCATCATATACAAGAAGCCAGTGGAATAGTTACAAACAAAGAACAACGATAGTATGAGAAGACAATTTTGCATGTGTTGCTCAACTCAAAGAAGGTTATATCAAGAGCGACAGAACAAAGCATATTCCCCCAAGATTTTTCTCTTACATTCAAGAGCTCGAGAAAAATCAAGAAGTGGACATCCAATATATCCGCTCAAACGACAATGCAACAAATCTCTTTGAAAAGACGCTTTCCACTACAACATTCATGAAACATGTTCAAAGTATTGGAATACACCATTTACGAGATTTATGAAAACCTATCATTTTCAGGGGGAGTTTACGTCAATGTACTTTTTTCTTTATTATGGTTTTTATCCCATTGGATTTTTGCTTGATAAAGTTTTTAATGAGGCAATACGTAATCCTAAATATCAAGGGAGAGTGTTATAATATATTTATATTTAATGATTATATGTTACATTAAACTATTATATCTTCTGTCGGTTTAACCGACTTCCTCTAGATATAAATAGCTAGTTGTTCTTTGTGTAATGGGGTGTACGAAAGTGAGAAATAAAAAGCAAAATAAGAGTCCTTTGCCTCTTATACTTCCCGCCAACTTTCTTATATATATATATATATATATATATATATAATCTTACGTTTGTATTATTAGTTTTATAACAAATAATATATATTTTCATTTTTATATAAAATGAAAATAATATATATACATTATATATGTTTATATAATAATTTTTTTAGATTGTTAACATTTAGATAATATATATTTATATGCATTAAGTGACATATTTTCTAAAATGAAAATAATGCTAAAATCATATAAAACTATTATAATTTATACCTTTTTAAAAAAAATTATTATAATTTATATGGTATATTACAAGATTAACATGTATATATTTTTCAAAATATATGATTAATGAATATTAGGGATGATCAAATATGTATTTGACATTTTGTTTTTGTATTTAATATTACTAATATTATGTTAGCAAACGCAGAATGTCGTCTAATCTTCGAGCAAGCACAAATTCTTCCGGACAAAGAGGTCGAAATGCTTCTAATGAAACTAGAACAAGGGTATTTTTCTAAACAAAATAAATATTCTAATAATTTTAGTTAGCTAAATAACAATAATTATTCTATAGTTTTTAAAATTTGTAGAACACAAAGAGATTCAAATATACGTACGAACAAAAAAACACTGATTGAGTTGTTAGATCATGTAATTTCCATGAATAATTACACTCTTAAAGATCCTACAGCTCTTGGTAGAAAGTACATGGTTGAAAAATTCAACCTCGCATTTAACATGAATATAACTTACAGTTTTCAAAAACAAACTTGATGAGTTCAAAAAGTCATACAAGATGTGGAAGTTTCTGATGAAATCCACCGAAATAACGGTTGATTCTGACACTTCCATGATTTATGCGTCTCCGGAGTGGTGGGATGCTCAAGAGTCGGTAATAACTCATAATCCTTATATTAATAACTATTAATACTTACATATTTCATAACTAAGATAATTATATTTGTGTGTGTTAATAGGGATGTAAAATAACAAAATCGTTCAACCGAGAAACACCAAAATTTTGGGATGTGATGGAACGATGTTTTGCATTACACGATGTTTATTCGCAACCTCAACATTTGGCACGACAAAGACGATAAGAGATAATGAACGAGGGACAAGTTGATGATGCCATGCATGGTTATTCAGACATCGACGGAAGTGATAACCTTGAATTTCATATTCCTGACACCCAAGAAAATGAATAAGTATACCGTGTCAACCTTGATCATGAGACACATCTGTCAAATGAGTTCACCCATGATACATTCGAAATTCCTGTTGGAAGAGGTGAACAATGTGTGAGACGTGGCAGTAATTCTCGTTCTAGTGGCAGACGTGTGAGTAGTTCACATAGATCTAGTGGAAGTTCAGGAGCCTGGTAGTGGCTCAAGGGGAAGTCGTCGAAGACAATCGTTTGAGACAACATTTCAAGACACTATCACTAGTTTTAGAGATTTTCAACGAAAAAGTTCACAACAACTTCTTCCTAGTAATTTTGATTAAGATGATTACAATGAGTGGAAAAAGTCAGAGGAATTATTCCTTTAACTACAAGTTACAAAAAGCACTAAATTTTATTGGGCATGCCTTAATACACTCCAAGAGCGGAAATTTTGGCGTAAGTATTTTCTTGATATAGCTAGAAACACCGACGAGGATAAACTACAACTGCTAGAAGCTATGACTGGTGTTTCGCGGAACATTGAAGATATTTCAAAACAATTGGATTCAGGCTAATAATTTCAGAGTCAAAATTTTGTAGAACAATCATATGGGAGTTCATCTGCAGTGGGCAACAATTATGGTTCTCACCAGTTGGGCACACCACCAAATGCTCAACAGTGGAGCAGACCGCCAAATGCTCAACAATTGGGCACACCGCCAAATGCTCAACAATGGGGCACACCGCCAAATGCTAAACAATGGGGCACACCGCCAAATGCTCAACAATGGGGCACACCGCTAAATACACAATAGTGGGGAACACCGCAAAATGCTTAACAATGGGGCGCACCGCCAAATTCTCAGCAATGGGGCGCACTGTCAAATGCTCAACAATGGGGCACACCACCAAATGCTTCACAATGGACCACAACGTCAAATGCTCAACAATGGGGGCACCGCCAAATACTCAACATAAACACCACCGACTTAATGTTGGACAAGGAATATCATCAGGAACGGCTCCAACAAATGTTCAATATGGATTTTCTTTAGGAGATCAACATGAATTTTCATATGGAGCAACAATAGGAACTTCACCTAATGCCCAAACAAGACGGTGGACGAAATTTACAACAACCTTGACCAGGAGGTTTATTCAACATATGGGGAAACACGCAAGAAAATCAAAACGATGCAGAAGACGAATTTTCCTTGTTATAAATTTTCAGGCTTTTCATATTTGCCAGTTGCGATCACAAGGCATGCACAATCTAAGCTACAAAGAGAGAATTGAATTGTTGAATTTAGAAAATGAGCAATTTGAAGAGTTAGTCATTCAACCAAGTATATGTTATTACGATCAAGATCCAAAGAGCACCAGTTCAAACTGATAGACGTTTTGGATGGAGAAATATTTGGCGTCGACTACAACAAGATGATGCTGCTTGTCTTCAGTTACTATGAATGTCACTTTCTTGTTTCACATCATTGTGTCACATTCTACAAACAAATTACGGATTACAACCGACGTCAAATATAAGCATTGAAGAAAGTGTGGCTATGTTTTTACGAATATATGGACACAATGAAGTTCTAAGAGATGTTGGTTTAAGGTTTGGACGAAACCAAGAGACGGTGAAGAGAAAGTTTAGTAAGTTATGATGGCGACTGAACTACTTGCATATGTGATTATATTAGAACTCCGTCAACACAAGAACTATAAAGAATTCCTGAAAGACATCTAGTAGATAGAGTAAATTATCCATATTTTACCGGATATGTGGAGCTTCTGATGGGACTCATGTTTGTGTCAAAGTAAAACCTGAGTTACAAGGAATGTATTGGAATCAACATGAAAATGCATCGTTGAACATCATGGAAATATGTTATTTCAATATGTTATTCACATATATTTGGAATGGTGCTCCAGGATCATGTCACGACACAGCCGTTCTTACCATGGCAAAAAAAAGTGATTTTGAGTTTCCTATGCCCTCCTTTTGACAAGTATTACCTCGTCGATTCTGGCTATCCAAACAAACAAGGGTTTCTGGCTCCCTATAGATCATCATGTAATAGAGTTGTGAGGTATTATATATCTCACTTCAATTCTGGTCCTCCTCCGAGAAATAAAGAAGAACTCTTCAATCGGCGTCATGCTTCTTTACGTTCTGTTATTGAGAGAACTTTTGGAGTTTGGAAGAAGAAATAGAGGATTCTTTCTGATTTTCCAAGATACAATATTAACATACAAAAGAGAGTGATAATGGCTAAAATGGGATTACATAGTTTTATCAAAATTTCAAATTTCTCGGATGCTGATTTCGCAGAAGTAATGATGGAGTCGAGAACAAACAACACAGACTCATAGCATGATTTAGGTGACACGGAAGCACCAGATGTAACAGATATAATTGATGGAGAATATATGACACGGATAAGAGACAATATTGCAAATATGCTATGGAAAAATCTATATAGTTGATAAAATTTATTGTATGTGTTGTATTATAATTATTTATTGTATTGTATTAAATTTAGAAATTCTTAACATAAATATATTTTGTTGTGTTTATAAATTAAATTTTAAATTCAAATAATTATACTATTTTGTGATTATAATTTATTTAAGTTTGTAAAAATATTTATTTATAATTTGTGTTCTGCACCGCTTATAATTTTTCACCATTCAAATATTTTCCCGCACCACATGTTATTTTTGTTACCATTCATACTTTATTCCGCACCGCTTTTTTTTCTTTAACCACTCTTATTCCGCAGTATGCATTTTTTTCTATAAAACCGCAGTTTAACTAATCCGCACCGCTCAACCCGCACCGCTCAATCCGCTGTTACCATTCAGAGCCTCAATTAATAAAACCTTTCATTTTCGAGCGGTCTATGCCATCTAAAGATCCGACAGATCACATCCATTCGTTACAAAAAGCTCATAATTACATATTTGAACATCAATTTTTTAAGTTGTATTAAGTATTATGCGTACAAGAGAACCAAAATGAATCGATATTCGATCATATTTCGGGTTCTTTCAGATTTTACATTGAAACACAAAACCGATCTGAATAGAATCGAATCGCCTTTTCTTTTAAAGAAAAAATACCGATTGAAACTTTTATACTTAATACCAAAATACCTACAACTGATTGGGTGAAACCAAACACCGGTTGAGTATCTAGTTTTCCGAATGCAACCTAACATGTTGCAAAGAGAGGATTTGATGTAGAAAGAGGAGGATTCTAGTTCTAAAAGATGGAATATTGATCATTGACTTGTACACGTGGATGAATCTTGGAGTTTCGAATGGCTACATCCTATCTATGGTAAGCGTCTTCTTTGTGATGTGATCGTGCTAGTGTCCACAAATAGCCGATATTGTGGATACCTAGTCTAGACTGTCCATCCGAAACTTTGTATTAAGTCCGATTTTTGTTTTTTTGAATCCCAGTACATCAACCGATTTTATCTCCATTCCGGCGGTCTACATGGCTGGAATCCTCAGCTCTGCCATCCTATCCACCATCAAAAAAAAATGAGGGGTGAAAAAAAAGTAAAGTAAGAAAGAGAGTGTAGAGGAAAAGAAAGGAATAAAAAATTAATAAAAAGGAATGGATAGTTTTATAGCGTGTGTCATCTATCCATAAGAAAACAATCGATCCCTTCCCTTCTTTTCCTCTGTCTGTAAGGGATAAATTAGTCTTTTTAACACATAAATCACATAAAAAGATACAAAATTGCATTAGGTTTTCAAAAGATACTAAAGTGCAAGGAAAAAGAAAAAAAAATACAACTGGTGCAAGACACTCATTGTTTTACTTCGTTTTTCGTGCGTTTTCATTTTCAGTTGTAGAAAAGTGGGTTTCCTGCCTATTTCCCCCTCTAAGCTTCCTTCCTACAATTGACACCCCAATTTCTATGCTCATGAAAATTCGACATTATCTATAGAATTACTTCTTAACTATTCGACAATTGTTATTGAAATCGTGAATCGCGTGTTTAAAGTGCCAAATCGCATTTATTAAAAACTGATTGCCTGACCCTGAACCCATAAACCCAACCCGGCAACTCTAACCTAAAACTAATTGCCAACTAGTTTTGTTCTAGACTCCCCAAAATCGAAAACAAAAAGGGGATTAGGGTTTGTTGTAGATTCTGGGGATTTGAGTGTATTTGAATTAGTCATGATCAATTCTTCGTCTTCCTCATCCCTATCCTTTGCTCGAAGATCAACAAACGGCGTGCCTTCAAGATGGTTGTGTGGACGGAATATCAACAGGTTTGTCCCAACACATGAAAATCCTTAGTAGAGATTTTACATATGTGAATTTTCATTTCATGTACAATTCGATAACACATGTTTGATTGGTTGGTTGTCGGTTTTTTTTTGTTGCTTATGAGTTTTTTATGAGTGATTTTTATGTTTCTTTTTATTTGTGATAGAGGAAAACTAAGAATCATCTCTTCAGATGGATTGACGAAGTGATGATTGATAAGATTAGAATGATAGATGCAAATCATAAGAGACTTGTAGAAGATGTGAAAGATTTTGGGAAGAGCACGGTGGGAAAGTTTGAGAGGATGCAGTCAATGCTTGCAAGTATTGAAGAAGAAGTGAAACGAAAGGTGGATGAGGAGGTAATTGCAGAGGTTTGTAAGATTGAGAAAGATTTGAATCAAAATATATATGAGAACGTGAATGCAACACTTGAGATGGAAGAAGAAATAAAAGAAAAACTGAATGAGAAGATGAAGAATTTGGGCACTGTTATGTTAGCTTTAGGTACGTTTGGATGGTTTTTGTGTAAGTTGGCTAACTGAGATAAACAAATTTTGAATTTTAACCTCGTATGAGTTGTTATGATGATATTGTTCTCTTATGGATTTTGTATAACGTAGAACAAAGTGAAAGAAAAAAAACACAGATGAAATAGAGCAACTTGGCTATTGGCATTAAAACATAACATATCTATTCAAACATAAACATAAAAATAAACAAAAAACAGAAAAGTATTTCTAATAACGACCCTGAAACATCCAAAAAGCCAATGTATAGCCGCTAATTCCTATCCAAAAACCAACTTATAACGCCGGCCCTGCAACATCCTAATAAACCAACTTATAATACCGATAATCAGCCGCTAGCTTGTGCTGGCTGCGTAAAATAAACTATCTATGACCCTTGAGATGATGTACATACCTGAAAACGAGGTAAGAATGATCAATCATATGAATTGAACAAGCTAGAAAAATATAAAGAGATGGATCATACCGCAGCTTCAACAGTCTCATGCACCATTTTTTTCCAGATAATGCTTCAAACACCCAGCTGCATGGTGTCCTTCTTCACCACATTTTGAGAAATGGATAATGCGACATGTTTTTGGCATTTTCTAAACCAGTATTTTTCTTCTTATTTTGTTACTCATATTTACCTTTGATTCTAGGGAACTTCTTTTGCTTATTCTTTTTTTCTTTATGCCCGGAAGCTCAGATTCTGGTGGCGCAATGATCAATCTATATCCACTCTTCATCGAAAACTGTGGGCCTCATAGTGGATTCATATTCTCCTCGTAATTTAGTTCCTTGATTTCTTTTGAAAACCATGGAGAAACATAATCATCAACATCCAAATCTCTGTATAGCCAATTGTTAACAGTTTCGGATTGTACGACTACCCAACAAATAGGGTAGATCTGATTGTTTGCGTTGTGTCCAACTGCAATGGGTAATACTCCTTCGACAACAACATTCAAAAATGTTTCATCCAATCCAGTAATAGGAAGGCATGACCCAAACTAGGTGTTTCTAAGAGTCGTAAAGTGATATATCATGGTTTTTAGGACTTTTGACCATGATATATGTCTTTGTTATCAAGTCTTTCTATGTGTTTTGGAGTATTTTCAGGTGTTTTACAGGTTTAAGGACATTTGGAGCCTAATTGGACGTTTTGGAAGCATTTGGGTCAATTCTGCACTATTTAGAGATCTTACAGAGTTCACTGGCTGCGTTTTCGCATTGCGTCGATCGACGCAGTATGCGCATGGTCGACGCAGTGGTCGACGCAGGGTGATTCCAAGGTTCTGCGCACAAAAATCCTGAAATTATAGTTTTTACCCAGAAACTTTCCAGATTTGCAAAAAGGCCCAAAAACGTGTTTATACTTATATATTAGGGTTTTAAGCCATTGTTTAGGCAACACTTTACTTACACATTATTTTATTCAGAGAGAGATATTTGGAACTCATATTCTTTGTTTCTCTTTTATGATATTTTGTTTTCTATTCATTATTATTTATGTTTCATTGATCATGTCTGAGTAGTTTACCAGTTAGGTTTAGGGATTCTCACAGGGGATTTCATGGAATTATAGGTTGATCAATCTGTAGGGATTCATATCTGTTAGTTCTTCATCTAGGTTTGTTCTTAATGCTTAATCTGAATTAGCTACCCAGATTTATGATGTTAGGTTGATTTCTGCAATGACAGTTGATTAATTAACTAGAAAGAACCTAGATAAGCAATTTGACTATTCGCAAAGAAATTTGGTTTAGGATAATTGTGAACGAAAGAACCCGATATTAATGCTTGTTTAGAACTCTAGGATTCGCAATGAAAGTTGGCTTGCTAGGTTGTTAGACATAGATAATATTCGCAACGAAAGCTGGTCTGTTATAAATCTGTGATTCTAGTTCTAGAACATTTCTTAATTAGGTCCTGATTGATTGATTAGCCTATGTTCCTGATTTCCTGAGAACTCCCTTGACCTGACGTGTTGCCTGATTGCTTACAAACCACTTGATTTACTTTTCTGTTCTGATTTACTGCTTTCACTACTGTTTCACCTAGCTTAATTCGACGTTCTACAATCTATCGCAAGAATCTTGAGTCTCTGTGGATTCGATACCCTATATACTACTAGTTCACGTCTGTGCACTTGCAGTGTAGATCTAGGGATTAAAACCTGATCGTATCAAGTTTTTGGCGCTGTTGCCGGGGACTCTTTTGAGTCTTTGATAGATTTGAACTTAGGGTTTAGACTAGGTTTTTTGTTTTTGTTTTTGGTTACTGATTATTCTTTTCTTTTTGCGTTTCAGGTATGCCTAGAATCGCACTGCATCGATCGACACGGTCATGTGTGCCAATCGACATCGTTTCACAAGGCATCAATCGACGCTCTTTCTGCATCGGTCGACACAAAGCGAAACTCGAACTGAAACGATCGTTGCGGTCTTGTGCATCGATCGACGCCTGACGACTACCGACATTTTATGACTGATCGCGACTTGAGGAGTAATACAGTCAAAGAGCTCGTGAAACTTGAACTTAAAGAGCTTGCTAAGCTAGAGAGAGAACAGAAAAGCTCAGAAGAAAGATAAGATGGCGAACGTTAATCAGGTGCCTTTGATTTTGAGACCTGATCCGGAGGGAGTTCTGAGAGACTGACAGAACAACCCATACAACGATGAGGGGCAAAGGATCGATGCTGAGGGACGTGTAATCCTTGATCCTGGACAGCCTCAAGGTCAGGGGAAGATGATTAATCCTCCTGCTGCTGAGAGAACTCTTGCTGACTACAACCATCCCGATGAGTTCTATGCTAATCGGTCAGCAATTGTACCTCCTGGCTTTGAGAGGAATGACATTGAGATAAAGACTGTTTACTACTCTGTTCTGAGGCAGAATCCTTTCCATGGTCTCCCACATGAGCAACCCATGGATCATATTGATGATTTTGAAGACTTCATCACTGGAATGAAGTACAATGGGGTAAACTATGACTACATGTATCTCAAACTTTTCCCCTATTCTCTCGCTGGAGAGGCTGCAGCTTGGCTGAAACAACCTTCACCTGGGAAGTTTACTACTTGGGATGCTGTGAAGAGGGAGTTTTTGAGGCACTTTTATGATGATGCTCGCTCTGATCAGTCGAGACAGGATATTCTCACCTTCACCCAAGGTCCTACAGAGCCTCTTAAGTCTGCTTGGATGAGGTTTAAGAAGTACCAACGTGACTGTACTCATCATGGATTCTCTGAAGTGACGCTGCTGGGCATATTCTTCAGAGGAATTGAACTCCATTACCAGTCTGCATTGGATAATGCCAGCAATGGCAATTTCAATACAAGGACTCCTGAACAGGCTAGGACGCTGATTGATAACTTGGTGAGCAGTAATAGGACCAAGACTGCTGATAGAAGAACGAAAGAGTCTGGTGGAAAGATCGACAATCTGGAGATTACTGATATCAGGAATAAGCTGGACACTGTTCACAGTTTATTGACTGGAAAGAAAGCTGTCCACTTTGCTCAGGAAGTTGAAGTGTTTGAGGCTGAAGAAGATCACCAGGAAGAGGATGTGAACTACATCAGTGGCTCTGGATTTCAAGGAAACAGTTTTGGAAATCAGCAAGGCGACAAGTTCTTTAATGGTGGACAGAAGAGTGCTTTCACAAGCAACCAGAACTCTTCTGGATATGGACAGACTGCTGGTTATCAGAAACCTTTTCAGCAAGGTAATTGTTATCAGAGGACTTATGGATCATCCTCCTATCAGGCACCTCCTGCTGCTAGTGATCATGAGAGCAAGATGGAAGCCATGATGGAGCGGTTGCTGGAGGGTCAGACTAAGACTGATGTAGACTTCAACAAGAAGCTGGATGCTGTGTATGAAGATCTGAATGGGAAGTTTGAATCCTTGAGCACACATGTGAAGAAGCTGGATGTTCAAGTTCAACAGACGGCTCGAGCTGTGCAGAGGGAGAATGGAGCTGGGAAAGCTGAACAGAACAAATTCGTCAATGTTGTGACCATAAGAGATGAGATTGATTTGCTAGGAGAAGAAGAGAGCATCATATCGGATTTTCTGGATGAATATTGTCTGTCTGAGACGAGCATCGATCGACACACTCTTGATGTCGATCAATGCATGCTCGATACGAAGAATGAATATGCTCATAATCGCCTTGTATCGATCGACACCCCTACTGCATCGATCGACACAGATCGCAGACGATAACAGAAACCTGCAACAGTCCCTGAACGAGTTTCAACACTGTCCGTACCACATTCTAAGTCTCCTAAGTTGTCCAAAAAGGAGCTAGACGAACCTAAATGCATGAAAGTGATGGAAAAGAAGCTGATTCAGATTACAGAGAAGCTTCCAGACCCTGGAGTCTTTGTGCTAGACTGTTCTATCTCTAAGGACAGATTCAAGCATTCTCTGTGTGACTTAGGATCTGGTGTTAATCTCATGCCACACTCTGTGGCTGAGAGATTGGGAATGATGGAATTCCAGACTACTAGGATCTCTGTTATCCTAGCTGATCGATCAAAAAGGTATCCGGAAGGAGTTCTTGAGGATGTTCCTGTCAGAATTGGAAACTACTTGATTCCAACGGACTTTGTAGTGCTGAAGTATAACATTGAGCCAGATGATCCTTTGTTACTTGGTAGACCTTTCTTAGCTACTGTTGGAGTTGTGATTGATGTGAGACATGGACTGATTGATCTCCACCTGGGAGATGATCCATTGCGGTTCAAGATGGATAAGCTGCAGAAATCCACCATTGATGGACAAAGCTTCAGTGTGGAAGTGGAGCCGGAGATTCCTTTTGGAGAAGAGAAGATGGCAGTTCATTCTGAACTTGCTCTAACATCTTCTGATCCTGCAACTACTCTTAAGCAGAAAGATCCAGATCTCTCTCATCCACCAAAAAACAGGTATGATTCTTCTAAACTTAAATCTCCTAATCCATCAGCTGTGAATGCAGACAAACACAGTATCCCACCCTCGCTTCGCTCCCACCATAATTTTCTTGGGAGATCTCATGATCCAGAAGCTTATACGCCACCTTGGCTGAAGAGACATTCACAGAGACACTCAAAGTCTCTGTTGAATCCCCCATAAGTCCAATCTCCTTTCCATAGTCAAGCTATTGACTTTAAACAAGCGCTGAGTGGGAGGCTGTTGGAATTGTGTCCAGTAATCTCGGTACTGTCTCTAGAAAGTAAGAGTATGTCAATGATCAGACATAAGTCATATAATACTGGGGGTCATGATGGCTTGCTAGAGTCCGCTCATGATCTATAAGTCTTGGACTTATTGCCTTTATTATATGATCCCATATGGGTCACACGCCTAAGCTAACAGGAAAATGTGTTGGAACGGCTTAGCAGAAGTACGACAAAAGTGCCAGGCATTTGTCGTACTAAGAGAGAAAGATTAATGGGTCTGATTAAATGGGATTTAATCAGATTGGTGTTTTGGGCCCATAAGCCCAAAAGGGAAAGAGAAGGCTTTTAAAAAACCAAAAGGCCAAAACTCTTTCTCCTAACCCTAACCCTGGCCGCGATTTTCCTCTCCTCTCTGCGCCTCCCACCAGCTCGGTCTAGCAGCCGTTTTCTGTGATCGCGTGTGTGAGCCTTTGGAGGATTCATCCCTCGGTGCATCTTTCTGATCTCTGACCTGTTCTATTCCTTCCGCTGCAACAAACAGGTAAAAGGTGAGATCATCTAATGTTTCTAATCAAGAGAACCTAGATCTGTATGTTTAGGTTGATATGAATCTGTGAATTACATCAGGATCAACTAAACGGTTCCTACAGTGGTATCAGAGCCATTGGTTCTTAGGATTTCTTGTTTTAGATTCATGTTTAGGTTGTTTAATCTGTTTAGAAGTGTTTTGAATCCATTACTGATAAGAAAAACACTTAAGAAACTGAATTGAATCCTGAACAAACATATGAATCGCAAAACCGAGCTATATGACTCGTGTTCTTGCGATCGGCCGGGTAGAGAACCGATCGGCTTGGCCGGTTGGATCGCACGGCCGAGTGTTGATCGGCTGGGTCGGATCATCGGATCGATCGCGTCACGATCGCGGCTCGTCCCGATCGTCAGACGGATCGCATCCCGATCGCGGCCAGTCCCGATCGTCGGACGGATCACATCCCGGTCGCAAGAGATGGGCCGATCGCTCGTCCCGATCGCATCTCGTCCGACCGTCCCGATCACACGCGAGCGTCCCGTCCGGCCATTGTCCCAAGCGTCTCGATCTCGGATCGTCGTATGCGGCTTGGACAAGTCTCGACTGGTTAGGTTTTTGGGTGTAATGGGCCGGTTCAATTTCGGTTAGGTGGTTCGGTTCAAAACTTAATTAAAATTGATTCGTTCTGGTTTAATAAACAGATTTAATAATTTTATTAAGTCTGGTTAAACCGGGATAAGAAATCCAATGTCGAAAGAATTATTGGATTTTGTGCCTAAACCAGGAATTTCTAATTTGATTTGGTTGGACCAAATAAATTGAGAAATTCCGGTTTAGTAAATAACCGGTTGACAATTGTGGTCATCGTAGTAATTAAAACTTGGTTAGACCAGTTTTAATGAACCAGACCGGTTATGTCAATTAATTGGACAATTGGGTCATGTCTTGGACATGGACCAATTCTTGGGCCTCGGGCCAAGAAGTTAAAACAATTGGGCCAATTATTTGAGTCTTTCTTCAGATTAATTTAAAATCTATTTTATAAAATTATAAAGTCGTTTTAAATTAAAGTTTCCGAAATTTTGAAATTAGAAAGTTTCTTAAAATAGAAGTTTCTGGATTTGCGGATTTTGGATTTTAAGAAATTTCTAAAGTTAGAAAGTTTCCGGTTTTAGAAAGTTTCCAATTTTAGAAAGTTTCCAAAAATAGTAGGTTTCCAAAAATGGAAAGTTTCCCGAAATAGTAATCTTCTATTTTGGGAATGAATTTTAATAAACCTACGAACCTCAAATAATATCAAGCGTTGGATGTCTTGTCCAGGCTATGTCAGCTGTCGAAGCCCATTCAATTGTATTCATGGCCTTACAGTGTGAGGGTGTCTACTTTTGCGTGGATAAGACGGTTTGTGATTCATAAATGTCATTGGGAGTCCCAGACATTGATGATTACATGACTGTATAGTCTGGTTTTCTTGACTAGGCCATCGGGAGTCCCGGGCCTTGAGACATCAGAGTGAATTGGGCCTCGGGCCCAGATTCACAACCAAGAGTTATGTCACGGATATAATTAGCCGATATAGGGCTTACCGATATAAGCTAAGGTTGGGTGACGGCCAGTGGCCCACTTTAATCTTAGTTATATGTGGATCTTGGAATCATTATATTCTATTGAGGGTAACTTATGTTATTGAATATAATGCGTGATTAATCATATTAAATTTAATACGAGATTAATCATATTGAACATATTAACTAAAATCCTTTTATCTTATATTTCAGTTATGACTAGCACAAACACTTTCTCGATCCGGTCTGTCCTTAAGATGGACAAGCTGAACGGATCAAATTTCTTGACTTGGTCGCGGAACCTGAGGCTAGTCCTCAGACAGGAGAGAAAGGACTATGTCCTTGAGAGAGCTCTCCCCGTGAGGATCGGGTCCAATCCTTCTCATGCAGTATATGATGCTTGGAATAAGCATTATAATGATGCGGTAGATGTGCGTGGTCTGATATTGGCTACCATGGACTCAGACTTGCAGAAGCAATATGAGAACATGGAGTCGCCAATAGAGATGATCAGCAGCCTGAAATTGAAATTTCAGGAGCAGATAAGAGTGGAGAGATACCGGTTGGTTAAGTCTCTCACTAGCTGCAAGCTACCAAATGATCATCCAGTGAGTCCTCATGTCAGTAAAATGAGAGGTTACATTGATAACCTGAGGAAACTGGATTATCCAGTTAGCCATGAATTGGCAACTGAGATCATTCTGCAGTCACTGCCGTCAAGCTATGATAAGTTCGTAAGGAACTATATCAAGAAAGGCTTAACGAAGACGTTGACTGAACTGCATGATATGCTCAAAACAGTTGAGCCAAACGTGAAGAGTACCCTGCACAATCTCATGAATGAGAAGGGTAGGTTTACTAAACCTAATGCTGACAAGGGTGAAGACAAAGTTGTCCAGATTTTGAATCATGGCAAGCGTGTGTCTTCTGAGCCCGAGTCAGATATCTCTTACGTTGGTAAGTGCTGCTACTGTAATGAGACTGGGCATTGGAAGAGAAATTGCATTAAATTCATGGAAGATGATGAGGAGTTGAAGTCGATGTATGAGACTATTTCCTCAGGTATTCATGTTGTTACTTCAAGTTATACCTTATAGGTATTGGATACTGGTTGCAGCACTGATATTTGTTATAATATGCAGAGCCTGAGCAACAGTAGAACGTTGAAGGAAGGACAAGTGGAACTGCGTGTCTGGAAGGAGCTTGGGATGCTGCCTCAGCCGTAGGGTTTTCACTTGTAGATGCCTTTGAGGCTTGGTTTTGTATTAAGTAATTGCTACAATGTACCTGCTTTAAGCAGAGTTGTTTTTCATTTTCTTGTAAGAATTTGAATGTTTTCATTTTGATAAAAGACAAGTTTTGTTCTTTTGATCTTAATGAAATATTAATTGTAGCACCCTATTCAAGGAATGGGTTTTATATCAAACCAAAGTGTGCCTAAATGTAACATAAATACCGAATTGGTTTAAATCTGATGAATTAAACCTGATTTTTCTTGGCATAAATGTTTTGGTCACATAGAGTAAGTCAGATTCAGAAACCCCATAGTTATGGACTTTTGGGCTCATTTGAATGGATATCTTATGAGACTTGAATTCTACTTATTGGACCAATTGACAAAGGGCCCATCTTAGCTGAGCTAGAGATAGGCCCAAAGGCTTATTGGACCTGGAACATACTGATGTATGTGGCCCAATGAGCAGTAATGCCAGAGAAAATTTCTTGTACTTCATTGTCTCTACTGATTACTTCAGTGAGTGTGACTGTGTTCATTTGATGAGACACAAGTCGGAATTCTTTGACATGGTCGAAAGAGTTCCAGAATGAAGTATAGGATCTGAGTGACAAAAGTATTAAGATTCTGGATTAAATCACGAGTGAGAATACTTAAGTCATTGATTGTGTGATCATCTTAATGAAGTGTGAAATCGTTTCACAGCTCATTTCTCCTGAAAACCTGAAGGTGTTTCTGTGAGAAAGAATCAGATCTTATTAGAAATGATTAAAGATGAGTCACACGAATCTTCCATGATATTATTAAAGAATAACGCTCTAAAATATCTAAGTTTACGCTGAAATAGTTCCACAAATATCAGTTGAAAGACACCACGTTAATGTGGATTGAAATCGATCCAAATTTGTCTTTACTGAGTATTTGTAGTTGTGCTACTTCGCTGGTTGTCCTAGAGAAACTAAGGCTTGTTACTTTTACGTCCAATCTGTTTTCTAAGAAGGGAAGTTATTTTCCAAGAAGAACAGTGGGAGTAAAAGCATAACTCGAAGTTTTCTTAGGGAAACCAATGCTCGGTACTTTTACGACCATTATGTTTTCTAAGAAGGGAAATTACTTTCCAAGAAGAACAGTGGGAGTAAAAAGTATTTTTTTACGACCATTCTGTTTTCTAAGAAGGGAAGTTACTTTCCAAGAAGAACAGTGGGAGTAAAAGTACAACTCGAAGAAATTCGAGAAATACAGGAGGCTGCTTAACCTATTGAGGGAGAGCAGCGGAAGGATTTACAGATTTCTGTAAAATCTACACCTGTGGAGCCTGAAGTTCGCAGATATGAAAGAATCAGTCACTAATCCGAGAGTGAATTCTCGTTATTAGTTCAGCCTGATGATCATTGAATGTTCGCATGATCTGATGATCATTGAAAGCGACGAATCTGCGAAATTCAAAGAAGCGAAAGTGAGCCCGGACTCCGAAAAAAAAAAAATTACATTTTATGTAAGTTAGCTTCATCGATCCATTCATGGATGGAAGCAAACATATCGGAGTTGGAATCTTCGTTCTGTTGAAGTAGTCAAGGTTTTGACTTGAACAGGAACGAAGCGGAACTGTGTGTTTACTAATAGATTAGTGGGAGCGATATTGCATTTCTCAAAGTGTATGTCGATGACATACTGATTCTCGGATATAACGTCCCAACGCTGTAGTCGGTAAAGGACTAGCTTGGGAGTTGGTTTAATGATTGACATGGGTAAAGCCACGTAGTTCTTGGATTTTGGATCTAAAGATAGAGATCCAAAAGAGCTGGTAGGACAAAGTCAGGATTCTTAAATTGACAAAGTCCTACACATTTTGAGCAATCCAAGAAGGGTTTTATGCCAATGTCACATGGCATTAAGTTAAGCAAGATACAGTATCCTACGATAACTGCTGAGCTTAAATGCATGGATAAGATTCCATATGCGTCGGCAATTGGATCTATCATGTATGCCATGAAACATACTTGTTTGATGTTGCTTTAATGTTAAGCAAGACAAATAAAGACCAGTCAAATCCAGCAAAGAATCAATTTTCCTAAAGTATGTCCTAAAGTATTTGAGGAATACTAAGGATAAGTTCTTGATTTACGGAGAAAGTGAGGTGCTATAAGTCGATAGAGTCTGAAAGGCAAGTTTCCAATAGACAAAGATGATTTCCGATCACAGTCCGGTTATATCTTGTGTCTATCTGGCGGTGCAAGGCACTGTTGCAGACTCCATGACTTAAGCTGAATATTTCGCAACTTGATGTGATTTCCAGCATAGATGAGACTAGCTGCACATCAGAGGTCCAAACACCTTGAGGATAGGTATAACCTATTCCGTAAGATAAATGACAGAGAAGTTAAGTAGATCAGCAAGTTTCAACGAATGAGAACGTTGCTAATCTATTAACGAAGCCACTCCTTAGGCCTAAGCACGAGTCGCGGACTGTTGCTGTAGGATAAGTGAAATTAAGATGTAGTCTTAATTTCAGTGGGAGTTATTAAAGGGCTTTAATTAGTTATTGGATATGTTCTTGAAATAACATTTAAGATGCTTAATGAAATTATTATTTCAAGATTATTTTAACTGTGATGAAATAATCGTTCCAAAGTGATATAAACCATTTTATAGGTCATCGAAGTAAATGACTTGATCTTGAGTCATCGAAGTCATTTAGCTTGATCATGAGACCCTATATTTGATAAATGTTTTATATCATCCTGTCCCTAGTCGAAGGTTGTTGAAATTGGAACACCAACAACCGTGTGAGACTGGATTGGTACGTGACTTATGACAAAGTCTCAGTGTGTCATAGATGCGCGGCATCAAAGTCAGTACATAGGTGTATGTTTGGGAACATACGACCGGACAAGACCCGCTTATAAGAACTCTTCAGGATATTTATATCTGTGTCATAAGAGATTCTTACTACGACTATAGAGTATAGTCCTTAGACCTGAGTTCGCATGCATGTGACTGCACATGGACTGATGCACTTTGATCATTGTCTAACGCTATCGTTCTGCGATAGTTATAAGGACCTTGTTTGGGTGTATTATGAAATGCGTAGTTTACAGTGATGGAACAAGACGGGATTTGTCCCTCCAATATAAATGGAGTGAATATCTCTAGGCCAATCGGAGATTTGAATACTGGAAAATGCATGGCCATGCTCAAACGGACTGTCCCGAGTCGTTTGGATTGTCAGTATCGAATCAGAGTCCGATGAACAAGATTAGGCTTTATAAGGATGACACCAATCTTGCCTTATGACTAATCGAGATATTGAGACAAAAGGATTATGAATACAGAGAGATTCCAGTACAAGTGGGAGATTGTTGGAATTGTGTCCAGTAATCTCGGTACTGTCTCTAGAAAGTAAGAGTATGTCAATGATCAGACATAAGTCATATAATACTGGGGGTCATGATGGCTTGCTAGAGTCCGCTCATGATCTATAAGTCTTGGACTTATTGCCTTTATTATATGATCCCATATGGGTCACACGCCTAAGCTAACAGGAAAATGTGTTGGAACGGCTTAGCAGAAGTACGACAAAAGTGCCAGGCATTTGTCGTACTAAGAGAGAAAGATTAATGGGTCTGATTAAATGGGATTTAATCAGATTGGTGTTTTGGGCCCATAAGCCCAAAAGGGAAAGAGAAGGCTTTTAAAAAACCAAAAGGCCAAAACTCTTTCTCCTAACCCTAACCCTGGCCGCGATTTTCCTCTCCTCTCTGCGCCTCCCACCAGCTCGGTCTAGCAGCCGTTTTCTGTGATCGCGTGTGTGAGCCTTTGGAGGATTCATCCCTCGGTGCATCTTTCTGATCTCTGACCTGTTCAATTCCTTCCGCTGCAACAAACAGGTAAAAGGTGAGATCATCTAATGTTTCTAATCAAGAGAACCTAGATCTGTATGTTTAGGTTGATATGAATCTGTGAATTACATCAGGATCAACTAAACGGTTCCTACAGAGGCAACCCACTGTTAGGTTTGTTTTTGTTTTCATTTTTTCGTTTTGTTTTGGTGTTTTTGATTTTTCTGTTTTGGTGTGTTCAAAGGCGTGAGAAACAGGCAAAATCGCTCAGCATCGATCGGCACACTCTTTGTGTCGGTCGACACTGATGCGATTTACGGTTTGCCGATTCTATTGCGGTTCAGACACCGGTTATCTACATAACCATGAGCGTTCCCGATATGCATCGATCGACACCACTTGCGGCATCGATCGACGCAATACGACGACATGTAAGTGTTCTGTTCCCTTTTCGGATTCTCTTAATTCCGATTTTTCTTCTCACCAAGCCTAGGCTTGACACCACTGGGGACAGTGTGTTTAAAGTATGGGGGAGGTAGCTACTGACGCACGCTTTTTGTTTTCTTAGAGTCAGTCAAAAATTTGTTTTATTGAGTCAAAATTGAGTAGGAAACAAAGACTTTTTGAGGAGATTACCACACTTGAAGGAACTTAAGTAACCATTGGATGAGTTACAGATGATCTATGACTATTAGAAAACCCAACACAGTTCAGAGAATCCATTACTTGACTTCACCCTTTAACTTGACTTAATTTTCTCACTTATGGGCTTGGTATACTTTGAGTCGGATTCCTCTGTTAGTCTTGGCACAGCTTGTAAACATGTCTGATTACGGCTCCCTTCTCCCCTGCCTTGAAAGTAAAAAAAGAAAGAGATAAACTGAGGATAAGCTAGTAGCTTCGAAGTGGTCGCGGGAGTGGTAGAGACCCCTATTACCTCCTGTGCATCCATGGAAACATGTCCAAAGTAAACCCCCAGTAAGGGAAGAGCACTGATAGAAAAAAATAAAATGATACCCAGTGGGAAAAAATCAGTGCTAAGGAAGGGAAAAGAGAAGAAAGGAACCAGAAACAACAATTGAGTGGTCAGATGCTAACAGAGTAAGAAATCCATGTGTTCTTTGATCGATACCCCATAGGTGAGACCGCACTTATTAGCTTATAGAAGTCAGTATGGTGGATTTGGATGCTCTGAATGTGATTGTGGAGTTTACTCAGGATAGTTGCTAAGTGTGGGGGAAGTATATGTTGGTCTTGATGTTAGCAGGTTCATTTTCATGTGGCTTACTAAGGCGAATCTGATTGTGGTGCTCCTACGATGAAACGAGTTTCTGAAGTTTTCAAACTTCTTCTCCTGATCATGGTTTTCTGTTTGCTTGAGGGCAAGCAAAATCTACGTGTGGGGGAGTTGATATATCATGGTTTTTAGGACTTTTGTGTTGGTTTGTTCAGTTGATCCTGATTCAATTCTCATATTGATATCAACCTAAACATGCATCAGATCTAGGTGTTCTTATTTAGAATCATAACATGATCTCACCTTTTACCTGTTTGTTGCAGCGGAAGGAATAGAACAGGTCAGAGATCAGATAGATGCACCGAGGGATGAATCCTCCAGAGGTTCACACACGCTTCACAAGGAAATGGCTGCTAGACCACGAGGAAGAGAGGCGCAGAGAGAGAGGAGTAGCCGCGGCTGGGTGTTTAGGGTTGGGGAGAAAAGACTTGGCTTTTAGTCATTAAAAGCCTTCTCTTTCCCTTTTGGGCTTTTGGGCCCAATCTGATTAAATCCCATTTAATCAGACCCATTAATCTTTCTCTCTTAATACGACAAATGCCTAGCACTTTTGTCGTACTTCTGCTAAGCCGTTCCAACACATTTTCCTGTTAGCTTAGGCGTGTGACCCATATGGGATCATATAATAAAAGCAATAAGTCCAAGACTTATAGATCATGAGCGGACTCTAGCAAGCCATCATGATCCCCAGTATTATATGACTTATGTCTGATCTCGACATACTCTTACTTTCTAGAGACAGTACCGAGATTACTGGACACAATTCCAACAATCTCCCACTTGTACTGGAATCTCTGTATTCATAATCCTTTTGTCTCAATATCTCGATTAGTCATAAGGCAAGATTGGTGTCATCCTTATAAAGCCTAATCTTGTTCATCGGACTCTGATTTGATACTGACAATCCAAACGACTCGGGAAAGTCCGTTTGAGCATGGCCATGCGTTTTCCAGTATTCAAATCTCCGATTGGCCTAGAGATATTCACTCCACTTATATTGGAGGGACAAATTCCGTCTTGTTCCATCACTGTAAACTACTCATTTCATAATGCACCCAAACAAGGTCCTTATAGCTATCACAGAACGATAGCGTTAGACAATGATCAAAGTACATCAGTCCATGTGCAGTCACATGCATGTGAACTCAGGTCTAAGGACTATACTCTATAGTCGTAGTAAGAATCTCTTATGACACAGATATAAATATCCTGAAGAGTTCTTATAGTCGGGTCTTGTCCGGTCGTATGTTCCCAACATACACCTATGTACTGACTTTGATGCCGTGCATCTATGACACACTGAGACTTTGTCATAAGTCACGTACCAATCCAGTCTCACACGGTTGTTGGTGTTCCAGTTTCAACAACCTTCGACTAGGGACATGATGATATAAAACATTTATCAAATATAGGATCTCATGATCAAGCTAAATGACTTCGATGACTCAAGATCAAATCATTTACTTCGATGACCTATAAAATGGTTCATATCATTTTGGAACGATTATTTCATCACAGTTAAAATAATCTTGAAATAATAATTTCATTAAAACATAAAAAATGTTTTACAAGAACATATCAAATAACTAAAATAAGGCTCACAAAACTCCCACTCAAATTTAGATTACATTTCGATGTTTCTAATGCCTACAGCTTCAGTCAGGAACTCGAGCTTAGGCCTTGGGAGTGGCTTTGTCAACGGATCAGCGACATTATCATCTGTCGGAACTCGGCTGATCTTGACTTCCTTTCTATTAATGATGTCACGTATCAAGTGATATCTTCTTTGAACATGCTTGGATTTCTGGTGTGATCTTGGTTCCTTTGCCTGAGCTATAGCACCATTGTTGTCACAAAACAGTGCCAGAGGCTCAGCCGCATCTGGTATCACACCTAGTTCCATAATGAACTTTCGTATCCAAACAGCTTCCTTTGCTGCTTCCGAGGCGGCGATATATTCAGCTTCTGTAGTGGAATCAGCAACGGTGTCCTGTTTGGAGCTTCTCCAACTTACTGCACCGCCATTCAGACAAAAGACATAACCGGACTGTGACCGGAAATCATCTGTGTCTGTCTGGAAACTTGCGTCCGTGAATCCACTGACTTTAAGCACATCACTTCCACCGTACACCAAGAACTTATCCTTAGTATGTCTTAGATACTTCAAGATATTCTTTACGGAAATCCAATGGTTTTCACCTGGATTTGACTGGTATCTACTCGTCATGCTCAATGCATAAGCAACATCAGGACGAGTACAGATCATGGCATACATGACAGATCCTATTGCAGATGCATAAGGAATATTCTTCATGCGCTCAAGCTCAGCAGCCGACGTAGGGCTCTGCTTCTTGCTTAGCGTTGTGCCATGCACCATTGGCGTGAAGCCCTTCTTGGAATCTTTCATGCTGAATCTTTGTAGGACTTTGTCAATGTATGAGTCTTGACACAAGCCTATCAGCCTCTTAGGTCTATCACGATAGATCCTAATTCCAAGAACGTATGCGGCTTCACCCATGTCTTTCATGGAAAAACAACTTCCAAGCCAGTCTTTTACAGACTTCAGCATTGGAACATCGTTTCCGAGAAGCAGTATGTCATCGACATACAGAATAAGAAATACAATCTTGCTCCCACTAGATTTCTTATACACGCATTGTTCTTCTTCGTTTCTAATGAAGTCAAATTGCTTGATCGCTTCATCAAAACGAAGATTCCAGCTCCTCGATGCTTGCTTCAGTCCATAAATGGATTTATGAAGCTTGCATACTTTCCCAGCATTCTTCGGATCTATGTAACCGTCAGGTTGTGTCATATACACATCCTCTTCCAGGATACCATTCAGGAAGGCGGTTTTCACGTCCATCTGCCAAATTTCATAATCATGAAAAGCTGCAGTTGCTAGTAGAATCCGAATAGATTTCATCATAGCCACCGGTGAATAGGTTTCATCGTAGTCCACACCGTGAACTTGTCTGAAACCTTTTGCCACCAACCTGGCTTTATAAATCTGGACATTTCCATCCACGTCAATCTTCTTCTTGAAGATCCATTTGCACTCGATGGCTTTTACACCAGCGGGTAAGTCAACCAACGAAAATACTTGGTTGACCGACATGGAGTCCATTTCGGAATCAGTGGCCTTGCGCCACTTAGAGGAATCTGGGCCCATCATGGCTTGATTGAAGTTCGATGGTTCATCACCATCAATGATCAAAAGATCATGACAGTCAGTCACGAGGAATCCTTGATATCTCTCGGGTTCGTGACGGATCCTCCCGGATCTTCGAACTTCAGGTACTACAGGTTCAGGCTCTACAATTTCTTGTAGATCCTCCTGCTGCTCTTCCTCATTAGGTTGAGCAGTATCCTGTTCATCTTGAATTTCTTCAAGCAGTACCTTACTCCCACTGTCTTTCTTAGAGAGAAACTCTCTCTCAAGAAAGTTACAATCCCGGGCAACAAAAATCTTGTTCTCGGAACGTAGATAGAAGTAATAAGCCTTGGTTTCCCGTGGATAACCAATGAAGTAGCATTTATCAGATTTTGGTGTAAGCTTATCTGAGATTAATCTCTTGACATAGGCTTCACAACCCCAAATTCTGAGATAAGACAGTACTGGAGCCACTCCAGTCCATAATTCATATGGTGTCTTTGCTACTGCTTTTGATGGCGCTCTGTTTAGAGTGAACACTGCTGTTAGCAGAGCATATCCCCAAAGGGATACTGGAAGGTCTGTGTGACTCATCATAGATCGAACCATATCCAATAAGGTCCGATTTCTCCTTTCAGACACACCATTCCATTGAGGTGTTCCTGGAGGAGTGAGTTGGGATACGATCCCACACTCTCTCAGATGATCACTGAATTCTTGGCTTAAGTATTCTCCTCCTCGGTCGGACCGAAGAGCCTTAATGCTTTTGCCAAGTTGGTTCTGTACTTCATTTTGGAATTCTCTGAACTTCTCAAAAGATTCAGACTTATGTTTCATTAAATAAACATATCCATACCTACTGAAATCATCAGTAAAGGTAATGAAGTACTGATAGTTTCCTCTTGCATTTGTGGACATTGGGCCACACACATCAGTGTGTATCAGGCCCAATAAGTCACTGGCCCTCTCGTTAGGTTTATTAAAGGGGGCCCGTGTCATTTTGCCCATCATGCAGGATTCGCATTTCTCACATGACTCAAAGTCAAATGAGCCAAGAAGTCCATTCGAATGGAGCCTCTTGATGCGTTTCTCGCTGATGTGCCCTAAGCGACAATGCCATAGAAACGTTCGGTTTTCCTCATTAGGTTTAAACCGTTTTGTATTAATGTTATAAATTGGCGCGGATTGATCGAGTATGTAAAGCCCATTCGTAAGAGGGGCAGAACCATAGAACAAATTGTTGCGATTGAAGGAACATAATTTATTCTTAACTGAAAAATCATAACCTTCCAAATCCAACAAAGAAATTGAAATAATATTTCTGCTTATAGCAGGTACAAAATAACAATTATTAAGTTCTAAAATCAATCCCGAAGGTAAAGACAACAAGTATGTTCCTACAGCTAGTGCTGAAACTTTCGCTCCATTCCCAACTCGTAGCTCCACTTGTCCTTGCTTCAGCCTTCTACTGTTGCTGAGTGCCTGCATATTAGTACAAATATGAGCCCCACAACCAGTATCCATGACCCATGAGGTATTATCAGAAGTAGTTGTATTAACTTCTATAACAAAAATACCTGATGAAGAAGTCTCGAAAGTCTTCTTCTTTAATTCCTTTAGACCTTCCTGGAATTTCTTACAATCTCTTCTCCAATGCCCCAGTTCTTTGCAGAACCTGCACATGTCAGTAGGCCCAGCCTTGGACTTGGGCTTGGGCTTTGGCGTGTCCTTGTCCGCGACTTGGACACCCTTGGCCTTTCCCTTATCCTTAGCAGAAGACTTCTTAAACCCCTTGCCCTTTTGTACCATAAGTACATTGGGGTCCTTGGCGGTTTTCTTCAAGTTGGGCTCTGCAGTCTTGAGCATTCCGTGAAGCTCAGGCAGTGTCTTACTCAAGCCATGCATGTTAAAGTTCAGAATGAACTGATCATAGCTTGCAGGTAAAGACTGCAGAATGATGTCGCAGGCAAGTTCCTGGCTGATTGGGCAGTCGAGTTTCTGAAGATGATCGAGATAACCCATCATCTTCAAGACATGAGGACTCACTGCCGCATTCGCAGCCAACTTACAGTCCAAGAGGTTCTTAACTGTCTGGAACCTCTCGGTCCTAGCCTGCTCCTGAAAAAGCGATTTCAGGCTTGCCATGATCTCGATTGGAGACAATACACTTTCGAACTGTTTTTGCAGCTCAGGAGTCATTGTCACCAACATCAGGCAATAAACATCATTTTCATCTGACGAATGCTTTTCCCAAGCATTGTGCAGAGTCCTGGCAGCATTGGCAAGAGGCCTCTCGGGGAGGGGATCTCGAAGGACATAATCCTTCTTCTCCTGCTTGAGGACCAGCCTCAAGTTCCTTGACCATGTCAGGAAGTTCGTTCCAGTCAGCTTCTCCTTCTCGAGAACAGACCGGATCGAGAATGTGTTTTGTGTGCTTGTAGTAGTCATATCTGAAATATATAAATAAAAAGGTTATTAGTTATTATGTTCAAAATGACTAATCTCGTATTAAAATTTAATATGATTAATCACGCATTATATTCAATAACCTAAGTTACCCTCAATAGAATATAATGATTCCAAGATCCACATATAACTAAGATTAAAGTGGGCCACTGGCCGTCACCCAACCTTAGCTTATATCGGTAAGCCCTATATCGGCTAATTATATCCGTGATATAACTCTTGGTTGTGAATCTGGGCCCGAGGCCCAATCCACACTGATGTCTCAAGGCCCGGGACTCCCGATGGCCTAGTCAAGAAAACCGGACTATACAGTCATGTAATCATTAATGTCTGGGACTCCCAATGACATTTATGAATCACAAACCGTCTTACCCACGCAAAAGCAGACATCCTCACACTGTAAGGCCATGAATGCAATTGAATGGGCTTTGACAGCTGACATAGTCTGGACAAGACATCCAACGCTTGATATTATTTGAGGTTCGTAGGTTTATTAAAATTCATTCCCAAAATAAAAGATTACTATTTCGGGAAACTTTCTATTTATGGAAACCTACTATTTTTGGAAACTTTCTAAAATTGGAAACTTTCTAAAACCGGAAACTTTCTAACTTTAGAAATTTCTTTAAAATCCAAAACCCGCAAATTCAGAAAATTCTATTTTAAGAAACTTTCTAATTTCAAAATTTCGGAAACTTTAATTTAAAAACGACTTTATAATTTTATAAAATAGATTTTAAATTATTCTGAAGAAAGACTCAATTAACTGGCCCAATTGTTTTAACTTCTTGGCCCGAGGCCCAAGAATTGGTCCATGTCCAAGACATGACCCAATTGTCCAATTAATTGACATAACCGGTCTGGTTCATTAAAACTGGTCTAACCAAGTTTTAATTACTACGATGACCACAATTGTCAACCGGTTATTTACTAAACCGGAATTTCTCAATTTATTTGGTCCAACCAAATCAAATTAGAAATTCCTGGTTTAGGCACTAAATCCAATATTTCTTTCGACATTGGATTTCTTATCCCGGTTTAACCAGATTTAATAAAATTATTAAAACTGTTTATTAAACCAGAACGAAGATTTTAATCAAGTTTTGAACCGAGCCTTGAACCGAACCGATTTGGTCACGAACCAAACCGAGTTGGTCGTGACCTAGCTTCCTTCCCAAGAAACCATCGGCCAGCCGCTCAGCCGCGAGCCAACCGATCCGAGATCGAGGCGATACGCAGCCGGGACGGGACGCTTCCACGATCGCCGAGCGATCGGGATGCCGAGCACGCGAGCGGGACGGGACATGGCCGGGACGCGATCGAGACGAGCGATCGGACGCGACGCAACGATCGATCACGATCGATCGTATGATACGATCCGATCCAATCCGACCATCGCGACCGTCCGACCCGCGATCCATCCGTCCGACCGGTCCAACTCACGGCCGATCAACAAACCCGAGTCATATAGCTCGGTTTGTGATCTCTTTAATGTGTTTAGATTTTAATTCTGATTCTTAAGTGTTTTTCTTATGAGTAATGGATTCAAAACACTTCTAAACAGATTAAACAACCTAAACAATGAATCTAAACAAGAAACCTAAGAACCAATGGCTCTGATACCACTGTTGGTTTGTTCAGTTGATCCTGATTCAATTCTCATATTGATATCAACCTAAACATGCATCAGATCTAGGTGTTCTTATTTAGAATCATAACATGATCTCACCTTTTACCTGTTTGTTGCAGCGGAAGGAATAGAACAGGTCAGAGATCAGATAGATGCACCGAGGGATGAATCCTCCAGAGGTTCACACACGCTTCACAAGGAAATGGCTGCTAGACCACGAGGAAGAGAGGCGCAGAGAGAGAGGAGTAGCCGCGGCTGGGTGTTTAGGGTTGGGGAGAAAAGACTTGGCTTTTAGTCATTAAAAGCCTTCTCTTTCCCTTTTGGGCTTTTGGGCCCAATCTGATTAAATCCCATTTAATCAGACCCATTAATCTTTCTCTCTTAATACGACAAATGCCTAGCACTTTTGTCGTACTTCTGCTAAGCCGTTCCAACACATTTTCCTGTTAGCTTAGGCGTGTGACCCATATGGGATCATATAATAAAAGCAATAAGTCCAAGACTTATAGATCATGAGCGGACTCTAGCAAGCCATCATGATCCCCAGTATTATATGACTTATGTCTGATCTCGACATACTCTTACTTTCTAGAGACAGTACCGAGATTACTGGACACAATTCCAACATTTTGACCATGGTATATGTCTTTGTTATCGAGTCTTTCTATGTGTTTTGGAGTCTTTTCAGGTGTTTTACAGGTTTAAGGACATTTGGAGCCTAATTGGACGTTTTGGAAGCATTTGGGTCAATTCTGCACTATTTAGAGATCTTACAGAGTTCACTGGCTGCGTTTTCGAATTGCGTCAATCAACGCAGTATGCGCATTGTCGACGCAGTGGTCGACGCAGGGTGATTCCAAGGTTCTGCGCACAAAAATCCTGAAATTACAGTTTTTGCCCAGAAACTTTCCAGATTTGCAAAAAGGCCCAAAAACGTGTTTATACTTATATATTAGGGTTTTAAGCCATTGTTTAGGCAACGCTTTACTTACACATTATTTTATTCAGAGAGAGAGATTTGGAACACATATTCTTTGTTTCTCTTTTATGATATTTTGTTTTCTATTCATTATTATTTCTGTTTCATTGATCATGTCTGAGTAGTTTACCAATTAGGTTTAGGGATTCTCACAGGGGATTTCATGGAGTTATAGGTTGATTAATCTGTAGGGATTCATATATGTTAGTTCTTCATCTAGGTTTGTTCTTAATGCTTAATCTGAATTAGCTACCCAGATTTATGATGTTAGGTTGATTTCTGCAACGACAGTTGATTAATTAACTAGAAAGAACCTAGATGAGCAATTTGACTATTCGCAAAGAAATTTGGTTTAGGATAATTTTGAACGAAAGAACCTGATATTAATGCTTGTTTAGAACTCTAGGATTCGCAATGAATGTTGGCTTGCTAGGTTGTAATACATAGATAATATTCGCAACGAAAGTTGGTCTGTTATAATTCTGTGATTCTAGTTCTAGAACATTTCTTAATTAGGTCCTTATTGATTGATTAGCCTATGTTCCTGATTTCCTGAGAACTCCCTTGACCTGACGTTTTGCCTGATTGCTTACAAACCACTTGATTTACTTTTCTGTTCTGATTTACTGCTTTCACTACTGTTTCACCTAGCTTAATTCGACGTTCTACAATCTATCGCAAGAATCTTGAGTCTCTGTGGATTCGATACCCTATATACTACTGGTTCACGTCTGTGCACTTGCAGTGTAGATGTAGGGATTAAAACTTGATCGTATCACAAAGCAAACATTAAATCTAGTAAATACATCTTTACGAGTTGTCTCAACAATGGCTATTCATCCCGTATTTTTTTTGTTTTTATCTCTCGTACATACCCCCGGAGAGGAGCAAACTGCTCGGCATACTCCTCATGCTATTTCAGAGCAAATAATAGACCTCACTAACACTAATTCCGAGTAATTACAATTTTCCAATTCCCCTTGATGAGTTCTTGAATCTCTACAAGTATTATATCAACCTTTTTTCCTAAGCTTGTCCAAAAACAGACTTGCTTTCACGTGACTCATTACAAGCCTGCACTTTCCATTAGCTATGCAATTGTGATATCTGTATTCTTGTCTTCAACACCCATTTTTGCCTTGGTTTATCATAAGAACAATAAACCCTCCATTTAAATTTGTCATTCATGCCACACACAAACGACAGCTTCTTCGTATCCCATCTAGATTGTTTGATGTTTTTAGCTTTTCTCAATGCATACTTTACCGCTTCCTTGAAATCAAAACCGATGTAGAATGTCGATCTCAAAGCTAACTTATCACCTTTCATTATTCTCTTTTTCAAGACCATATCTTCTTCCTCATCATCAGAACTCTTTAGTATGGTGTGTCTTTCCTTAATCTCTCATCAACAAAGGTAGCTACACCTTTCTCAATCTCATATTCATATCTGCCCACTACAACCTCCACTTCATACACATCCTCGTCTAGCTCCATATCCACACCTTATATTCTTCATTACGCTCAAGTTCTGGGTCTTCCTCGATGTTATTATAAATTCCATTATCCTCCACTTCAGAATCAAGCATGGTGTTCTTATCAATTACATTGTCCAAGTGTCTCAAGTGGTTACCATTTCGTATCTCCACATCTCTTAAACATATACTAGCTACATCAATTACCTCCTAGTCTACCTAAGACACAACAAAATTCAAAACCCACAAAAGGATTCAACTTCATACGTATGAGCATCGACATTGACATTCTCTGTTCCATCACACACCAAATTGTCTCTAACATCTCTTTTCTTCTCGTTCTCAAGGCACGACATTTGTAGATGTTCTTCGAATTGAATGTGGACTGCATTTAATACATCATCATCCATCGTCGACAGACTCGACGACTGGAAATCACTAATTTAAAGACAGCCAAATCACCAGAATCTACGATAAACTCTAATCCAGAATAAAACTATCGGGTTAGGTTTTAATTTAGGTTAGAGAAGTCGGGTTGGGTTTAAGGGTTCAGGGTCGGGCAATCAGTTTTTAATAAACGCAATTTGGCACTCTAAACATGCGATTAACGATATTACTTACAATTGTCGAATAACTAAGAAGTAGATATGTAAGGAGTTAGTTTACGATAGTTCTATAGATTACGTCTAAATGTCATGAGCATTAGAAAAGAAAATTATGGGGGTAGGGGGAGGGAGAGGGGCGGCAATCAATAGGCAACCCTAGAAAAGTAGATCAATTTAAGCTATACTAGATATTGGCCCGCGCTACGCAGCATGGATATTTTTTTAATTATTTTTGTGTTTTAATTTCTAATAAAAGTATAGTAATGTTGTAATGTAGCACTTTAATATGAACATGAGAGTTAATGGAATAGAAAGCATGTTTTGTTTCTTATTTGAAAAAACAAGAAAAAGGTTAAATACAAAACGTTTCTAATGGATATATTCGGTTGTTCTGTTTTTTTTTCTTTCTTGTTTTCCACGACCACGTTTATGTCATTCGTCGTATTTTGTCTTCCTCATTTGCCCTGCATCTTTTGTCTAATTAGTTTAAGAATCTGATTATATTTGTGTTATAATACAAATATTTTTTCATACCTTGTTTTGCAACTTGAAGATTGTTGAATATCTCTTTATAGACAACATTTTTATCGTTGGCGTTGTTGTCTTTCTTTCTGTTTCACTCCAAATATTTAGTCCTTTTCTTGAGGTGACTCTGGATAAAGCAACATATAGTTGTCCATGACTGAGGACTGGTTAAGGCAGATAGATCCCTACATTTTGCAAGCTTTGTTCTTGACTTTTGTTGATTGTCATAGCATAGCAAACTCTCAGTGGGAATTGCCTTCTTATCATCTTGTATGGACAGTTTGTATCTGCAGTTGTCAAATTAATCCATGGTATAAGGATTCTCTTGCCAACGTTTTTCCCAACCAAATATCTACTTCGAGCACTCTATCTCCCAACCGAGTAACCATGAGTCTAGTTTCGTTACATAAACCCTTTTTTGGTTTATGTTTCTCAAAAGTATAACTGGTGCGTGTTTTTCAATTGAATCTTATGATTTGGTAACCCTGAACACTTAAGGTCGTCAATAGATTTACTCTGTTCACATCGTCGTCTTCTTGATCAATTGTGCCAGTGCTTAGATATTCCCTCATTTCGCCACCATTATTTTTGAGAAAAAAACTCATTGATCTCGTCTACTGTTTCGTTCCCGGTGTAAGGATGGCACGCACTTTTAGATACTCCCAGTCCTGATATGAAGTTCTTAAATTTGGGAAAGTAGCTTGCAAGATTTCTTCTAAAGGGCTTTATATCCCGGGCAGAAGCAGTGAATCGTCGATTTCTATATTTTTGTCGTCCACACTATCTTCTGCTTGAGAGCAATGTGTTTTAGGGCTTTTCGGATGCAGTTGGGTCAACAAAACTCATGATATCTTTACGTGTTCGATCCAATGCTTCAAATGTATTTCGATGTGCCATTGGTGCCTCATCCCCTATGATTAGAGATGCTTCTTGGATAAGTTCTGCAAGAAATGTGCTTGTTTTGATGTCACACATTGACTCGTCATGCAGATCTAACGGAATCTTAAACCGCAAATGTGATGTTCTACCACCCGGTAAAAGTGTTGCAGCTATACCCGACGTTGCAACTGGAGGGACTATTTGTTTCTGTGAGCGGAGCTTGGAGATTAGTGTATTATAAACGTAAGTCTTCCCAGTGCCTCCTGGTCTGTAAAGAAAGAAAAGTTTCCCTTTTCCATTGTCGACTGAATCCATGACTTCTTCATAAATGTCTAACTGATCAGAATTGAGTTTAGAGAACAACTCTAAACGTACCGCTTTCTCGTCTTCAACGATGTAGTTCTTCTCCTAAAAAATCATCGAGTTATTAACACTTTCAAGGATATTCTTCTCTGGTAACGACATGTCAGGATAGTCTGATAATGACTTGTCACTTTCATTGAGAAGTTTCTGAAGCTCGATCAAAACATATTGCTGAATTTGTTCATCCTCTAGTTGGAGATCTGGAAAATCAAGTCTTATACGTTGCATGTGTAGGATCATCGCTTAAACTCCTCCAATAATGTTTCTATAACTTCAATGGATCCATAACTTCTCCAAATATTAACACAACAAAAAATAACTCTCGTAGTTGTCTTGAGGAAGCCCAATGTGAAAATTCATCAATTGCTTCATGCCATTCTTTATCTCCATCTAAGAGACCCATTGCATGACAAGCCTCTTTGCTGCTCTTGTATGTTACATCCCCAACTGTTAGATTTCAGCAAAGTTCATACATCCTTTAGCATGGTTTAACAGCATTCGTAGGTAATATTTATCCCCAGCTGATGGATTGACGTTAACTATCCTCCCAATGCTTGCTGCGCTTTGACGTCTAGTCAGTCTCTTTCGGCTGTCTCATACATAATATCTTGGAAACTGAATAAACGTAAGGGTGTGTGCGAACGGATCACGTTTATTAGTTTCCATCCACCTAAGTAACATTGTATGCTGGGAAGTTGTTCTGGTCACAACGTCTTCCAAGTCTTGGTTCTCATTAATGATCACGCTTTGTTCTCCTTCCAAATGGAACATGAGCTTCTGCACAGCTGGTTTCTGGTGGCATATATCGAAAGAAAATATTCGCCATGCTGCTTCGCATGCTGATTGATAACGACATTCTTAGTAATTCTGAATCTTGTTAATTTCAATCTGATCTGATGATGAACTTTCTTGACCGCTTCAGGTGTGTTGGAAGATAATGGTTGCTTTGTCAACTCCTTTGGTGATGTACTTGAAAAGATACTTGATAACTTATAAAGTGTTACACCACTCAACATTGATATGTGTTGGAATTGTGTCCAGTAATCTCGGTACTGTCTCTAGAAAGTAAGAGTATGTCGAGATCAGACATAAGTCATATAATACTGGGGATCATGATGGCTTGCTAGAGTCCGCTCATGATCTATAAGTCTTGGACTTATTGCTTTTATTATATGATCCCATATGGGTCACACGCCTAAGCTAACAGGAAAATGTGTTGGAACGGCATAGCAGAAGTACGACAAAAGTGCTAGGCATTTGTCGTACTAAGAGAGAAAGATTAATGGGTCTGATTAAATGGGATTTAATCAGATTGGGCCCTAAAGCCCAAAAGGGAAAGAGAAGGCTTTTAATGACAAAAAGCCAAGTCTTTTCTCCCCAACCCTAAGACCTAGCCGCGGCTACTCCTCTCTCTCTGCGCCTCTGTTCCTCGTGGTCTAGCAGCCATTTCCTTGTGAAGCGTGTGTGAACCTTTGGAGGATTCATCCCTCGGTGCATCTATCTGATCTCTGACCGGTTCTAATCTTTCCGCTGCAACAAACAGGTAAAAGGTGAGATCTTGTTATGATTCTAAATAAGAACACCTAGATCTGATGCATGTTTAGGTTGATATCAATATGAGAATTGAATCAGGATTAACTAAACGAATTCCTACAGTGGTATCAGAGCCATTGGTTCTTAGGTTTCTTGTTTTAGATTCATTGTTTAGGTTGTTTAATCTGTTTAGAAGTGTTTTGAATCCATTACTGATAAGAAAAACACTTAAGAAACTGATTTGAATCCTGAACAAACACTTGAATCACAACACCGAGCTATATGACTCGATTATTGTGATCGGCCATAGAGGATCGACCGGCTTGGCCGGTTGGTTATTACGGCCGAGAGGTATGGCCGGTTGGGTCGGGATCGGCTCATGGGCGACTGGATCGGACACGACGCACGGACGGATCACGGATCGCGTCGCGTGGTCGATCCGATCAGCCGAGGACCGCACGATCGATAGCGATCGGATCGTCGCGCCTCGTCCCGTCTGCGATCGTACCGTCTCACGTCCCGAGCTCGTCCGATCATCGTCCCGTCCAGCTGCATCCCGATCGCGTGAGGCTCGGCCGTCCGTGGATCGTGGATTGAACGCGGCTGGTCGGCTGTGATCGTGTGGATTAGGTCACGGCCGTGGATGGTCCGTGACCGGTTCGTTTCGGTTCGGTTCAAAACTTAATTAAAATTAATCGTTCTGGTTTAATAAACAGATTTAATAATTTTATTAAATCTGGTTAAACCAGAATAAGAAATCCAATGTCGAAAGAAATATTGGATTTAGTGCCTAAACCAGGAATTTCTAATTTGATTTGGTTGGACCAAATAAATTGAGAAATTCCGGTTTAGTAAATAACCGGTTGACAATTGTGGTCATCGTAGTAATTAAAACTTGGTTAGACCAGTTTTAATGAACCAGACCGGTTATGTCAATTAATTGGACAATTGGGTCATGTCTTGGACATGGACCAATTCTTGGGCCTCGGGCCAAGAAGTTAAAACAATTGGGCCAATTATTTGAGTCTTTCTTCAGATAAATTTAAAATTTATTTTATAATATTATAAAGTCGATTTTAAATTAAAGTTTCCGAAATTTTGAAATTAGAAAGGTTTCTTAATATAGAAGTTTCTGAATTTGCGGGTTTTGGATTTTAAAGAAATTTCTAAAGTTAGAAAGTTTCCGGTTTTAGAAAGTTTCCAATTTTAGAAAGTTTCCAAAAATAGTAGGTTTCCATAAATAGAAAGTTTCCCGAAATAGTAATCTTCTATTTTGGGAATGATTTTAATAAACCTACGAACCTCAAATAATATCAAGCGTTGGATGTCTTGTCCAGGCTATGTCAGCTGTCAAAGCCCATTCAATTGCATTCATGGCCTTACAGTGTGAGGATGCCTGCTTTTGCGTGAAAAAGACGGTTTGTGATTCATAAATGTCATTGGGAGTCCCAGACATTAATGATTACATGACTGTATAGTCTGGTTTTCTTGACTAGGCCATCGGGAGTCCCGGGCCTTGAGACATCAGAGTGGATTGGGCCTCGGGCCCAGATTCACAACCAAGAATTATATCACGGATATAATTAGCCGATATAGGGCTTACCGATATAAGCTAAGGTTGGGTGACGGCCAGTGGCCCACTTTGATCTTAGTTATATGTGGATCTTGGAATCATTATATTCTATTGAGGGTAACTTATGTTATTGAATATAATGCGTGATTAATCATATTAAATTTAATACGAGATTAATCATATTGAACATATTAACTAAAATCCTTTTATCTTAATTTTCAGTTATGACTAGCACAAACAATCAAAACACTTTCTCGATCCGGTCTGTCCTTAAGATGGACAAGCTAAACGGATCAAATTTCTTGACTTGGTCGCGGAACCTGAGGCTAGTCCTCAGACAGGAGAGAAAGGACTATGTCCTTGAGAGAGCTCTCCCCGTGAGGATCGGGTCCAATGCTTCTCATGCAGTATATGATGCTTGGAATAAGCATTATAATGATGCGGTAGATGTGCGTGGTCTGATATTGGCTACCATGGATTCAGACTTGCGGAAGCAATATGAGAACATGGAGTCGCCAATAGAGATGATCAGCAGCCTGAAATTGAAATTTCAGGAGCAGATAAGAGTGGAGAGATACCAGTTGGTTAAATCTCTCACTAGCTGCAAGCTACCAAATGATCATCCAGTGAGTCCTCATGTCAGTAAAATGATGGGTTACATTGATAACCTGAGGAAACTGGATTATCCAGTTAGCCAAGAATTGGCAACTGAGATCATTCTGCAGTCACTGCCGTCAAGCTATGATAAGTTCAGAAGGAACTATATCAAGAAAGGCTTAACGAAGACGCTGACTGAACTGCATGATATGCTCAAGACAGTTGAGCCAAACGTGAAGAGTACCCTGTACAATCTCGTGAATGAGAAGGGTAGGTTTACTAAACCTAATGCTGACAAGGGTGAAGACAAAGTTGTCCAGATTTTGAATCATGGCAAGCGTGTGTCTTCTGAGCCCGAATCAGATACCTCTTACGTTGGTAAGTGCTGCTACTGTAAGGAGACAGGGCATTGGAAGAGAAATTGCATTAAATTCATGGAAGATGATGAGGAGTTGAAGTTGATGTATGAGACTACTTCCTCAGGTATTCATGTTATTACTTCAAGTTCTACCTTAAAGGTATTAGATACTGGTTGTGGCACTGATATTTGTGATAATATGCAGAGCCTAAGCAACAGTAGAACGTTGAAGGAAGGGCAAGTGAAACTACATGTCTGGAAGGAGCTTGGGATGCTGCCTCAGCCGTAGGGTTTTCACTTATAGATCCCTTTGAGGCTTGGTTTTGTATTAAGTAATTGCTACAATGTACCTGCTTTAAGCAGATTGTCTTTCATTTTCTTGTAAGAATTTGAATGTTTTTCATTTTGATAAAAGACAAGTTTTGTTCTTTTGATCTTAATGAAATATTAATTGTAGCACCCTATTCATGGAATGGGTTTTATATCTTAAACCAAAGAGTGCCTAAATATAACATAAGTACCGAATTGGTTTAAATCTGATGAATTAAACCTGATTTTTCTTGGCATAAAGTCTTGGTCACATAGAGTAAGTCGGATTCAGAAATCCCATAGTCATGGACTGTTGGGCTCATTTGATGAAATATCTTATGAGACTTGAAGTCTGTTTACTAGACCAAAAGGTAAAGGGCCTATCTTAGCCGAGCTAGAGAAAGGCCCAAAGGCTTATTGGACCTGGAACATACTCATGTATGTGGCCCAATGAGCAGTAATGCCAGAGAAAATCTCCTGTACTTCATTGTCTCTACTGATTACTTCAGTGAGTGTGACTGTGTTCATTTGATGAGACACAAGTCGGAATTCTTTGACATGGTCGAAAGAGTTCCAGAATGAAGTATAGGATCTGAATGACAAAGTATTAAGACTCTGGATTAAATCACGAGTAAGAATACTTAAGTCATTGATTGTGTGATCATCTGAATGAGTGTGAAATCGTTTCACAGCTCATTTCTCCTGAAAACCTGAAGGTGTTTCTGTGAGAAAGAATCAGATCTTATTAGAAATGATTAAAGATGAGTCACACGAATCTTCCATGATATTATTTAAGAATAACGCTCTAAAATATCTAAGTTTACGCTGAAATAGTTCCACAAATATCAGTTGAAAGACACCACGTAAATGTGGATTGGAATCGATCCAAATTTGTCTTTACTGAGTATTTGTAGTTGTGCTACTTCGCTGGTTGTCCTAGAGAAACTAAGGCTTGTTACTTTTACGTCCAATCTGTTTTCTAAGAAGGGAAGTTATTTTCCAAGAAGAACAGTGGGAGTAAAAGTATAACTCGAAGTTCTCTTAAGGAAACCAAGGCTCGGTACTTTTACGACCATTCTGTTTTCTAAGAAGGGAAATTACTTTCCAAGAAGAACAGTGGAATAAAAAGTATTTTTACGACCATTCTGTTTTCTAAGAAGGGAAGTTACTTTCCAAGAAGAACAGTGGGAGTAAAAGTACAACTCGAAGAAATTCGAGAAATACAGGAGGCTGCTTAACCTATTGAGGGAGAGCAGCGGAAGGATTTACAGATTTCTGTAGAATCTACACCTGTGGAGCCTGAAGTTCGCAGATATGAAAGAATCAGTCTCTAATCCGAGAGTGAATTCTCGTCATTAGTTCAGCCTGATGATCATTGAAAGTTCGCATGATCTGATGATCATTGAAAGCGACGAATCTGCGAAATTCAAAGAAGCGAAAGTGAGCCAGGACTCCGAAAAATTACATTTTATGTAAGTTAGCTTCATTGATCCATCCATGGATGGAAGCAAGCATATCGGAGTTGGAATCTTCGTTCTGTTGAAGTAGTCAAGGTTTTGACTTGAACAGGAACGAAGCAGAACTGTGTGTTTACTAATAGATTAGTGGGAGCGATATTGCATTTCTCAAAGTGTATGTCGATGACATACTGATTCTCGAATATAACGTCCCAACGCTGTAGTCGGTAAAGGACTAGCTTGGGAGTTGGTTTAATGATTGACATGGGTAAAGCCACGTAGTTCTTGGATTTTGGTTCTAAAGATAGAGATCCAAAAGAGCTGGTAGGACAAAGTCAGGATTCTTAAATTGACAAAGTCCTACACGTTTTGAGCAATCCAAGAAGGGTTTTATGCCAATGTCACATGGCATTAAGTTAAGCAAGATACAGTATCCTACGATAACTGCTGAGCTTAAATGCATGGATGAGATTCCATATGCGTCGGCAATTGGATCTATCATGTATGCCATGAAACGTACTTGTTTGATGTTGATTTAATGTTAAGCAAGACAAGTAAAGACCAGTCAAATCCAGCAAAGAATCACTGGATTGCCGTAAAGAATATCCTAAAGTATTTGAGGAATACTAAGGATGAATTCTTGAGTTACGGAGAAAGTGAGGTGCTACGAGTCGGTAGAGTCTGAAAGGCAAGTTTCCAATAGACAAAGATGATTTCCGATCACAGTCCGGTTATATCTTGTGTCTATCTGGCGGTGCAAGGCACTGTTGCTGACTCAATGACTTAAGCTGAACATTTCGCAGCTTGGGAAGTGGCGAAAGAGGTTGTTTGGAAAGAAGAGTTCGTCGCTGAACTTGATGTGATTCCCAGCATAGATGAGACTAGCTGCACATCAGAGGTCCAAACACCTTGAGGATAGGTATAACCTATTCCGTAAGATAAATGACAGAGATGTTAAGTAGATCAGCAAGTTTCAACGAATGAGAACGTTGCTAATCTATTAACGAAGCCACTCCTTAGGCCTAAGCACGAGTCGCGGACTGTTGCTGTAGGATAAGTGAAATTAAGATGTAGTCTTATTTTCAGTGGGAGTTATTAAAGGGCTTTATTTAGTTATTGGATATGTTCTTGAAACAACATTTAAGATGTTTAATGAAATTATTATTTCAAGATTATTTTAACTGTGATGAAATAATCGTTCCAAAGTGATATAAACCATTTTATAGGTCATCGAAGTAAATGACTTGATCTTGAGTCATCGAAGTCATTTAGCTTGATCATGAGACCCTATATTTGATAAATGTTTTATATCATCCTGTCCCTAGTCGAAGGTTGTTGAAATTGGAACACCAACAACCGTGTGAGACTGGATTGGTACGTGACTTATGACAAAGTCTCAGTGTGTCATAGATGCGCGGCATCAAAGTCAGTACATAGGTGTATGTTTGGGAACTTACGACCGGACAAGACCCGCTTATAAGAACTCTTCAGGATATTTATATCTGTGTCATAAGAGATTCTTACTACGACTATAGAGTATAGTCCTTAGACCTGAGTTCGCATGCATGTGACTGCACATGGACTGATGTACTTTGATCATTGTCTAACGCTATCGTTCTGCGATAGTTATAAGGACCTTGTTTGGGTACATTGTGAAATGAGTAGTTTACAGTGATGGAACAAGACGGGATTTGTCCCTCCAATATAAATGGAGTGAATATCTCTAGGCCAATCGGAGATTTGAATACTGGAAAATGCATGGCCATGCTCAAACGGACTGTCCCGAGTCGTTTGGATTGTCAGTATCGAATCAGAGTCCGATGAACAAGATTAGGCTTTATAAGGATGACACCAATCTTGCCTTATGACTAATCGAGATATTGTGACAAAAGGATTATGAATACAGAGATTCCAGTACAAGTGGGAGATTGTTGGAATTGTGTCCAGTAATCTCGGTACTGTCTCTAGAAAGTAAGAGTATGTCGAGATCAGACATAAGTCATATAATACTGGGGATCATGATGGCTTGCTAGAGTCCGCTCATGATCTATAAGTCTTGGACTTATTGCTTTTATTATATGATCCCATATGGGTCACACGCCTAAGCTAACAGGAAAATGTGTTGGAACGGCTTAGCAGAAGTACGACAAAAGTGCTAGGCATTTGTCGTACTAAGAGAGAAAGATTAATGGGTCTGATTAAATGGGATTTAATCAGATTGGGCCCTAAAGCCCAAAAGGGAAAGAGAAGGCTTTTAATGACAAAAAGCCAAGTCTTTTCTCCCCAACCCTAAGACCTAGCCGCGGCTACTCCTCTCTCTCTGCGCCTCTGTTCCTCGTGGTCTAGCAGCCATTTCCTTGTGAAGCGTGTGTGAACCTTTGGAGGATTCATCCCTCGGTGCATCTATCTGATCTCTGACCTGTTCTAATCTTTCCGCTGCAACAAACAGGTAAAAGGTGAGATCTTGTTATGATTCTAAATAAGAACACCTAGATCTGATGCATGTTTAGGTTGATATCAATATGAGAATTGAATCAGGATTAACTAAACGAATTCCTACAATATGCACTTTATACTTTTTAAGCAAAGGCATATTATGTGGGATTACGTAGCAGTTGTCTAGTCTTGTTTCACCCTTCATAACAAACTTCCCCACATCATCGTGTCTTCTGTATATAATATACCCTTCCTTATCAACTGATGTACTCTGAACGAATGGCCTTGGGTATATTTTGGTGCACACCCCTTTCTCCATGCATGAGTTATTTGGCCGGTTCACTCGACAAGGACCATGCATCATATGCTTCTTAACCAACTCATATCCTTCCAGATCTTCTCTCTCATTAGATATCTCAGATTTAATGATCTCATCAACATCAACAATGGATGGATCTCGGATTGCATCGTCTAGCCATATAAGTATGTGCGCATGCGGTAGGCCCCTTTTTAGAAACTCGATGGTGTAAACAAATGTTAAAATTAAGAATGGTTAATGATTATTTTCAAAAACATGTTTAAACTATAATATTTAATACTTAAAATAAAGGGAATATACTTGCAATTAAGGGGCCAAAAAACGTCCCTTCCTTCGAATCTAAGACCAACTCCTCGAGCTTCATTTTGAAAACACGAGTGCTTATATTCGGCCTTTCATTTACTGAATCATGTCCATAGGTTTCCAAGTGTTCCTTGATTTCTTCCCATCCTGGATTTTTTTGTTATAGTAATAAACAGATGAAGGTTTCCATATGTACAACAGATCGCCATTGCGTCATGATAGTTTTCCACCATGTATTGTGGTCCTCCTGTGAACGACGACGCTATAATTATTATTCTTCCTAATGACTTAGGATCAGTATCCCCTCTCCCAACAACATCACATACATTATTGTAGAGGTCAGCTCTGATTTTCTTCTGGTTAATATTGTGAAACTTTAAGCGTTCTTCTGCAATACAAGTGTACGCGTCCACGATAAATTGATGAAACAAACGGCCTCCTTTGATGATTTTTTCCCTTCATGCAATCTTGTTTGGATTTGATATGCATAGTACTCTCGTATCGTGACAAATTCTCGCATGATCTTTGACCCAGTTTCAGTAACATATGGAATTTGTAGATGGAATCCACTTTCTTCGTAAGGGAACAATAGTGGGTACTGTAATGCCATATAATGAGGGTGTAAGCTTGAAATTTGCTGAAGCTCTGATGTCTTGTATTGGATAATGATATCTCGTTCAGCAAATTTTCCGACAATTAATCTTGCGGTTTCATCTGATGCCGGCAAATCATGTTTTCTACCCTTCTCTCTCACACCAACATGACGTATGGTAAACTCTTCACATCTGCCCGACTCATACAAATCCCTTGACTTCCTGAATTCGGATGCCAACTAATTATGTTCATCAAGCATGCTAATAAAATCTTCGACAATTCTTTCTTGAAGCTTTGAAGAATTGATATTCCTTGACATTGTCTTGATTCGATTCTGGACTTCATTCCTCGTATCGACAATGTATAGCTGACAAAATTTAGGCGGTTTCCCTTCCGGCGGAACAGGGAGCCTAATCGGTGGTATATCTGTCCTTGTATTCGATATGCGTATGGCCCATACCCAGACAACATCGAGTGATCGACGTTAGCTCCTATAGACGTGAAAGCTTGCAGAGAGTTGTAAGCCTTGATGTTTTCTTTGAAGTGAGGTTTATCTAGAAGCTCCTTGAGTTGATGTGGCGGTTCTCGTATTTTTGGCAAAGATACTCTTCCTTTCCCACAACATATTGAAAATATGTGAATTCCACCTCTTCTCATCTCCGTGCTTCATTTTTCCCAAACCAATGCACGACATTTAGGACACTCCACAAGTTTATTTTCTCGTTCTCGTCGCTTCTTTTTAGATCCTGATTTAGATATGTCCTTAAAATGTCAAACGCTACTTAGGTTTTACATCTGATCATATTTTGGTATATATACATATACTTAAGTGGTATAAATGCTCCTTGATTACGTTAAAATAACTAATTTGAAAAACTAAAACATTATGTATGTTATATACATATTATAAATATTATTTTTATATGTACATAGGTACATATATATATATATATATATATTATTTAAATTAGTATTTGAATATCTGTGGACAATTTAAAATTAATGGAGAGATATGTTTATTAGTTTATACAATATATATGTTTCCTTTCAATAATTGGTTTATATATACCATATGTACAAGTGAACAAAATAAACATATTTTGGGTTATATATATAACACTTTAAATTCAATCTAATAATTTCTTTTTTCATACACAAATTAAATGTACTCCTTAAAGAATAATTTGGCTAACCTCTTTTGTTATGGTAGGTGTTATTTGTGTAAGACTCTTGGCTCATAGAATCTGGAGCCTTTTCTTCCTAGCTTGTCGTGCAGTATCTGTTTTGAAATCATATCAATTACGGAAAGTTTTGGTGGAAATATAATTGTTTATATGTGTATCTGTTTAAGCAACTACATCGACAGTGGAAAACAGGGAATCCCTAAACTCTGAAATTGTATATCCTTACCTCTTGGATCATCTTGATGTATATTCCTTTCACCTGGTGAAATTGATAATAGATTCAGACAATTTTTCAAATAACCCAGATCAACCATATGCTTTATTGTTGACGCTGACCATGATGCTGTCCGCGAGCTGTCCTTAGTAGGTTCATTATGTTAGACCTTGCACTTTTGTGGTCATGGCTTCTCGAGAGTTCCATCTAACTCGTCTAGCAAGGAGTCGATTTTTTGTTAAACAATTAAACGTGCAGGATTTGTTAATGGTGTTAGACCGATTTGCGTAAGGTATGAGACTTTTATGTACCTAGAATTGCTTCGGTTTCGTTAATATGATTTTGACCGATACAAAAGTTGAAGCATTCCCTTCAGTAGTCGTTTTGCAAATTTTATTGATTGTTAGTTTAAGCTTAGCCAAGCATTAAAAAGCACTGAATTCTAGTATCACATTCAGTATGTTCGTATGAAGTATAGGAATTGAAATTCCTAGAAAACCAATCTCTTCACATGTTCGTTTGTGTCTATACATCGGGTATTTAAAGACATATATTTGTCTTCTCTGATGTTCCCATATGTCTTTGGCTCTATACCAATGAAGCATCTTCTCGGGTCTGTTAATGGCGGAACCGGACTATGACGAGACATATTTAACAATGAAGCAGACTATGATTGGAATCGGGAAGACAATTACTCCTCTACCCTGACTTTTTTTTTAAATGAGCAAAAGATGCCATTTGCGACTCGAACTTTAGTCGTCTTAGGGTGGATACATTATAGACACCACCAGACTATGAACATTTGATTACTTTAATAGGCTATTTTTAAATATGTGTATATTTGATTGTTGGAATTTATAAGAATATAAGATATTATTCTTTCACTACTCAAATGTGTGTAGATATTATCAATTGAGATCCTGGAAATTGACTTATGTAAGTGATTTAGACATTATTTTATATAACCAAATTGGAGTTTATTTAAAAATTATTTTACTTGTATAATTTGATATCCAAACAATATGTTTTTTATTATTTAGGAAACGACATGAAACAAATGTAAACAAATCTAATGTAGTTTTTGGAAACTAACTTAAAACAAATATAACTTTGGTTCAATATTATGGATTCTAAAAAGAACAAACAACTAATGTTGTTTACTCCACTCGCATATTCTTGGCCTTCTTTTCAACATTGTCTTCTTGATCATTTGTTGCATCTACCACATGCTGACTTTCCTTGTTTTCAATTTCAGATGGAATTTCTGGGTTGAGGAAGTTGGGACGGATGTCCCCATCTTCGATCTTGATGTTCTTGGCCTCCTGCGTGAGGTACATTTAGCTTAAATGGGTATTGTATATATGTATGATGGTTGTTTGGTTATATCTATATTACCTTCGTTTTTTCGAGAGTTTCTGGTTCATGAACACGACTTTCTTGGATGATCCTGGTAACTTTGAAATTTTGGTTAGAGGTTTCGAAGTTGTACTTTGAAATCTTAACTTGGAAAGCCATTGTTTTCTCTATCACTTCTAGCAGACTTTTTGGTATTGCCTGGTCATTGGTGGTGCTACCTCCTTGTCCCTGTTCATATCCATTAGCTAATGTTACTTTAAAGTATAGAGGGAAATAAGATACGAATGAATGTAGTGTTCAATATGACCAGATACCTCAGTTTGAGTTAGTTCTTCTTCTGTAGAGTGAGTGATTCTTCTTGCATCCCGGTCAAAAAGGACAAAGGTAGCAGTTTTATCCTCATACTGAACTATTAAATCCACCCTGAACCTGATAGATGTTGTAAATATATTAGAACAAATTATGTATAGTTATCGATCAGTAATGTGGTATGGTAAATATTTGAACTTTTAACTTACTTTGCAATCCCAACCGCGGTGGTTGAATCACATTTGTTGCAGATCAAGGATGTCCCAAAACGGGATAGTTTCTTCGCACATGCACCACACGACAATTACTTCCATCCACCAAGGCCGTTGACGTCAATAATCTTTGCATGGCAAATAACTTCTTTCAATTGGTTCACTCCGCTTGAGATGTAGTCAAGTATCTCTTGGATCGTCTGAATCTCCACAGCAGGCGTGATAGTTTCATTGTCAAAAAATTTGTTGCTTCTTCTGTTGGTTCAATACCCATCCTACATATTGCTTAATTAATTAGGATGAATTATCACATATAGTTAATAATTTTTGTCATTTGTACTCGAATACACTAACCTTGTCATGATATCTTTGACCAACGGCAAATTGAAGTTAATAAAAACCTTTGTCACTCCACTTGAGTTTAGATACAACTTCCCTATTCAATCGCACAGACGGTATTAGTAACAGAAATGAATATATAAACCATTAGAGATAGTTATTAACAGCTGACCTGCAAATATCTTAGGATTCAAACATGTTACTACGATCACAGTGCAAGCTAGGGCAGTCTGTTGGAACTATTGACGGAAATTAGCTGTTTGATCATCCCATAGTGTCATCCAGATAGTGGAGTTTCTGTCATAGAATTTCATGTGTTAGTTTTTATGAAACAAATACTATAATCAGCAATGTGTAAAACCATTCATGAATCAGATACTTACTCTTTGAGCAATAGTAGCAACACAATATTCGTTTGTTGCTTGGATCATCTAAGCTCGGGCCTTGGACTGACAGGATTTTCCCGACAACATCTTCAACAGGGGAAGCATGATTAATATTTCAGCAGAAAAATATTAAGCCACATGTCATTTTAAAATAATGAAACAAAGAAGAGTTACCTAGCAGGTGTATGTTGGTCCCTGCAAAACTCTGGAACTCTGAATAGCTATGAACTCTGAATTTCTCATGCTTGGTAATGCAAACATCCTCATCGACTTTGGTAACATTAGTTATATCAGTGAACCGGAATGTTAGCGGGTTGTCAGTCACCTTGTAGAGGTTGTAACTTGGTACAACTTCAAAATTCGTAATCAGGTAGATGCTTCCTTCAACCAGCAGATCCTTGTACAAGTGGATTCTTCTAAAATAGATTGAGGCTTGAACAAAATTGTCCTGCGTTTAATATTAGATATGCATTAGGCGCAGTCAAATTAAACAATAAGGATGATGTTATTTTATTTGTAATGTTTCGGGGAAAGATACCTTTTCATCAAGTAGGAGTAGATCAAGACTCATTAGGGCACCGTTCAGTTTGTAGTTTTCAGCTTCCCACATCCGTAACAAGCGTACAAGTACAGTTTGTTTCTTCCTTCCTGACTCAAGTTCGTCGAGATGGACCTTTGTGGTCAGAAGAGCGTCCAAGCTTGTGTTTTTGGAATCTTTGGTTGCGGTCTGCAATTAGATTAAATGATTAAACACTTGAACTTATAAACTATCTGTAAATTAGAATCGTTGTAGGAGTGATTCGAATAACCTTAGTAGGTATCACTTGGCTGTAAGAAGAGTCTGACAGACCAACTTTAGATCCTGGACCATCCTTAGATAGCTGTTCGGAGGACATTGTATTGTTGGAGACGGGATTAGAGACAAAAATAATAGATGAGATATTAGTAATTCAGAGCTCAAACTTGAACTGGTTTACTGCAAAAGATAAGAGTAAGGGTGAGAGTTGATACCTAAACTTTGAAATTTCTTTCGATTGTGGAAGAGGAAGGCAATTGAAGTTGATATATATACAGTGGCATAGAAGAACTTATTGGCTTGCATGTGATTATGTGTTCTTCCCTACATTAATGTGATGATAAGAAACATTACCGCCAAAAGGATATGAAAAAGATGGATTCGGAGGTTGACAGTCACATACCGTGAGAGACTCAGGAGGAGGAGGGAATGCCTAGGGAAATAAAACGAATGAAGGATTGCAAAGTTTGAGGGAATTTATTTTTTATGATGGTCAAATGTCAGAATAATTATTGAGATTCCCAATAAGCTGGAATAAACATGGGGAGCATGAATAGTTCTTGTCTAATCTTTACTATATATGTAGTAGTCGTGGGTTTTAGAAACTTCATTTGAACTAATATTTTTCTCTTTTAACCATAAAAATCCGCTTTCTCTCTAAACCTAATGGATTTGCCATATGATATGTTAGCTATCATTCTAAGCAAAGTGGGGGAAGAATCTCACCAGGATTTTATCGAGTGCATGAGGTCTTGCCGAACATTCCGTTTGCTGGCCAAGTATCCCAATGTTCTGCAGAAGTTGATGCTTGATCAGACCTTCCCGCTTCCCTTAGAGAGTATTAATCCTGAAAATTCCAACATAATCTATGAGTGTGCTGAAGCTGGGAATGTTCATGCACTCTTTTTAAGTGGTCTAATTGATTACTATTTTATGAAGCAAACATTTTCAGGTGCTAAAAGACTCAAGATTGCAGCGAAGGCAAAGCATCTTGAAGCTATGTACCTCTATGGGATGATATTGATTAATGAGAATGAGCTTACTGAAGGGTCTAACTACATTGAGCAACTATGGGAGGAGAAAGGTTTGGAAGCAGTTAACCAACGCCGAGAAAAATGACGCTCGGTTGTTCTGGAGATGAGTGTTAGGCAATTACGGGAGTATGAGGTTTTGCTAGCTATAATGGAGGTTGATGATGACTGTGTCGCTGCGGATCTTGGTGTAGTGTGCAACAAGTGTTTTATCTACAATGAGATCTCCCACTTCATATATTATATGAACTATCTATAAGTTTATTAGGATCTATGTTAACACATTGGGTAATGTTTATGATTATGGTACCACAGTAGGGCTAATTTAATAAGAACTATCTATAAGGTTTTAGGAATTTATGTTAACACAATTTCGTTTAGGGTATAACTATGTATCCACATGAAGACATTTGAAATAAGAAGTATTATGCATTATTTTATTTAAAATCATTATCTGATAAACGTATATGTGTTTATGGATGCAATGCATTTGTTATAAATCCTAAGAACACGAAAAAAAAAATTTTAAGCAATAACCATACCTGAGTTGAAGCATAGGAGTAATGAGGACATGAAGCAGAAGGCAGTTTGGTGACCACATGTTTGATTCATTCGCAATTAGATCCTGGACCTAAGAAGAGATAAATAGATAAGCTTATGTAAAGTGCTTAATATATGCAAGTATTTTATAAGGAAAACCCTGCTTTGAACATAACCTGTAAAATAATGAAAGCTGAGGTTGTCATGGGTTGAATTGGTATTGTCATTGTGTGTTCTTATATCTGCAAAAATGTCTTTACCCATGTTTGAGTATAAACAATTTCAAGTATCATCTTAAATATTAGAGTTTGGGTCCAAAGTATGACAAAACATCTTAGCCTGATATTTCATACAATTTACATGTGTATACAGAGAGACCAAACTAAGAAACATTTCCAAATATAACCTTCATACCCAAGAAAATTATCTACTGTGACAAACGCGCTCATCAAATATATTGTAAGTTTGAACATCAGGTTGTAAACCACACCGGTAGAAGTATTAGTGAACATATTACATGCTTCGTCCACCTTGCACATTCCATGGATGATGATGTTATAAGTGACTGTGTATTCAAAGACTATTGATAAGTGAATTATAAATGCGAATATCATGATCCATAGACCTACGGATCATCTCCTTGTACATTTCTGTAGCCTCCAAAACAGACCCTTCTTTCACACATAAATACAACAATCGACTGAGATGCAAAACATCTTTATCTGAACTAAAACCGAGATGCATTCAAACTAATATTAGCAAAATACTTTAAAGTATAACAAAGAATCTTAAAGTACCTTAGGCTTGAGTACAAATCAGATTGTTTGAAACCGTCTTGACTCGCACATTAGTTTGATCCTCACAAAGAATCTTCAGCCATCGTCCAAATATTGATCCTCAAAACTTATAAGAGAAAATTATGACATAACGGACCATTAGGGGAATGCATAAATCGCAGAAGACAAATGCATACATGGAATAAGGAAAATACGAATTTTCCTTGTACATTTCTGTAGCCTCCAAAACAGACCCTTCTTTCACACATGAATACAACAATCGACTGAGATGCAACAGATCTTTATCCAAACTAAAACCAAGATGCATTCAAGCTAATATTTGAAAAATAATCTAAAGTATGACAAATAATCTTAAAGTACTTGAGGCTTAACTACGAACCAAATTGTTTAAAGCCCCTCTTGACTGGCGCATTAGTTTGATCCTCATCAAAAATCTTCAGCCATCGTCCAAATATTTATCCTCAAAACATATCAGAGAAATTTATGACATAGCGGACCATTAGGGTAATGCATAAATCGTAGAACACAAATGCATACATGGAATAAGGAAAATACGATAAGGAAAAATTTGACGACTTGCCTATTAGAAGTTTTGTCCATCTGCAAATCGCATGTGGCTCTGGATTCAGGTAATCTACTTCGATACACAGAGGGATATATTTCTCTAAGCAGATGAAGCGGTCAAGGTACTGCACACGAAGAAGAAACACACGAACTAAGTCTTAGGAAGAAATACTTGTGTCTCTGAAAGTCAAGGGTGAGATCTTGTACCTTATGTTACATGGAGCTGCTAAGAAACAGGTTAGGAACCTTCACCGCTGGTGTGGGGGGGGGATTAAAACTTCAGGAACACGAAGTGATGCACGAAAGGTCTCAGATCTAAAACAAGGAAAGAAGATCTCAAAATTTGAAGAGTAATAAGTGAGAACGATGATAAACGGGCAGATCGTGTACCTGGATGGGACATGCTAGTGGAAAAACTGCTCATAAGCCCCACGTTTATCGCCAATGATCGAACCTCCGAAAGATGAAGGGTTACAGCTAAGGGTCCCGGTTGTCGTCTAAACAGATGGATGGAAAGTGATTGAAGGCTTGTAGGACATCGGTGGTTGTGATTATCGGCTGAGATTTCAAGGACAGTCTGCCAGAGAAGGGCGATCGGGAATCGCCGTAACAGACGGAAGAGAGAAACAAAGTTGTGTTTGTAGAAGAATGTAAAAGATAACCTAAAGAATTATTTTCTTTACTCGTATAATAATTGTTTTTTTTTGTTTGTGAACAGGTGGATACACGTGGAGATAGAATATATTGTGATTGGACTGAGTTTAATTTTTTTAATCTGAGATGTCAACTCCATAAACATTGGTGTGGTTGAGAGACACTTCAACTATTATAGTAATGATTAGTATATGGTTTAGTTTTGGGATTGGTTATATAAGTTTGGTGGATATCCGGATCGAACAACCTTCAAAATTTAAACTTGTATCGTTAATCTAATGATTTATTCTAGATTTTGTTTTCTATGATCATGAATATTTGAACCCAACCATAAAAGGCTCATTGAAAGTGAAAAAGAAAAGTATTCTGACAAAGATAACATCTGCTCTAATCTGTAACGTTAGTGTGCTTTTAGTATTACAGAGAAAGAGACAAAGCGTGTGAGATCTGCTCTAAGGCTTACTTCTTCTTCTTTGACTTACTCGAAGATTGAGTATACGCAGTACCCTGCGTTGTAAATCAAGAGCAATGTATCAATTCCAATAGACTCAACAACGGAGAAGTTAATAGATCTTGTTTATGTTGACGTACCTCAAGCCATTCATCAAGCGAAGCATCTTTAGCTGCGGTTCCAACTTCAACTTTTGCTTTTGTAGCTCTCTTTGTTTTCTGCGATTCACAATTCTCAAAGTGAGTTTTTCTTTGAGACACAACATCAAATGAAAGTGGGAGTATTTTCATGTACCTTGGTCATATGCCTCAAACCATTCTGGATATAGATGATAAGAAGGACAATAACCGAAATCAAAAGACCACTAAGGAAGACTGACTCCATCCTGAAGAGAGGACCGTCTTCAACAACTTCGAGGGTTCCATTGTAAAAGGTGTTTTGGTACGGCTTACCATCGATCTCATAGATGATGGTGCCAACTAGATCAAAAGCACCCGCCTGCAGGAACTTGCTGACAGCAAAAGTATATAGGAAGGTAGCTTGTGCTGAAGTTGGCACAGAAGCGTTGCCGAAGCTCTGCACATAGACGATACGATAAAATAACCAAATAATAAGTAGACATCTTAAGGATCAAAGGCCAAAAAGACTTTTATTGAATTTTGAAACAAGGAAGTAACAAGTTTAGGTCTTGCTATAGAACTATGATACAGAATATCAAGACACGTAAGTCGTAATGCAATTGGAGAAACGAAAACGAAACGAAAAAACACAACTGAATTAGAATGGCATGAGATCGTGGGAGCAATGAAAATCATCGAACTAGACTGATTTGGTAAAAGACAAGATCTATTAACACGAGAGACAGAGGCAAAATCATAAATATTACCAGAGCGGTGAGATTCTGAACCAGAGGCTTTTGATCAAAAGGAAGATGTAAACTGCCTTTAACCGCAACGATATCTACGTTGGATTGACCTATTCATATGATATATGATCCAACCAAAAAAATGTTACAAACTTTTAGATAACTATCACGTAATGAAATGACATTATTTCATTACCATCATTTTTCATTCCAACGAGTAGCTCAGTCTCAGTTCCAGCTTTAATTACTGCAGAAATCAGGATTAGCAACCAAATTTGGGAACCTTGATTTTAGAAATTAAAAATCAATACTTTTTGCAGTGTTTCTCGGGAAAACGCAAAGGGTTTCAATTCCAGGAGCTGAAGTAAGCTCCAAGTCCAACGCATACACTTCTTCTGCTTCACTCTCTTCTTCTCTAACATCGGAATCCGACTGGCACAAAGAAACTAAGAACAAACACAACTCCGAATTCAATTAACAACTCTAAAGCAAATCTCATGATAAGAAACAGAACGAGCAGTTATCAGTAGAGATAGATCTATGTTAAGCAGAGAAAGGTGCTAAGAACCTTGGAGGAAAGGTGAAGCAAGGAGAAGGAAAGCGAGGAAGAGAAGTCTCGTCTTCATCATGGATTTTTCTTTAGATTGTTTGAGTTCGATCGTCGTGCTCTAAAGTAAAAGACGAAGAAAGCAAGAAGACAAGAAAATGTTGTGGTCTTTGACGTTTATTTTATTCTTTTTCACAGGTATCTTATTTGAAAACTAGCAAAATTGTATCTTCTTAAATTTTTTTGTAATTATGTAATTTTTTTTGTCTTATAATGAATTAAAATAACTAATTTATTCTTCACTATTAATTAAATTTATCATTCTAGTTTTTTCAATATTTAGTTTCTTTACAACTACTTGTGTCTAAAGAAAATTGATTAATACAAATTGTAGCAAATGAATATATTTCGGATTTCTTAGAATTCGTGCTATACTTGCTCGAAACTCATGGATACCGAAGATTATCCAGACGAAAATATGAATTGTGTAGTAGTTTTCGGCTCTTGGCTGGTCACAGGCGACAGAACCTGGAGATTCATCGTAGACATAGAAAGGGTATCTCGAGTCGTCCCCATGAAGTTGCGCATGAAGATGAAAGAGCTCTTCGTCCTTGTTTGTTCAGAGTTTGGTTTGGAAGGTGCTTCGAAGCCAAAGCTCAGTTACTCGCCTGCTCTTACCTTGTCCTCTGCTTGCAATGACAACTCTCCGCCTATCAAGGTAACAATAGATTTCGGACTATCCTGTTTCCTGGATATTCTGTCATCTAACCGTTCAATGAAGCTATTCCTGTCCCTGGGGAAGACAGTTAGGAAAGAAGGCGATTCTGAAAAGAAAAAGGCGTCCAAGCTAGCTCACCGAGGGAGTTTCATGACACCTGTGAGACTATTTTGTGATACAACTCCGTCCGGTAGCAGAGACTCTCCGGTCATGCTTGACGATGATACTATTGAAGCGCTGGACTCGATGTTTCGTACTAGTTCACCTCCAGTCAAACGCTCTGATGGATTGATAGTTCCATTCGTAAGGCCATTGGTTAAACAAGAATTTTTCGATGCAGTTTCAGACCAGCGTTCGGCGTCAATAACTTATATCAACTACCCTCGAAACCATTCATCGGTCGAATGTAGTATGTTACTCAGTCTCTCGTTGTTTTCCAATAACTTCGATCCTAAAAAAACCCCCAATTAACAAACATTTATTTCTTCTGTTTCAGACTATCCATCCAACGCTAATTTAACGGACAGTAGGGATGAACGTTTTCCAAACAACAAGCCAACATTCAGTTTTGAATTATTAGACAGTGATAGTCAAGAAGATGACCTCACCAGCGAAAATATAATAAGAAAAGCACTTCCAAACAATCCACCAAGCGACGATTTAGTGGATATCGAAGTTAATTACGTCTCTGATAACATGCCTCAATCCAGGTCCGTTTTACAAGATAAATCCAGCAAAGAGAAGGTCATCAGTGACTCTGGGAGAAATAAAATAAATCTCCCCAACCCCCCATTTCTCACTGCATTAGTGGAAAGTTCTGTTGAGCACGTTCCAGACAAGAGGGCCCCATTCAGTTTCGATTTGCTAGATAGTCAAGAAGATATTGTTGGGAATGTCCTGTAATCTATTGTACTTACTCCAAGTGAAAGTCGTATTGTCGAGATGAGACAATCATATAATACTAGGTAGTCATAATGCTTTGCTAGAAGCCACTTATGATCAATGAGTTTAGAACTCATTGCTAGTGTTATATGATCCTACAGGGTCACACACCTAAGCAAACTGGGCGTTAAAGACGAGGTTGATCATTAATGTAATGATCCAGTGAATGCATATTTGATATGCATTCGATATCAATATTCTGGGGCAGTTTCGATCGATGCAGATAGTGCATCGATCGATGCAACTCGCGGATTAATCAGATTAATTCGGTTTAATCGTTGGTTAATTCCGTTATGGTTTAAGTCGACATATATAAGATATATGGTCGACCTAAACTGACGGCTAACCTAATTGACAACCACCAGAACATAGATAGAAACCTCTCTAGAGATTAGATCTCTTACAGGCACTAGCATCCCTCCTGTTCAGTTTGTGTGCGTGTGGATACCAGTAGAGTCGCAGCATTTGAGGCGCTCTAGATCTCGATTATCTGCAAATCTTCCGCTGCAAATCACCAGGTAAATCTGAGATCCCATAGATTCAATTATATGAACCTTAGATCCTAGGCTCGGAATTCAGACCAGGATTGCCTAATTGGATTAGGATCTGCTAGAAATTCCTTCAGTGGTATCAGAGCTTTAGGGTTCCATTGAATCTGTAGCATGTTGATTAGATTGGTTGAATCTGGATCTCTGTATAATTGATACAAGCATGCTAAAACTCGTTTTGATCAAAGTATCCTAGTTTAGGGTTTTGCTCGAAAAACGTTTTAGGGTTCTTCGCATAGTGTCGATCGATGCCAATCCGGCATCGATCGACACAGGGCGAAAACCCGAATAAAACTTAGTTTTCGCCGAGTGTCGATCGACACAAGTGTTGTGTCGGTCGACACAAACCTCGCGAGATTGATGAATCGTTTCAATTGGATTGGACCGGTTATCGAGCTTGGTTAATAATGGTTGAACACTGTGAATGGTTTAATTGCGATTGCTTTGATTAGGTTGGCATCGACCGATGCTAATGTAGCATCGATCGACACTGACCGGTATTCAGAATCGGATCAATTGGATTGATCGGTTATCGCGGATTGCCTTTGGTTATTCTGTATCGATCGACACTATAGTAATGTCGGTCGACATCAGATTCGATGATTAGGTTATGGAACCTGAAATCACAGAACCAAAGCAAGATAAATCAATTAATTAGAAGAATTAAAACATAATAAAACTTAACGTTTTAAAGGTTCCGTTCCTCAACCAAATATCAAGTGATACTTGATGTCTTTCCAATCTTGTCAACTGTCAAGACCCATTTAATTATGTGATAGACTTGCAGTGCAAGATATCCACAATTTCATGAGTAAGACATGAAGTAATCGTGTTGATGGGCTTGCAGTGCAAGGCATCAACAATTACATGACTGAAGAGATTGGTTTACTTGATTGGGCCATCAAAATCGTTTTGGGCTCAGAGACATCAGGTGGATTGGGCATGAGATGTCGATCCACAACCAAGAGTTATATTGGATATAACTAGCAAAGTTGTTGCTTACCTAGATAGCTAAATTTGGGTGATAGCCAGTGGCTCACTCAAGTTTAGTGAAGTATGGGTCTTGGATCATTATATTCATTTGAGGAAACATTGTTTGAATATAATGCGAGTTTTCTTAATTGTTAAGACTTCTCATTTCTTGAACATAATAACTAAACCTCCCTTGTTTTTCAGCTATGTCTAGCACAAACCATCGTAACAATTTCTCCCTGCGATCCGTCCTTGAGAAGGACAAGTTAAATGGATCAAACTTTCTTGAATGGTATCGGAACTTGAGAATTGTTCTCAAATAGGAGAAGAAGGACTATGTCCTTGAGAAAGTTCTCCCCAAGAAGTACCGAGCCAATGCCTGGCAGTCAGATAAGGATGCTTGGGATAAGCATTTTAATGATGCGGTGGATGTGAGTTGTCTCATGTTGGCTACCATGAACTCGGAATTGCAGAAGCAATATGAGAACGTGGAGTCGCCAAAAGAGATGATCACTGGCCTGAAAAGTATGTTTCAGGAGCAGGCACGAACTCAGAGATACCAGACGGTTAGGTCTCTGATTAAGTGCAAGCTACCAAAGGGCGAACCAGTTAGTCCTGATGTCATTAAGATGATGGGTTACATTGATAACCTGGGGAAACTGGATTGTCCCATTAGCCAAGAGTTGGCTACTGACATCATTCTACAGTCACTGCCGTCAAGCTATGATCAATTTGTTATGAACTATAACATGAACAACTTGACGAAGACGTTGACTGAATTGCATGAGATGCTTAAGACTGTTGAACCTAACATCAAGAAGGACACCCCAAATGTCCTTATGGTACAAAAGGGTAAAAAGTTTAAGAAACTTGGTAAGAACAAAGGTGATGGCAAGACGAGCTTGATTGTGAATCCAAGCGAGTCTGGCCATGTTCCTAAGGTTAAAACCAGTCCTTCTGAAGATGTTAAGTGCCGTTATTGTAATGGTTATGGGCATTTGAAAAGAAACTGCAATAAATTCTTGGAAGATTATGAGAAGCTGAAGAAAACGTACGAGACTTCTTCTTCAGGTATTATGTTATAGAAGTAAATGTTACTTCTTATAGTCCTACTTATTGGGTATTGGATACCAGCTGTGGTACTCATATTTTGTGAAAATGTGCAGGGCCTGAGCAAAATTAGGACTATGGAGAAAGGACAAGTGGACCTATGAGTGGGAATGGAGCAAGAGTTGCTGCATTAACCGTAGGAGTATTTCATTTGTTTTTCCTTTTTATGGCATGTTTTGAACTTAAGACTGCTACTATGTACCTGCTATGAGCAGAAAGATTATTTATATTCCTTGTTTGGATATGGAAGGATATCCGTTTTCAAGTTAAGAATAAGTGTTGTTCATTTGATTACAGTGATATATTTTATAGTAGCAATCCATTAGAGAATGGACTTTATGTTCTAAACCAGAATGTGCCTAACTATAACATTAATACCAAGAGATTCAAGTCAAATGATACGAGTCAAACTTCTTTTTGGCATTGTCGTTTTGGGCTACATAAATGAGAAATAGATTCAGAAGCTCCATAGTGATGGGCTTTTGGGCTCATCTGATTGAGAATCATAATGAGTAAAGTAGATCTTGTTTATTAAGTAAAACGACAAAGGCTCCTTTCAACAAAGGTAGTGTCGATCGATGCATGTATGCAACGATCGATACAAGTTGCGAGCGAACGATCAAAATGAAAGGGTCAGAGGCTTATTGGGCTTTATACATACGGATGTATATGGGCCGATGAGCACTAGTGCTAGAAGAAAATTTCAGTACTTCATTACCTTTACTGATATTTTCAGTAGGGACAGTTATGTCTTATTTATAAGACATAAGTCATAATCTTTGAAAGGTTCAAAGAGTTCCAAAATGAAGTACAGAATCAATTTGGCAAATGTATTAAATCTCTGCGATGAGATCATGGAGGTGAATACTTAGGTCAAGAATTTAGTGATCATCTTAGAGATTGTGAAAGTGTTTCACAATTCACTCCTCCTGTATCGAACTTTATTAGATATGGTTCGATCAATGATGAGTCACTTAGATCTTCCATTATCCTTCTAAGAATACGCTCTAGAAATGTCTGAGTTTACTTTAAATAGAGTTCCATCAAAATCAGTTACAGAGATACCACATGAGATGTGGAATGTAAATGTTTCTGATTTATCCATCATGGAGATTTGGAGTTGCGAGACTTATATAAAACTTTTTATCTCTGATAAGCTCACACCCAAATCTGATAAGTGCTACTTCATTGGTTGTCCTAACGAAACCAAGGCATGTTACTTTTACAACCAGTTCGAGAACAAATTGTTTATTGCTCGGAACTATGTTTTCTTGAGAAATACTTTCTTTCCAAGAAGAACAGTGGGAGTAAAAGTACAACTCGAAGAAATTCGAAAAATCACAGGAGACTGCTCAACCTGATGAGGAAGAGCAGCAGTTGGATCTACAAAGAGTTGTAGAACCTGAACTTGTGGTGCCTAGAGTTTGTAAAGGACCTTGTGAATGTATATTCGATATACATTCAAATAGCGAGTTTCTGAAGAAGTGTCGATCGACACAAAAGTTGCATCGATCGACACAGATCGCGAACCAAATATTGATTTTTGTTTATGACTTAATTAACTACGGTTTAAATCTTGGTTAATTAGGTCGTGGTAAAAGTATACATATGAGATATGTGTGCGCGACTTTTACAGAAAACTGAAGCTCGCAGATCCGAAAGGATCCGTCACGAACCCGAGAAATATGGATTTCTCGTAACTAATTGTCGTGATCTACTGATCATTGAAAGTGACGGGCCTGCGAATTTTGAAGAAGCAATGATGGGCCTTGACTCCGAAAATGGCTGAAAGCCGCTGAATCCGAAATGGGATCCATGTCACAGAACCAAGTATGACTTGGGTTGATTTACCCGATGGTGTAAAAGCCATTGTGAGTAAATGGATTTTCAAGAAGAAAAGATGACATGGATGGTTATATTCAGATATACAAAGCTAGGTTGGTGGAAAAGGTTTCAAGCAAATTCATGGTGTTGACTATGAAGAAACCTATTCCCCAGTCAACATGCTTAAAGTCCGTTCGGATTCTCCTAGCAACCGCCACTCATAATGGTTATGAGATATGGCAGATGGATGTGAAAACAGTTTTCCTAATGGAATTCTGGAAAAGGATGTGTACATGAAACAACCTGAAGTTTTACATTGATCTTAATGAAGCTAGGAAGATATGCAAGCTTCGCCGATCCATTTATGGATTGAAGCAAGCATCTCGGAGTTGGAATCTTCGTTTTGATAAAGCAGTCAAAAGGTTTGACTTCGTCATTAATGAAGAGGAACCGTATGTTTACAAGAAGACTAGTGGGAGCGCAGTTGCATTTCTAGTATTGTATGTTGATAACATACTACTTCTCGGAAATGAAGTTCCATTGTTTCAGTCTGTTAAGACTTGATTCGAAAGTTGCTTTTCAATAAAATTATGGGAGAAACCGTACACATTCTTGGAATAAGAATCTATAGAGATGGATTGGATAAGCTAATTGGATTGTGTCAAGATACTTATGGTGATAAGGCCTTGCACTGGTCCAGTATGCAGGATTCCAAGAAGGGCTTTGTGCAAATGACTCTTGATATTACTCTTAGCAAGATGCAGTGTCCTTGGACACACGCTGAGCAAGAGCGAATGAGGGTCAGGCTACTGCTAAAGGCATTAGATGTCTTAAGATATGATCTTAATTTTAGTGGGAGTCATTGTTATTAATTTTAGTTATGATATGATGTTCGTATAAACATAATTTGATTATGTTATTGAAATCTGACATCTGTATTATTTAATAATGGTTATTAAATAATAGTCCCAAAGTAATTTATGACATTTTATAGGTCATCAAGTATGTGACTTGATCATGAAACCCTATAGATAATAAATGACATAAATTATGATTAGTCCCTAGTCAAGGTTGTTAAAATAGGACATTAACAACCGCATGAGACTAGTATGTGAGGTGACTGATGACTAAGTTTCATGGAGTCATTAATAAGAGTATTAAAGTCAATCACATAGATATGTGTTGGAGAACACAGGATCGGACATGACCCACTGATGAGAACTCTACGGGATAGTTATATAAGTGTCATGAGAGTTTTCATTACGACTATATAGTATAGTCCTTAGACCTGAGTTCATCATGTTTTCTTACATGTGAATTGGTCCGCTTTAACCTTGTCAAACGTCAGCCGTAATTGGTGACTATAAAGGCATTGATTGGGCGTATCATGAAGCGTGTGAAGAGACAGGGATGAAACAAGATGGGATTTGTCCCTCCTATATAACAGGAAATAAATATCTCAGGGCCCATCGAAGATTTGATACTGAGAAATGTGTGGCCACACTCAAACGAGGTGATTGTCAGTCGTTTGTCTTGTCAGTATAAATCGGAGTTCGATGAACATGATCTTGGCTCAATAAGGATGACACGGTTCTTGCCTTATGCTAGATCGAGATATAGTGACAAAGGGATTGAAGGAATAGATGATTCCAGTACAAGTGAGAGATTGTTGGGAATGTCCTGTAATCTATTGTACTTACTCCAAGTGAAAGTCGTATTGTCGAGATGAGACAATCATATAATACTAGGTAGTCATAATGCTTTGCTAGAAGCCACTTATGATCAATGAGTTTAGAACTCATTGCTAGTGTTATATGATCCTACATGGTCACACACCTAAGCAAACTGGGCGTTAAAGACGAGGTTGATCATTAATGTAATGATCCAGTGAATGCATATTTGATATGCATTCGATATCAATATTCTGGGGCAGAGTCGATCGATGCAGATAGTGCATCGATCGATGCAACTCGCGGATTAATTAGATTAATTTGGTTTAATCGTTGGTTAATTCCGTTATGGTTTAAGTCGACATATATAAGATATATGGTCGACCTAAACTGACGGCTAACCTAATTGACAGCCACCAGAACATAGATAGAAACCTCTCTAGAGATTAGATCTCTTACAGGCACTAGCATCCCTCCTGTTCAGTTTGTGTGCGTGTGGATACCAGTAGAGGTGCATCATTTGAGGCGCTCTAGATCTCGATTATCTGCAAATCTTCCGCTGCAAATCACCAGGTAAATCTGAGATCTCATAGATTCAATTATATGAACCTTAGATCCTAGGCTCGGAATTCAGACCAGGATTGCCTAATTGGATTAGGATCTGCTAGAAATTCCTTCAGATATATCCACGAATACCAAAACCGTTAATCACCTGGTGTCTGACCATCCATATTGCGATGCTGATATGGCAATAGGAGGTGAAGAAGAAAACTGCACGCCAGATGATGATGAGAATGGAACGCCAGACGAGGTACCCGTGGATGTTGGCAATGTGGATCGTTAGTTTTGGTCCAACCTCATCGATGATGAATTTGGAGGCTACGACGCAGTGGATGTGATGTCTGAAATCCCCCTTGGAGTAGGTAATAGATCCAAACGCAAGACTAGTGAGTCTTGTCCAGTACAACAAGAATACGTGTACATGTGGAGCGGTACTGAATCTGGTGGCAACTCAGACCCTATCGACGAGGAACAAGTTGATATCCCGCCAATGGTGGATGACAACAATTATCAACGAGATCCTGTCCCTGAATTAGATTTAGAGTCAATGGGTGATGATCTGTACAAGGGTAAACTTTTCAAGAGTAAAGACGATTGTTTGGTATGGTTAGCAATCCATGCGATAAGGAACAAGTTTCATACATCAAACCTGTGTCCACTCTTCACAAAGTTGTTATCCATTGCCCGGATAAGACTTGCAACTGTCGTGTTATGGTTCATGAGACGAAGGACACTGGATATTGGGAGGTGCGCAAGGCAGAGTTACATCACTCTTGCTGTACTGATACTAGGAATAAGTACAGGAAACTTAGGACGACAAAGGTCATTGCCACTATTTTCAAAGATAAATATTCAGACCCCGCATCTGGCCGAAACCAACTCGACTAAAAGCATTATTGATGATGGAGCTACGTATCGATACACCTTATAACAAGTGTTGGCGTGCACGGTCGAAGGCACTCACGATGATACGAGGTACATATGATGGATCTTATAGGAAGCTACCAGAGTTTTTGCATATGCTAAAACTCGCTAACCCTGGCACGATTGCTGATCTCGAGACCGAGGTAGACGCATTAGGCTGCGAGCGGTTTCTATATCTGTTCTTAGCAATTGGCGCATCCATAAAAGGTTTTGCGAAGCTGCGCAGAATGATTATTGTGGATGGTACACATTTGAGCGGTAGATACAGGGGAGTTCTGCTAACTGCAAGTGGACATGATGCTAATTTCCAAGTCTTTTCACTTGCGTTCTGTAACGTGGACAAAGAGAATGAGGAGTCCTGAGCATATTTCTTTTTCAAGCTTGAAAGATTATTGCTGACAGCCCCACATTGACATTCATATCAGACAGATGCCAGTCAATATACAAAGCAAAGGGTAGGATTTTCCCGCGAGCTCACCATGGAGCATGTCTTGAGCACGTCAATAGAAATATTAAAGCCAAGTTTAAATCCGCAGGGCTTGCACAACTGGTCAAGTTGGCCGGGAATGGATACAGGATTGGTGCCTACCGTGAAACATACAATCGTATATGTAACAACAATGCAGAATGCGCTAAGTATCTTGACAATATAGGCGTTGGACACTGGACCAGAGCATACTTCAAAGGAGAACGTTACAATCTTATGACAAGCAATATTGCCGAGACATTGAATAATGTGTTACTTGATGGTAGGAGTGAACCCATTGTAGATCTTGTCTCTTGTATACGGTCTATGTTGACTAGATGGTTCAGTTATAGACGTAAGAAATCAGCGGCACACAAGCATGATGTTTCCATCGAGGTTGATAAGCTAATGGATGAACATATGCAGTCAGTCCACGGTTCTAAGATAGCTAGTGTTTCTTTCTGGAATTTCGAAATTGTCGGCCAGTTTGGGGGGAGTCGATTCATGTTCTTCTGGATGACAAGCGATACACATGCAAGTTATTTGACAAGCTTAAAATCCCATGCGGCCATGCGTTAATAGCCGCGGACAGTCAAGATGTACCATACGCGTCTCTATGCGATTCTCATTATAAGACATCCACTTGGAGGGCAACTTATGAAGGAGTGGTAAACCCAGGAGGAAATCCTAACGACATCGATATACCGGATGATGTTCGCAACCGTTACCTTTATCCACCAGACGTCGACATACCATCTGGTAGAACTAAGGAAGGAAGGTATCCATCCATCGGCGAATACCAGGCAAAATCCTTATCCTTTCATGTGTATTTACATGTACTCTTATAATTGTTTTAATTTCTATCTTTGCAATATTGTTTTCAGAAGGAGAAGACCCCTCGATCAACCCCTAACATATGTTCCAAATGCGGAGGAGTCAATCACAACCGTGCTACTTGCAAAACCTGATAACAATCTGTTTGAATTTCTCTTTTTTCTTATAACGAGCCAAGTTTTTTGTTTAATGAAGAGTGGATATCTCTTACGCTCCTCATTTTGGATGGCCCCTTTTATTGTTTAACTGTCCATCCTTTTTGATGGATACCTGTTGCATTACTTCGTTTTTGATTTGACTTGATGTTGACCATTTGGAAAACTATTGATGTGGTTTTAGTGTTTCCCTATAAAGCTGCTACTACTCGCTTTACTTAGCAGCCGTCCAAAACTTTATCGTTTGTACCGAACTCTAAGGATTGTAAACAGAGTTTCAACTCAACTACATTTACCTTTAGCTACGAACTACTTTCAACGAGTCTTAAAACGCTACGGATTTCCTTCAAACTATCCATTTAACCTAGTCTAATCGTAGTTTCTGTACTCTACCCAATACGAAGGATACACATTTTTTCTCCAGATTCAAACAATTTAGTTACACGCCTTTTGTCATTATCTTACTTTTCTCCCTACCGATTATTATATACCAAAAAAGCCCTTCACGAACTATCCACTTTACACATATGGATACAGAACCACTTCTTATCCATTATCCGTTACCATCTCTCTTTAATTTTTCTGTTTACTTAATCAAATTTCCATTTAAAAAGGTGCTGTTAGAAGTAATCTATCTTTTTAAGCCTCAATTCGTATATTTTATCTAAAAAGAACATGCTGGATACCGTTTAAAGTATTCTATCTTCGGAACCTATCCATTTGTAACCTAGCATGTTGCCACACCAACATCATCGATCGTTCCTTTGCATTTTCCTTTTTTTCAGTTAACCCTTTCCCAAACTCCCGCTTATCCAATTATCCAACAAATTCGATTTTTTTTTTAAAACTAATAAATAATAAATACATTTGTTTCTCTCTCACTCATTAAAGGACTACTCCTTTGTTCTATATTGATGACCCCTATATATGTCAGTCAGGCCACTTCGTTAGTCAAATCACTTTTTATAGTTTCCAACACGACACCAGTTGTTACTCAAACTTTCTAGTTACACTTCAATTTATCTATCTATTTAGCCAAATATCTTCATTAACTTTTTATAAACGACTGACTATATTGGATCTCGTTTGGCGATCCAGTCAATGTCCATTGTGCTTTCTAAATACACTATTGAGATGGATATAAAACATCATCCTATCCACTGTAACATAAACGTTTCGGTTTACCTACTTCACTAACTACAATTATTTTAAAACCTATCTAATAAAATGACCTCAAAACAATATGCACTATACATTTTACCTTTATATTTTCGAATCCTGTATCCATTACCAATACTTGTCCTTCTTGTTCTAACCACATTTTTAATACCTATTTATCCAACTAATCAATTTTTTTTTCACGTTCACCCTTCGTTAACTATTCATGATGTTTTGAACACTATGTCATTAGTAGTCATGATTATAAACTCATGGATACAAATTGTATCCATCAAATATATTACATGGATACTATTTACGACATCTTCCTAATTTTAATGGATAGGAAATAAAAGTAACAGTTTTCGCACCTATCGCCACTATTCTCACCCATCATCGTGTGAACCCACCAACAATCATCCAGATCGCTGCAGCTCCAAGAATCACTCCAAGTGTCAACTTGTTTTGGCTGAACCGCACGCACGTGGTACATCACCATCTCACCAATAGCCATTGCCTCATCATATGATCGCTTAGATCTGAAAACCTTATACTCGGCGTTGCAGCCTCTCCCTGCGCACCAGTTAAGAATAATATACGTTAGCTCGGCATGGGGATACACATCCCTCACTTCATGTAATATTGCTATAGCTGTCTCAAGATCGCTCAATTGAATGCAGTGCGCAGGCTTTCGGTGTACATCGCATACAGATTTTTGTGCTCTACGCACTTCCTGTAGAATTTGTAATACCACAAATAATGTTCGTCTGAAAACCAAGTGAAGTCATGCCGCCCGTCCAGTCGGACTCTTGAATACACTTCTGGTGAACAAACCCCATTTACGCCCTCAGGGCCTGCCTTAAGTAAATTCACACAAGCATCAACCCCGTTTTCTGCAACCCTAGCTGCGATTTCGGCCAGTAGCAAACTTGGTAACCACATTAACCAAACTTATTGTAAATCTCTGCTTATGCCCAGTTATGGATCTTTTAATTTTTTATTTTTTCTCTCAAACCCAAACCTTCTTGGAACCCCCCCCCCCCCAAAAAAAATATGTTTTTATTTTTGGAAATGGCCCGTGACCCCCAAAACAAGCATAGAACGTCTCTTCAAAACTCTACACATTTTCTAGTCAGTAAACGTCCTTTTTCTTTAGTCAAACCTTACTTCTGACGATTTGACCAGTTCTTCTAACAGCTGGCTACTACATATTACCTTTAGCTTAATATCTAATGCATTGCGTAACCGATTTAAGCTTTAACGTATCATACTATTGGCGGGAGAGTGTTTTGAACAATCTTCATGGATGGCTCATTCTCCATGTCACTATCCGTATTTAAAACAACTTACCATCCTAAATTTTCCCTTTTATCCATCCAATTATTACTTGTTAAATGGAATGACTATAGCCAATATTTCTACACGTTTAATTCAACTCTTTTTATAAGTTGTCTACCCACAGAAGAAGATCACCACTTAACCAGCTCCCTTTCCCACTCTGTTATTTCCCCTCCCACAGTATGAGTGATGCAGCTAACAAAATTTCCTACAAATGGGGACAGCCTGTCTCCGGTATCAGGACAGTTTCTCAAACCACTCATCAATTAGGTATTCCTATGAGCTGCGATTGTAAGTCTTCCTTGTTCATAACAACCTCTACATCACATGGCAGTGAAGGAAGGCGCTTCTATACATGTCCTTACGAACTATCTGACGTATACTTCTTAACTAAATTTCATCATACTTATGAATTTCTATATATTTATTTTTTTGGCATTTACCACCGTCTCCCTTCGGATTCGTAGGGTCCAGCTCATGGATGTGGATTTAAAAAGTGGTGGGACGACGTAGTTACTGAGGAAATTGAAAAGCTGAACCTCGAGGCTCGCCTGAAAGAAGAATCAAACAAGTCTCAAATCTCAGGATTAACAGATAGGGTCGACTCTCTGCTTTCGAAGATTGAAGACCATGAAACAAAATTAACATATATGCGTCGTTTACTGTATTAATTTGTTAAGTTAGCCAAACAGTTAAAAATTCTCCCCCATATGGATATAAGTATATCCATGCTTTGTTTCCTGCTTTTGTATCCATCTACTAATATAACAGATTCCAGTATAATCTTCAAAACTAATCTTCTCAATTGTTTAAATACTATCCATCGAGAAGTTGTATTTTTCTAAATTGCTAAATGGATATCGACAAATACCTTTCTGTTGGGAATGTCCTGAAATCTACCGTACTATCTCTAGAAAGTATGATAAGTGTCGAGATCAGACATAAGTCATAAATACTGGGTGATCATGATGACTTGCTAGAGTCCGCTCTTGATCTATAAGTTTAGGACTTATTACCAGTATTGTATGATCCCTAAGGGTCACACACCATATCTAACGGGAAAGTTAACAAGGAATTAATACGGTAAGATGCAAGGCATTTACTGTATTTGTACAGAGAATTGGGCCAGACAAAAGACAGTCTTTTGTCTGATTTGGGCCTTGGGCCCAAAAGCCTAATGAGCCATTAGTTTAATTACTTGGGCCCATATAAGGAAGAGGAGAGGCGCAGGAAGCCCTAATGCTTCTTGTCTGCGATTTTCACCTGGCCGTCCTCTCTCTCTGTTGATTCCAACTTGGTCTAGCAGCCTGATCCAATAGCTTGTAAGCGTGTGGATACCTGAGGAGGAGCCGGTAATCATCAGCTCTTGCAGATCTCGATATTCCATTGATTAATCCGCTGCAATCATAAGGTAATGATCCTGATCTGTTTTATGATTCAACTGCAAATCACCTAGATCCTAGATGATTATGTGCTAGGTTGTAACCTGACAATTACACCATAAACACACATAATCCTACAGTGGTATCAGAGCCTAGGTCGTTAGGTTTTTGCTGTTTGGATCATATTTAGGTTGTTTTAATGTTAAGAATCGAATTTGGCTTAAGAAATTTGATTAGAACTTGTAAAACAACCTAAATAGAAATCGCATGTTATCAATCGGTTGTTGAGTTTCATTGTTGCAATTATAAGTAATTGTATGAATCGCTTTTGACTATTGCTTAATAATCGTGATGTAACTTTGTATGAATCATTAGAATCGATTAATTGAATTGGAAAAAGGACAAAATCCTTTTGTCTTATGTGAATGTCAATCGTGATGTTGACCTTTTGAATCATAAGATGACTTGGTTTGATAATCATTCGAATTGTTTATGGTCACGATCGCTTTTGATTTTGTTATCATTTATGATTGTTGTTAAGTGAAAGTCACGATTGAATTCATAAGAATGGAAAAGGACAAAATCCTTTTGTTGTTATGCAAAATCGTGTTTGTTAATTGAAATCGTGTTTGTTATGAAATGTCGTGATTCATTATTGAATTTGGCGATCGAAGTTTTTTTTTTTTTTTTGAATTTCGATCACATGTTAAATTTGTAGAATCATAACAAACGATTTTGTTTTTGTTGAATAATTAATTATTTAATTATTTTATGGTTCAAGCGGTTAACCCAAATCGCGGTTTGCTGGAAATTATTTAATACATGGTATTATTTAATTTCTGGTTAAACCGGATTTAAATTCAAAAAAATTGAATTTTAACCTAAACCGAAGGCTGGTCTAAGTTTGATTTGGTTGGACCAAATAATTTAGAGCTGGTCTGGTTTAGTAAATAACCAGTTGGATTTAGTAGTTAATTTGGTCTCGGACCAGAATTAATGAACCGACTCGGTTATGTCAAATTATTGGGCCAATTGGAATTCTGTGGTCTTGGGCCAAGAATTGGGTCTATAATTTGTGACCCATCCAAAAACTTTAATAAAACATTAAATTAGAAAGCTTCTAATATTAGAAGTTTCTAATTTTGGCATGTTAGGAATTTTTTGGAAATAGAAAGTTTCAATTTTAGAAAGTTTCTAAAAATAGTAAGTTTCCCTAAATAGAAAGTTTCCATATTTAGTAAGTTACCTGAAATGGAAAGTTTCCCAAAATAGTAATCTTCTATTTTTGGGAGGAAATCTATTGAAACCTAAAATCCTCAAAAACAATATCAAGCTTGGATGTCTTGCCCAATCTTGTCAGCTACTTAACGCTTATTCAATTACAGATATGGCTTACAGTGTGAGGTGTCTGTTTTTGCGTAAGTAAAGTAGTATATAGTCACTAATTTCATTGGGAGTCCCATACTTTAGTGATTATTTGGCTGTAAGAGATTGGTTTCCTTGACTGGGCCATCGGGAGTCCCGGGCCTTGAGACATCTGGTGTATTGGGCCTTGGGCCCAATTCACAACCGAGAGTTATTGGAAATAACTAGCTGTGTGTATGCTTACCAAGTAAAGCTACTTCTGGGTGACGGCCAGTGGCCCACTTTGGATTTAGCCGAACATGGGTCTCGGAATCATTGCATTCTTATGAGGTTAAACAAAGAAATTTTGAATGCAATGCGAGTTTTCTTATAAGTTATTAAGATTACTCTTTTATGAACTAAATAACTAAAACTCTATTTATCTCTAAATTTCAGTTATGACTAGCACAAACAAACAAAACACTTTCTCGATCCGGTCTGTCCTTGAGATGGACAGACTGAACGGATCAAATTTCTTGACTTGGTCGCGGAACCTGAGGCTAGTCCTCAGGCAGGAGAGAAAGGACTATGTCCTTAAGAGAGCTCTCCCCGAGAGGATCGGGTCCAATGCCTCTCATGCAGTATATGATGCTTGGAATAAGCATTATAATGATGCGGTAGATGTGCGTGGTCTGATATTGGCTACCATGGACTCAGATTTGCTGAAGCAATATGAGAACATGGAGTCGCCAATAGAGATGATCAGCAGCCTGAAATTGAAATTTCAGGAGCAGGTAAGAGTGGAGAGATACCAGTTGGTTAAGTCTCTCACTAGCTGCAAGCTACCAAATGATCATCCAGTGAGTCCTCATGTCAGTAAAATGATGGGTTACATTGATAACCTGAGGAAACTGGATTATCCAGTTAGCCAAGAATTGGCAACTGAGATCATTATGCAGTCACTGCCGTCAAGCTATGAATAGTTCAAAAGGAACTATATCAAGAAAGGCTTAACGAAGACGCTGACTGAACTGCATGATATGCTCAAGACAGTTGAGCCAAACGTGAAGAGTACCCTGTATAATCTCATAATGGAGAAGGGTAGGTTTACTAAACCTAGTACTGACAAGGGTGAAGACAAAGTTGTCCAGATTTTGAATCATGGCAAGCGTGTGTCTTCTGAGCCCGAGTCAGATACATCTTACGTTGGTAAGTGCTGCTACTGTAAAGAGACTGGGCATTGGAAGAGAGATTGCATTAAATTCATGGAAGATTATGAGGAGTTGAAGTTGATGTATGAGACTACTTCCTCAGGTATTCATGTTATTACTTCAAGTTCTACCTTAAAGGTATTGGATACTGGTTGTGGCACTGATATTTGTTATAATATGCAGAGCCTAAGCAACAGTAGAACGTTGAAGGAAGGACAAGTGGAACTGCATGTCTGGAAGGAGCTATGTATGCTGCCTCAGCCGTAGGGTTTTCACTTGTAGATGCCTTTGAGGCTTGGTTTTGTATTAAGTAATTGCTACAATGTACCTGCTTTAAGCAGAGTTGTCTTTCATTTTCTTGTTAGAATTTGAATGTTTTTCATTTTGATAAAAGACAAGTTTTGTTCTTTTGATCTCAATGAAATATTGATTGTAGCACCCTATTCAAGGAATGGGTTTTATATCGTAAACCAAAGAGTGCCTAAATGTAACATAAATACCGAATTGGTTTAAATCTGATGAATTAAACCTGATTTTTCTTGGCGTAAATGTTTTGGTCACATAGAGTGAGTCGGATTCAGAAACCCCATAGTTATGGACTTTTGGGCTCATTTGATCGGATATCTTATGAGACTTGAATTCTGCTTACTGGACCAAAAGACAAAGGGCCCATCTTAGCCGAGCTAGAGAAAGGCCCAAAGGCTTATTGGACCTTGAACATACTCATGTATGTGGCCCGATGAGCAGTGATGCCAGAGAAAAATTTCCTGTACTTCATTATATTTACTGATTACTTCAGTGAGTATGACTGTGTTCATTTGATGAGACACGAGTCGGGATTCTTTGAAATAGTCGAAAGAGTTCCAGAATGAGGTATAGAATCTGAGTGACAGAAGTATTGAGACTCTGGATTAGATCACGAGTGAGAATACTTAAGTCATTGATGGTGTGATCATCTGAATGAGTGTGAAGTCGTTTCACAGCTCATTTCTCCTGAAAACCTTGAGGTGTTTCTGTGAGAAAGAATCAGATCTTATTAGAAATGATTAAAGATGAGTCACACGAATCTTCCATGATATTCTTTAAGAATAACGCTCTAGAAATATCTAAGTTTACGCTGAAATAGTTCTACCAATATCAGTTGAAAGACACCACTTAAATGTGGACTGGAAATGATCCAAATTCGTCTTTACTGAGTATTTGTAGTTGTGCTACTTCGCTAGTTGTCCTAAGGAAACCAAGGCTTGTTACTTTTTACGTCCATTCCGAAAACGAAGTTAGGTTGTTCGGAATTCTGTTTTCTAAAAGGGAAGTTACTTTCCAAGAAGAACAGTGGGAGTAAAAGTATAACTCGAAGAAATTCGAGAAATACAGGAGGCTGCTCAACATGTTGAGGGAGAGCAGCGGATGGATTTACAGATTTCTGTAGAATCTACACCTGTAGAGCCTGAAGTTCGCAGATCTGAATGAATCCGTCACTAATCCGAGAGTGATTTCTCGTGATTAGTTGCCATGATCTGATGATCATTGAAAGTGACGAACCTGCGAAATTCACAGAAGCGAAAGTGAGCCCGGACTCCGAAAAATTACACTGTGTGTAAGTTAGCTTCATCGATCCATCCATGGATGGAAGCAAACATATCGGAGTTGGAATCTTCGTTCTGTTGAAGTAGTCAAGGTTTTGACTTGAACAGGAACGAAGTGGAACTGTGCGTTTACTAATAGATAAGTGGGAGCGATGTTGCATTTCTCATAGTGTATGTCGATGACATACTGATTCTCGGAAATAACGTTCCAATGCCGCAGTCGGTAAAGGACTGGCTTGGGAGTTGGTTTTATGATTGACATGGGTAAAGCCACGTATGTTCTTGGATTTTGGATCTAAAGATAGAGATCCAAAAGAGCTGATAGGACAAAGTCAGAATTCTTATATTGACAAAGTCCTACACGTTTTCAGCATTCCAAGAAGGGTTTTATGCCAATGTCACATGGCATTACGTTAAGCAAGAAACAGTGTCCTACGATAACTGCTGAGCTTGAATGCATGGATGAGATTCCATATGCGTCGGCAATTGGATCTATCATGTATGCCATGACACGTACTTGTTTTGATGTTGCTTTAATGTTAAGCAAGACAAATAAAGACCAGTCAAATCCAGCAAAGAATCACTGGATAGACGTAATGAATATCCTCAAGTATTTGGAAAATACTGAGGATAAGTTCTTGATTTACGGAGAAAGTGAGGTGCTACAAGTCGGTAGAGTCTGAAAGGCAAGTTACCAACAGACAAAGATGATTTCCGGTCACAGTCCGGTTATATCTTGTGTCTGTCTGGCGGTGCAAGGCACTGTTGCTGACTCCATGACTTAAGCTGAACATTTCGCAGCTTGGGTAGCGGCGAAAGAGGTTGTTTGGATAGAAAAGTTCATCACTGAACTTGATGTGGCTAGCTGCACATCTGAGATCCAAACACATTGAGGGTAGGTGTTACCTATTCCGTGAGATAAATGACAGAGGTGTTAAGTAGATTAGCAAGTTTCAACGAATGAGAACGTTGCTAATCTATTAACGAAGCCACTCCTTAGGCCTAAGCACGAGTCGCGGACTGTAGCTGTAGGATAAGTGAAATTAAGATGTAGTCTTAATTTCAGTGGGAGTTTGTAAAGGGCTTTATTTAATTGTTTTGATTGGTTCATGTAAACATTTTTTTAAATGTTAATGAAATTTTTATTTCTGGATTATTTTAACTGTGATATAAATAATCGTTCCAAAATGATTCATGTCATTATATATGGGCCATCGAAGTACATGAGTAGACTTGATCCTGAAACCCCATATTTAACGGAATGACATGAATCATAGTGTCCATAGTCGAAGGTTGTTGAAATTGGAACACCAACAACCACTTGAGACTAGATTGTGTTGAGACTTATGACCAAGTTTCGAGGGGTCATAGATGCGCGGCATCAAAGTCGACACATAGGTATATGTAGGGGAGCATATGACCGGACATGGCCCGCTGATGAGAACTCTACAAGATATTAATATCTGTGTCATAAGAGGTTCTCATATACGACTATAGAGTATAGTCCTTAGACCTGAGTTCGCATGCATGTGGCTGCACATGGATTGATGCGCTTTGATCATTGTCTAACGCTGTTTCGTAACTGGGAGCTATAAGGACCTTGGTTGGGTGTATTATGAAGTGTGTAGTTCATAGTGATGGAACAAGATGGGATTTGTCCCTGCCGTTTAACGGAGGTAATATCTCTAGGCCAATCGGAGACTTGATAGCTGGTAAGAGAGTGGCCACTCCCAAACGGACTTGCCCAAGTCGTTTGCATTGTCAGTATCAAATCTGGTCCGATGAACATGGTCTGGCTACATAAGGATGACACGCATCTTGCCTTATGCCAGATCGAGATATTGAGACAAAAGGATTAGGGAATGTAGGATTCCAGTACAAGTGGGAGATTGTTGGGAATGTCCTGAAATCTACCGTACTATCTCTAGAAAGTATGATAAGTGTCGAGATCAGACATAAGTCATAAATATTGGGTGATCATGATGACTTGCTAGAGTCCGCTCTTGATCTATAAGTTTAGGACTTATTACCAGTATTGTATGATCCCTAAGGGTCACACACCATAGCTAACGGGAAAGTTAACAAGGAATTAATACGGTAAGATGCAAGGCATTTACTGTATTTGTACAGAGAATTGGGCCAGACAAAAGACAGTCTTTTGTCTGATTTGGGCCTTGGGCCCAAAAGCCTAATGAGCCATTAGTTTAATTACTTGGGCCCATATAAGGAAGAGGAGAGGCGCAGGAAGCCCTAATGCTTCTTGTCTGCGATTTTCACCTGGCCGTCCTCTCTCTCTGTTGATTCCAACTTGGTCTAGCAGCCTGATCCAATAGCTTGTAAGCGTGTGGATACCTGAGGAGGAGCCGGTAATCATCAGCTCTTGCAGATCTCGATATTCCATTGATTAATCCGCTGCAATCATAAGGTAATGATCCTGATCTGTTTTATGATTCAACTGCAAATCACCTAGATCCTAGATGATTATGTGCTAGGTTGTAACTTCTGACAATTACACCATGAACACACATAATCCTACACTTTCTCACAAGCAACCCACCTGAAAATTCAATAAATGTATAGTTCCTCATCTCAAACTTAGTATTGTATCGATTAATGTTTATTGCAAATCTCAATGCTCATCTATGGTTAGTTATTCTCTTTCATCCACAGATGTTACTCGAGATAAGACATATTTATACAATACCATATTATCAACTCCACGCTAATCACATTACATTGTTAAGTAGTCCACTATCCATTTTCTACACTCCATGTCTGTCCATAAGTTAACCAGATTGTACATTTCATTGGCTTCATCCCTATCTATTATCGTTTTCGCTGTCCATCATTCACTATATTTAACAATCACCTATCCATATGTGTTTCGCTTTAGCTATAATACCTATACATTATATGACCAATATAATATAATTAAATTAAATTGCAAATTTACGAGTTTTGCAATCTGGATACAGCGTCCAATCAAGTTAGTACTATTTATGGATACGTGTTTGTGTTAGGGAATTTCTATTCAGACATAGAAATTGAAACGTTGCTCCCTTTTGGCATCCATAAATAATATATGTCTACGCATTCACTCTCTCCACACACACAATACATATCATTCAGAATGAGTAGTGCTAACCTTCTAGACCTTCCGGGGGAAGTAAGAAGAATGCGAGTGATCATATTCGAGAACACTTCAAAGCCCGAGCTGTTTGCATGACCCTTTGTCAAGATGCCGATTACGTGGATACTCATTCTCGAATTAACCTTATCCAGGAGGGCCCATCCGAAGGAGACCAAAGAGGCATCACCCTTTTGTACAATGCTTGCTTGGAGGCCAATAACGTATCCGCTATGTTTCAGAAGGTCATATCCGACTTCATGTACACATACGATGGAAGATTAGAAGCTTTTGAAAAGATTAAAGATTATACCATCGCAGGTTGCAAATCAGCTATATATTGCTAGGAAGTAATCCGGCAATCTATTTACCCATCCTTTGACTCAGGTTCGACTATCCAAATTCTTCCCCATTTTTCTATCCGTGCCCTTAGGAGGCATGTGAGGAAATTCGAACGCTGCTCCTGGCCTATCGGAATAGTTGTTGATCTCGCTCACATAAGGGATTAAACTGACCTTGGAAGTTTAAGGTCATGCCCTTGCTCCATTTATAGATATTGTCTTAGTTTCACCGACGAGAATGTCAAAGGTTCCGGCATGTGTAATGCTTGTTTCTGGACTATCGAGACAAATGTCTTCTTCCAAATAATCCCCCAAACTTTCCTTGAATGGCCTGAGATAGAAGACAATCCACTCAACGTTGGTTGGCCTGAGATAGAGCACAACGTTGGTGGTTGGGGTCATGATGCAAACGGAGTCGGTTGGGGTCAGGGCGCAGTGCACAATGGTTGGGAACAAAACGACGGACAGGAAAACGGCGGACAGGAAAACGCAAGCGGCTGGGGAGACGATGTCATTTGGGGCAACGCCGCAATGTAAAACGCTGGCGTTTATGTCATTTGGCACACGTAAATATTTTGATTAAATATTTTGCCTAAGTATGTTTAATATTATTTATAACTATGATTTTATTTTTTGTTACCTTATCCATCAATAGATATCCATCCAATATTAATTTAAACCTATCCACTATCTACAAAATTTAACGATTTCTGTAAATCCTATAAAATATAAGATTAAGAATAGTTGAACTTTATTAAAAAGCCAACTTCAATCCCTCACACCACTTCTCGAGACGCGGACTTTTCGAACTCCCTTTTCTGTTTGCCGTCAAATCATTGTTAAGATTTCTAAGGCGTGATTATGCATGATAACAAATTTATAATAAAAATATTTAATCTACGGATTCTAGTATTTTGGAGCAGTCGATTTTATCAATCACATACTCTTACACGTGTCTTTGTAAAAACTATCCATAAACATCGTGTTGATTTGTCTTTCATATTTACTTTCGTCATCCTCGTTTTTGTACAAATACAAATAAATTAAAGCATATTCCAACGTAATTATCACAACCCCTCGAGACCACAACCCTTATACCCGTTAGATATTTATAACCATTTCCAAAGGAAGGCGATCATTATGTACAATCAATAACAGGGAAACACATAAATTAATTAATTCTTTGATAAAACAAAACTCTCTTTGCGTAAACTTTCCCAATCGTGGAAAGTTTTTCTGTTAGTACACATTTTCTCTATCCATTTGGTTTTGTCCATCTTATGCCGTCCATTGCTATCTTATTTCGCCATCCATTCGTTTTCCTAAGAATTAACTATATACACGTTGTAAAGTCAACATACTGTCTATCGATATTTTAAAGACACCTTGATCGAGGCACTTTATCAGTTCCAAATCTTTTACAGACTAGCTAGGCATCTTTCTCTGACATATCCCCTCCCATCTAATCAATTGTTGAGATAAGCTTGAATCAAACTTGAAGATCAAGTTAGTTAGTTTCCTTTATCTTGAGTTATAAGAAAAGGAAATAACAATGTGTTTAGGAAAAGAGAAGTTTTCCTTATTTATTTAGGAGTTAGTTAATAGGGTTTTTAACAAGTTATGTTTTCCCTATATAAGGAGATGCAAAGTGTGTTGCATAACTTATGAGATTTGGTTTTAGGGTTTTGAGTGAGTTTCCCTAAAGAGTTTAATAAAGAGGGTTAGTCTTTGTTAAAGTGTGTTCTCAATCTCAATATTTGGTATCAGAGCCTTACAAATTCTGAAAAATCCTAGGAAGTCTTCGAGACAAAGACGTCCTCATGGAAGACGAGAAAGACAACATAGCCGGTGTGAAGACAAAAGAGGTCGGACCTTCATCCATCAAGTGTCCGATGCTCAATGACTCAAACTATACGGTTTGGGCGATAAGAATGAGAGTAGCCTTGAAGGTTAACAAGGTATGGGAAACCATAGACCCTGGAACAAAACACGAAGAGAAGAACAACATGGCTATCGCTTTATTGTTTCAATCCATACCCGAAGCTCTAATTCTTCAAGTTGGGGATCTCGACACATCAAAGGCAGTTTGGGAAGCAATTAAAGCTAGACATGTTGGTGCTGAACGGGTGAAAGAAGCCCGACTACAAACTCTTATGGCTGAGTTTGACAGAATTAAGATGAAAGAAGAAGATACTATCGATAGCTTTGTGGGAAAGTTATCTGAAATTTCTTCAAAGTCGGCATCTTTAGGTGAAGTTATTGAAGAAACGAAACTTGTGAAGAAGTTTCTAAAAAGTTTACCAAGGACACGATACATACATATTGTTGCATCTCTTGAACAAGTTTTAGATCTAAAGACCACCAGCTTTGAAGATATAGTTGGGAGATTAAAAGCATATGAAGAGAGAATCAGGGAAGAAGAAGATGAGCAATCTGATGATCCAAAGAAACTTATGTATGTCAACTCAGACCCCCATGAAAGCCACGGTGGAAGAGGAAGAGGACGTGGAAGGGGTCGAGGAAGAGGCAGAGGCCGCGGTCGTGGAAGAGGCCGTGGAAGAGGATACTATAACTCAAACGATCATGGAAGAGAAGAAACACAGGATAACTCACATGTTCAATGTTTTAGATGCGACAAATATGGGCATTATGCTTATGAGTGCCCGGATCGCTTGTTGAAGTTGCAAGAAACAAGTGAGAAAAGGGATGAGGAAGAGACGCATGAAGCGGATGAATTGATGATGCATGAGATAGTTTACCTTAATGAGAATAAGGTAAAACCGAGTGTTTTTGAGTCGGACTCGGATCAAACGAATGTGTGGTATCTTGATAATGGTGCAAGTAACCACATGAGTGGAAATCAAGCATTCTTCATTGATCTTGACACAAGCATAACCGGGAAAGTGAGGTTTGGGGACAACTCCAGAATCGATATTAAAGGAAAAGGTTCAATAGGTTTCGTGTTGAAGAATGGAGAAAGGAAAACCCTTAGCAACGTATATTACATACCCGATTTGAAGAGTAATATCGTTAGTCTTGGGCAAGCCACAGAGGCTGGTTGTGAGGTTCGTATGAAAGGGAATCTACTGCTGCTATATGATCGTATGGGTCAACTATTGGTAAGAACAGTTAGGTCAAGAAACCGGTTATATAAGGTTGTGTTTGAAGCAGAAAAGGCCAAGTGTTTGCAAGTGAAGTCAGCAATCGAATCCGGTAAATGGCATGCAAGACTTGGACATGTTAACTTGGAGACGATGAAGTTAATGATAAACAAAGACTTGGTCAGTGGCATTCCAAGAATTACGGTGGAGAAGGAGATATGCAGATCGTGCTTGCTTGGGAAACAAACAAGACAAACGTTTCCCCAAGCAACCACCTTTCGAGCCAAACAAATCCTCGAGCTAATTCATGGAGATCTTTGCGGGCCTATTACACCATCTACACCCGCAAATAAAAGATATGTGTTTGTGATTGTGGATGATTTCTCGCGATATATGTGGGCAAGCTTGCTAAGAGAGAAAAGTGAAGCATTCGGTACATTCAAGAAATTCAGGGCACTCATGAAGCAAGAAACAAAGATGGGAATCAAAACATTCAGGACAGACAGAGGTGGAGAATTCATGTCCCAAGAATTCCAAGAGTATTGTGATAAACATGGCATCAAGAGGCATCTAACGGCACCGTATTCACCCCAACAAAACGGTGTAGTAGAGAGAAGGAATAGGACTCTAATGGAGATGACTAGAAGTATCTTAAAACACATGGATATACCAAACTATTTGTGGGGAGAAGCAGTACGACACTCGACCTATTTGATCAATCGAATTGCCACGAGATCTCTTGAAGAGAAAACACCATATGAAGTGTTTAAGAAGAAAAAGCCACACCTTGGTCACCTAAAGGTTTTTGGCTGTATTTGCTTTGCGAGAACAGAGCAAGTAGGAAGGAGAAAGCTCGATGACAGGTCTAGAATGTTGATACACTTGGGAACTGAACCCGGATCAAAAGCATATCGGTTACTTGATCCAGAAGCAAAAAGGATCATTGTGAGTAGGGATGTGGTATTTGATGAATCTAAAGGATGGAACTGGAAGCATAAAGGTGGTGAAGCTAGTAGAAAAGACTTTGTTATTGATATAAGAGATATCAAAGCAAGAGGAGATGATGGATCTGATCAAACACCACGATCACAAAATCGAGAAATTACAAACGGTGAAGGAACCGTAGAAGAAGAAGCTGAAAACAACAATGAGGAGACTGAAACTAGCGAAGATGATGAAGATAGTAGTGAGCAAGAGGCCCCGGCATTGAGAAGATCTATGAGGGAAAGAAATCTACCTTCATATTTAAACGACTATGACCTGAGCCTTATTGAAGAGGACTGTGAGCGTCTCCTCATGACATTAAACGATGAGCCATGGGATTATAATGAGGCGAAGGAGTTACAAGTATGGACAGATGCATGCAGAGACGAACTTTGTTCGATTGAAAGGAACAAAACGTGGGATCTTGTTGATCTTCCACCAGGAGCAAAAGCAATTGGTCTAAAGTGGGTTTTCAAGATTAAACGGAATTCTGATGGGAGCATTAACAAGTACAAGGCTCGGTTAGTAGCAAAAGGTTATGTTCAGAAGCATGGTGTGGATTATGATGAAGTATTTGCCCCAGTAGCTCGTATTGAGACGATAAGGCTTGTCGTTGCCTTAGCAGCTCTGAATAGCTGGGAAATACATCATCTTGATGTGAAAACTGCGTTTCTACACGGAGAACTAAAGGAAGATGTTTATGTTACTCAGCCAGATGGTTTTAAAATCCCTGGAAAAGGAGACAAAGTATACAAACTAAACAGAGCCCTCTACGGCTTAAAGCAAGCTCCAAGGGCCTGGAATGAGAAGCTAAATCAGACTCTTAAAGAACTAGGGTTTTTGCGTTGTTCAAAGGAGCCATCGGTGTACCAAAAGAAGAAAAAGGGGCAGCTTCTCATTATTGCGGTCTATGTAGATGATCTACTGGTTACAGGGTCATCCATTGGTTTGATTCTTGATTTCAAAAAAGAGATGGCAAAACAGTTTGAGATGAGTGACCTCGGCAAGTTAACATATTATCTCGGAATTAAGGTGCATCAACACGAAAGAGGCATCACGCTGAGTCAAGAGAGATATGCACATAAGATTTTGGAAGAAACAAGTATGAGTGATTGCAACTCATGTCATGTACCTATGGACATAAATGTGAAGCTTTCAAAGTCTATTAAAGAAAAGGACATTGATGAAAGAGGATATAGAAGAGCGATTGGATGCCTGCGATATCTACTACACACACGTCCTGACTTGTCGTTTAGTGTGGGACTCCTAAGTAGGTATATGCAAATTCCAAAAGAGTCACACGGTGCAGCCTTAAAACAGGTGTTAAGGTACTTACGGGGAACTCTATCTCTTGGTCTGAAGTATGATCGATCCGAGATGAGAAAGTTGGTGGGCTTTAGCGACAGCTCATACAACGTTGATGTGGACGATGGAAAAAGTACAACAGGGCATGTGTTTTATCTTGGGAAGTGTCCAATCACATGGTGCTCTCAGAAACAAGAAACCGTAGCCCTGTCATCTTGTGAGGCCGAATTCATGGCAGCTACGGAGGCAGCCAAGCAAGCAATTTGGCTCCAAGAAACTCTAAGAGAAATCATTGGAGAATTGAGTGGAAGAGTAACCATCAAAGTTGACAACAAATCAGCTATTGCATTAACAAAGAATCCGGTTTTCCATGGTAGAAGCAAACATATTCACACTCGATATCATTTTATAAGGGAGTGTGTTGAGAGAGAGCAAGTGGAGGTTCAGCATGTTCCGGGGAATGAACAAAGAGCTGACATTTTGACAAAGGCATTAGGAAGAATCAAATTCAAGGAGATGAGAAGTCTCATTGGAGTTCATGAAGTGAAAGAAGATGATTCAAAGCTTAAGGGGGAGAATGTTGAGATAAGCTTGAATCAAACTTGAAGATCAAGTTAGTTAGTTTCCTTTATCTTGAGTTATAAGAAAAGGAAATAACAATGTGTTTAGGAAAAGAGAAGTTTTCCTTATTTATTTAGGAGTTAGTTAATAGGGTTTTTAACAAGTTATGTTTTCCCTATATAAGGAGATGCAAAGTGTGTTGCATAACTTATGAGATTTGGTTTTAGGGTTTTGAGTGAGTTTCCCTAAAGAGTTTAATAAAGAGGGTTAGTCTTTGTTAAAGTGTGTTCTCAATCTCAATATCAATCACTTTAACCCCTACTTCCTAATAGTTTATGACTAATTAACTATTTATCACTATTCCGATTTATCATTCCTAGTCGATTGTCAATTGATACATTGATCAATATCGCTATCCGTCCGAATGTACACATGTTCTAAGTAGGCAAAACCAATCCATAAAATTATTCATTAAAAAAGGGTATGTATCCATAACCTAACTTCATTTTTACGTATCCACCCATAACAAAGATATACACCTATCAAATTAGTATCCCTAAAGTCCTAATGTCCATGGCCTATCTTCAATTTTCCTATCCACCCCTAATAGATATGTATACCTATCAAAGTAGCATGGCATATAATTGATGTTATCAAACGGAAACCAAATAGTCAAAGTTAGAAAAGACAAACATTTTCTCACGTCTCAAAGACCTAAACACAGAAACCATAAAACACACAATTCATACTGAATAGTTAAAAGCTCATTTGTAAATCTGTGGGACTATCCACTGCTTATAAATGTCCATCGCATACTCCTGTCGAAACTGGTCCACGAATTGATCTGTCATCTCCTCCATTCCATCTGATCTGGCCAGGGCATACAACTCAAGAAACTTCATTGTAACAGCTCCGCAATCGCCTACTCGATCATTCGTGTACACCGTCTGCAAGCGACTCCATGAATAAGGCGGTAAACTCCCTTTCAGTTCCTGTTTAACCGCCTTGCTTTCTTCCCTTGGCTTCATACAATTACTATCAGGGTCCTGATATACCATGGATTTTAGGGCTTTTAACCATGGTATATGTCTTATTGATCGAGTCTATTATTATATTTTAGAGTCTTTTCAGGTGTTTATTAGGTACATGCACGTTTGGAGGATTATTGGAGATAATGAAGCATTTTGGGCAAGTTTGGAGCTAAAAGCCGAGAGAGCTAATTTCACCAAGTCTGGACGACCTCTGCAACGATCGATGCACTCTTGGTGTCGATTGTTGCAGCCCTGCGACAGCAGATTATGAAGACTTTGGAGATTTGCAGTTTTTCCCCAGAAGGTTCCAGTATTTACAAAGAAGCCCCAAAATGATTTAGCTTTATAATTAGGTTTTACAGCCACTTGTTGGGCTACGCTTTCATAACTAAGTTTTATTTTATTAGAGAGAGTTAGGGGCTGATCCTGCTCTTGAAAGAGAGAGTTAGGGGCTGATCCTGCTCTTGAAAGAGAGAGGATTTCGAACCCATGTTTCTTTATTTATTATATGCTATTTGGTTTTCTATTCAAGATGTTTTCTGTTTCGATGAACATGTCTGAGTAGATTACCTGTTAGGTTTAGGGATTCTCATTAGGGATTTCATGGAATTATAGGTTAATAAATCTGTAGGGATTCATATCTGTTAGTTCTTCATCTAGGATTGTTCTTACTGCTTGATCTGAATTAGCTACCCAGATTTATGATGTTAGGTTGATTGATACAACGACAGTTGGTTAATTAGCTAGAAAGAACCTAGATGAGCAATTTAATTACTCGCAAAGGAATTTGGTTTAATTAGATTGTGAACATATCGAACTTGGAATTAAAGCTGGTTTAATCTGTTAGTAATTGCAAAGGAATTTGGATTGCTGCACTTAGACTTAGAGAATTCTCGCAACGACAGTTGGTTAATTCTACATCTGTGTTTGAGTTCTAGAATAGTTCTTAATTAGATCTCGATTGATTGATTGGCTTATGTTCCTGATTTCCTGAGAACTCCCTAGACTTAACGCCTTCGTTTCCTTGCTTATAAACTCGCCTGATTTACTTTTCTGCTTCGCTTTAGTTTCTCATTACAATTTGCTTTCTCCTAGTTTAATCTTAATAGTTTTAAATCTATCGTTGACCGGAGTCCCTGTGGATTCGATACCCTAAGTACTACAACTACATCACTGTGCACTTGCAGTTAGTATAGGGATTAAAACTCGACCTATCAAGTTTTTGGCGCCGTTGCCGGGGACTCTTAGAGTCTTCGATAGATTTGAACTTAGGGTTTAGACTAGGTTTTTCATTTTTGTTTTTTGTTACTAATTTTTTTCTTTCTGTTCTTGCGTTTCAGGTACGCCTGTAATCGCCCTGCAACGATCAACACGGTCCTGTGTGTCGATCGTCACATCATCGCGCCTGCATCGATCGACACATATCGTAAGGAAGATGTATGATTTCTTTAGTTCAGGGATTGACAGCTCGCAGATAGCTGGGCTGAAGAGCAAGGTAGACTCTCTACATAGTCTTGTACTTGGAAAGTATGCGCAAAAAGCTATCAACTGTGTTGGAGGGAATGAATTCTACAGTCAGGAATCTGCTTTTCAGAGACCCTACCAGCAACAGAGTAACTCATTCTCAAGGAACTATGGTGTTTCTTCTTACCAAGCACCGCCTGCTCCTACACATAAGAGCAGGTTGGAAGCTATGATGGAGCAGTTTCTTGAGGGAGAACAACATATCACTGTGTCCTTCAACTCAAAGATAGATGCATTACATGAAGATCTGAACGGGAAGTATGAATCTTTGAGCACACATGTGAAGAAGCTGGATGTTCAAATCCAACAGACATCTCAAGCAATACAAAGGCATAATGAAGCTGGGAAAGCTGAACAGTACAGATCCATCAAAGCTGTGACCTTAAGAGATTAGATTGAGTTGCTAGGTGAAGAAGAGAGCATAATCTCGGATTTTCTGGATGAATATTGTCTGTCCGAGACACGCATCGATCGACACCCCCTTAGTGTCGGTCGACACGTAGTTCTGATGGCAATTTCGAGTTCTTACGACGAACAGAAATCGACCATGGTCGACACTGAAGGTCGACATCAATTCAACGTCGATCGACACACTATCGATGTCGATCGATGCATCCCCGATACGTCTGATGGAACTGAACATAATCGCCTTGTGTCGATCGACACACCTACTGCATCGATCGACACAGATCGCAGACGAGACCAGAAGCCTGCAACAGTCCCAGAACGAGTCTACAAGCCCATTGTGCCATATCCTAAGATTCCTAAACCCTCTAAACAAGATCTAGAAGTGGCTAACTGCATGAAAGTGATGGATAAGAAGATGAATGAAACTCCACCAGCTGAAGCTTTGCGAGTTCATGCAAAGAAGATGATATCCACTGATGGTGATCTGAAAGAAGAAGTTCAGATTGGTGGAACTACAGTATCTGATAGTGGAGAGAAGAAGATGGCGGTTCCTCTTGATCCTGCTCTAACATCTTCAGTACCTGCAACTGCTCATAAGCAGAAAGCTCCAGACATCAGATCTGCACCAAAGGTAAGGTACAAATCACCTAAGCTTAAACCTCCTGACTCCATTGCTGTGAATGCAGGAAAACGCTCTACACCACCCAAGTTTCACTCCCGCCCTAACTCTCTTCCTACGTTCCTTGGACGATCTCACGCTAATACTGCTTACACACCTCCTTGGATGAAGAGATATTCACAGAGACACTCAAAGTCTCTGTTGAAGCCGCCTTAAATCAAATCTCTATCCCATAGTCAAGCTACTGACTTTAAACAAGCGTTGAGTGATATATCATAGTTTTTACTAGTTTTAGACCATGATATAAGTGTGTTTTAGTGTATTTTTGTGTTCTTTTAGAGTCTTTTGCAGGTATAATCAGGTTTGGAGCTGAATTGAAGATATTGGAGTATTTTGGAGATTTTTGGAGTGTTTGGCCGAGAGATAGAGTTCACTGTCCGAAACAGAGAAATGCGTCGATCGTTGCACACTAGCATCGATCGTTGCACCAGCGAGATGGGCCAAAACTCTGCGGTTTATGAAGAGTAAAGATATTGCACCATGATCCAGAAGTTCCTGATATTTACAAAGAAGCCCCTGGCCGAGATTAGACCTATATAATTAAGTTTTTGGTGTTTTAATTACTTACGCTTTCATAATTAAGAGCAGAGGATTTTTAGAGCTTTTGGGGCTGATCTGAACCTTTACTTCATCTGTATTTGGAGAAGATTTTGAACCCCTCTAATTCTTTATCTTTTATGCAATTTATTCTTCATATGATTATGTTTTCATTATCTATGTCTGAGTAGATTCCTTGTTAGGTTTAGGGTTTCTCACATAGGATTTCATGACTTGCTAAACTTGTTTAATTCAGTTAAGGATTCATAACTATATATGTTCTTCAATCTAATTGTGCTTAAAGCTAGTTCTAACCTGATCAATTAGAATCTAGATCTTAGGTTGTTAAATACGACACGGAAGTGTGGTTTAGGAATCTGAACTAATTAGGTTGAGCAATTAAACTTCTCGCAAACGAAAGTTTGGTTTAGGATAATTGTGAACATATCAAACTTGGAATTAATGCTAGTTTAATCTGTTAGTTCTCGCAAACGAAAGTTTGGTTTGCTGCACTTAGACTTAGAGAATTATCGCAAAGGAATTTGGTTAATTCTATATCTGTGTTTTGAGTTCTAGAACTGTGCTTAATTAGATCCTTGCTGAATGAACTGTCTGCTTGTCTGATTTCCTGAGAACGCCCTAGACTTAGCGCTCTTAATAACTTGCTTTCACAACCAACAATCTCTGCTTTCTGTTTACTTTCTCGCATTGCTTTTATTTCATCACATTGCTTTCTTCCTAGTTAGTTTCCTGTTCTTGAGCTATTGAATACCAGAGTCTCTGTGGATTCGATACCCTATATACTACAACCATTGAACTGTGCACTTGCAGTTAGATATAGGATTAAAACTCGACCCTATCAAGTTTTTGGCGCCGTTGCCGGGGACTCTTAGAGTCTTCGATAGCTTCGAGCTTAGGGTTTTACTAGGATTTTTCGTTTTCTTTTCGTTTTTGTTTTTGTTTTTTTTTAGTTACTGATTTTGTCTGTTTTTCTCTCTGTCGCAGGTACCGATATCGCACTGCGTCGATCGTTGCACCCTTGAATCGATCGTTGCTGGACGATTACAGACAGTTTATGCAGACGCAGAAAACTAGAAGTAATCCGAACTTGGACTTAGTTAATCTCGATCTTGAAGAACTTGGACGTTTAGAGAGAGCTAACAGAAGAGAAAGAAGAGAAAGGATGGTACGTGAGCGTTTGATTCTGATACCAGATGCTGAAGGTACCCTGAGGGATCCGGAAAACAATCCTTACAATGCTGCTGGGCAGAGCATTGATGCTGATGGACGAGTGATCCCTGATGTTGAGGAAGCTGAGCCACCACGACAGAACCAAGCTAGACAGATGGTTGTCCATGAGAGGACTTTACCTGACTACAACAGACCGGATGAGTATCATGCAAACCGGTCAGCTCTAGTGCTTCCTGCTTTTGAGAGAAATGATTTTGAGATCAAAACCATCTACTACTCGCTGATGAGACAGAAGTATGATGGAGTATGCCCGGACTATCTGTTCCTTAAGCTCTTTCCGCACAGTCTTACTGGAGACGCTAGTGCATGGCTAAAGCAGCTGGCACCTGCTCAGTATACTACTTGGGCAGCCCTGAAGAGTGAGTTCCTGCGTCACTTCTATGATGATGCGCGTTCAGACCAGTCCAGACAGGACATACTCACCTTTTCCCAAGGAGCTGTGGAGCCTTTAAAGACTGCCTGGATGAGATTTAAGCAGTATCAGCGTGACTGCCCACACCATGGATTCACTGAGGTTCAGTTGATTGGTATTTTCTTCAGAGGCATAGATCTTCCATATCAGTCTGCACTGGATAACTCCAGTAATGCTAACTTCAACACCAGGACTCCTACACAAGCTAAGCAGTTGATTGAGAATCTAATAGGCAGCAACAGTTGCAAGACTATGGATGAGAGGAGGAAGAAATCTGGTGGAAGTGTAGAGAATTCTGACATAGCTGATATTAGATCTAGGCTGGACACAGTTTGCAATCTCCTAGCAGGTAAGAAAGCTGTCCACTTTGTCCAAGATGTAGAGGTAATTCAAACTGAGGAGGACACTCAGGAGGAATATGTGAATTACATAGGAGGTTCTGGATTCCAAGGTAATAGATTTGGTAATCAACAGGGAAACAAATTCTTCAATGGAGGACAGAAAAGTGCTTTCAACAGCAATTCATCTAATTCTGGACAGGCTAGTGGTTTTCAGAAGACCTTTGGACAAGGTACTCAGAGAACCTATGGATCTTCATCTTATCAAACTCCTCCTGCACCTACAGCTCATGAGAGTAGAATGGAAGCTATGATGGAACAACTAATGGAGAGTCAGACCAAGATTTCTGTGGACTGCAACAAGAAGTTGGATGCTGTCTATGAAGACCTCAATGGGAAGTTTGAGTCCCTGAACACTCACATGAAGCAGTTGGATACTCAGGTGAACCAGATTTCCAACTCAATAAAGGGAAAAGGACTAGCAGACACTCATATTAAGGCATGGTCTGTGTACATTAATGATGGATCTCACCTAGGTGAAAAATTTGAGCTAAGTACAGCTGAATTGGTGAAGGAAGAAGAATTCTCGGATTTTGGTGAAAAACTCTCGGGTGAAAATTGCAGCATTAACGATCGACACACAACTAGTGTCGATTGATGCACGTCGTGAACAGACAGATTCGCTGAGTGATGATGGTATTGATGTAGACTTAGAGCTTGATGGCTTATTCTCTGGAGTCTCTGAGATCTCTCAACAGGAGATTTATGCGCAGATTGTTAGACAACACTCCTCAGTGTCTGAAGTGATTAAGCAGGAAATTGAAGAACTTAAGAAGCTAGAGGAGATTGGTGAAGAATTGGAAGAAATTCCATCTTCTGATGATCCACCTTATCATCCATGTGTGCAGAGGTATTTGAACAAGATGATACCTTTAGATGAAGAGCTGAGAGACTGGGTGATTATAGTTCCTCAGCATATTAGTGATGTTCTGTTGACCAAGATCCCGAAGAAGCTGCCTGATCCTGGAGTCTTTGTGCTTGATTGTTCAATCTTTGAGGATAGTTTTAGGCGCTCTCTGTGTGATTTAGGAGCTGCTGGAAGTTTGATGCCATACTTTGTGGTAGAGAAGCTGGGTATGCTAGATTTTACTCCTACTAGGACCTCTCTTGTCCTAGCTGATCAATCCATACGAGTTCCTGAAGGACTCCTGATGGACATCCCGGTGAGAGTTAGAAACTATTTAGTTCCAACAGACTTCTTAGTGCTGAAATATGACTGTGATCCGGATGAAGCATTGCTACTTGGAAGACCATTTTTGGCTACAGCAGGAGCGGTAATTGATGTTAGGAACAGTCTGATAGACCTCCATCTGGGAGATGAGCCGCTGCGTTATGAGATGGATAAGCTGCGAAGACCACTGATAGATGGGCAGACATTCACCATAAGGAATGCAGATGATGAGCAGCCTGATGACACTGTGATTATAGATCCTGGAGCACATTTTACTCCATCTTTTCTTGGACATGAGCATTCTGCAACAGCCTACTCGCCACCTTGGATGAGGAGACTTGGACAGAGACAGAAAAAGTCTCTGTCAGGATCTCCTGGTGCCTGAAAAATCTTGTCCGTCCGGTCAAGCTATTGACCTTAAACAAGCGCTGGGTGGGAGGCAACCCACCATTAGGTACTGGTGTTTTTTGTACTTAATTTTTGGTGTTTTTGTTAGGATTTTACGTTTGTTTTTGGTTTTGGTGAGTTTATGATTGCAGGTCTCGGACAAATTCGCAGTGCGTCGATCGACACACTTCTGTGTCGATCGTCACAACACGATCGGAATCGCATTGCAGCGATCGTTGCGGTCCTGAGCAACGATCGACCATACACGAAAATCGCCTAGTAACGGTCGATGCACTTAGTGCAACGATCGATGCCTGAGCGACAGAGGTAAACCCGACAGAACTCAACAAAACCTTAACAATTTTTTATTTCTTTTTACCGATCCTTCGCTTGACACTACTGGGGACAGTGTGTCTTAAGTGTGGGGGGAGGTGCTACTGACGTTTATCTTTCTGTTTTCTTAAGAGTCAGTCCATTTTTTTAAAAAATTTTGTTTTTTTGAGTCAAAATTGTTTAAGTAAGAAACTATGATTTTCTGAGAAGATTTACAAGACTTGCAGGAACTTAAGTAACCATTGGGATGAAGTTGCAGGATCTATCTCTGACCATTAGAAAACCCAGACACAGATCAACCTACTGGGAACACCCACATCACTTCAGGTATCAGAGGATCCTTTTACTGACTTCAATTTAATACTGACTTAGATTTCTCACCTAAGGGCTTGGTATACTTTGTGTCGGATTCCCTGTTAGTTCTGACACAGCCTGTCAACCTATCCTATGTAGTTCCCTTCTCCCCTTCTATAAAGTAAAAAAAAAAAAGATAATAAACTGAGGATGAGTTAGTAACTCCGAAGTGGTCACAGGAGTGGTAGAGACCCCTATTATCTCCTGTGCTATCCATGGAATGTGTCCAAAGTACACCCCATAACGGGAAGAACACTGATAAAAAAAATAAAATGATACCCAAAGCGGGAAACATCAGTTGTTAAGGAAGGGAAAAGAGAAGAAAGGGACTAGAGAAAGATAGTATGGTGGTCTAGAGCTGATAAGGTAAGAATCCATGTGCCCTTTGATCGATACTCCTTAGGTGAGACCGCACTTAAATACTTGCAGAAGTCAGTAGGGAGAATTTGAATGCTTGAATGTGATTGTGGAGTTTACTTAGGACAGTTGCTAAGTGTGGGGGAAGTACATGTTGGTCTTGATATCCTGTGATTGATTCTTTCAGTGGTTTACTAAGGGGAATCTGAGTATTGTAGCTTCTAGGATGAAATAAGTTTCTGAAGAGTTTTCAAACCTCTTCACCAAGCTTTAGTTCTCTGTTTTGCTTGAGGGCAAGCAAAGGCTAAGTGTGGGGGAGTTGATATATCATGGTTTTTACTAGTTTTAGACCATGATATAAGTGTGTTTTAGTGTCTTTTTGTGTTCTTTTAGAGTCTTTTGCAGGTATAATCAGGTTTGGAGCTGAATTGAAGATATTGGAGTATTTTGGAGATTTTTGGAGTGTTTGGCCGAGAGATAGAGTTCACTGTCCGAAACAGAGAAATGCGTCGATCGTTGCACACTAGCATCGATCGTTGCACCAGCGAGATGGGCCAAAACTCGGCGGTTTATGAAGAGTAAAGATATTGCACCCTGATCCAGAAGTTCCTGATATTTACAAAGAAGCCCCTGGCCGAGATTAGACCTATATAATTAAGTTTTTGGTGTTTTAATTACTTACGCTTTCATAATTAAGAGCAGAGGATTTTTAGAGCTTTTGGGGCTGATCTGAAGCTTTACTTCATCTGTATTTGGAGAAGATTTCGAACCCCTCTAATTCTTTATCTTTTATGCAATTTATTCTTCATATGATTATGTTTTCATTATCTATGTCTGAGTAGATTCCTTGTTAGGTTTAGGGTTTCTCACATAGGATTTCATGACTTGCTAAACTTGTTTAATTCAGTTAAGGATTCATAACTATATCTGTTCTTCAATCTAATTGTGCTTAAAGCTAGTTCTAACCTGTTCAATTAGAATCTAGATCTTAGGTTGCTAAATACGACACTGAAGTGTGGTTTAGGAATCTGAACTAATTAGGTTGAGCAATTAAACTTCTCGCAAACTAAAGTTTGGTTTAGGATAATTGTGAACATATCAAACTTGGAATTAATGCTAGTTTAATCTGTTAGTTCTCGCAAACGAAAGTTTGGTTTGCTGCACTTAGACTTAGATAATTATCGCAAAGGAATTTGGTTAATTTTATATCTGTGTTTTGAGTTCTAGAACTGTGCTTAATTAGATCCTTGCTGAATGAACTGTCTGCTTGTCTGATTTCCTGAGAACGCCCTAGACTTAGCGCTCTTAATAACTTGCTTTCACAACCAACAATCTCTGCTTTCTGTTTACTTTCTCGCATTGCTTTTATTTCATCACATTGCTTTCTTCCTAGTTAATTTCCTGTTCTTGAGCTATTGAATACCAGAGTCTCTGTGGATTCGATACCCTATATACTACAACCACTGAACTGTGCACTTGCAGTTAGATATAGGATTAAAACTCGACCCTATCACTGAGTGGGATGCAACCCACTATTAGGTTCGTTTTTATTTTCATTTTTCGTTTTGATTTTGGTGTTTTGATTTTTCTGTTTAAGTGTGTTCAGAGGCGTGAGAAACAGGCAGAATCGCCTTGCATCGATCGACACACCTAGTGCATCGGTCGATGCAGTCACGATTTACGGTTTACCGAATCAATTGCGGTTTAGACATCGGTTATTCACATAACCGCGAGCATATTCGCCTTGCATCGATCGACACACATTGTGGCATCGATCGACACAGGGCGACGACAGGTAAGTGTTCTACAACTTTTCGGATTGTTTCAATTTGATTATTTATTCTCACCGACCCTAAGCTTGACACTACTGGGGAAAGTGTGTTTTAAGTGTGGGGGAGGAGCTACTGACGCACGCTTTTGTTTTCTTAGAGTCAGTCCGTTTTTCAAAATTCGTTTTATCGAGTCAAAATAGTTTAAGTAAGAAACGATGAATTTTTGAGAAGACTAACAGCACTTGCAGGAACTTAAGTGACAATCGGGATGAAGTTGCAGGATCTATCTATGACTATTAGAAAACCCAAACACAGATCAACCTACTGAGGAAACCCACATCACTTCAGGTATCAGAGGATTCTTTTACTGACTTCACCTTAATACTGACTTAATTTTCTCACCTAAGGCTTGGTATACCTTGTGTCGGATTCCTTTGTTAGTTCTGACACAGCCTGTAAACCTGTCCTATTTGGTTCCCTTCTCCCCTTCCATAAAGTAAAAATAATAATAATAATAATAAACTGAGGATGAGTTAGTAACTCCGAAGTGGTCACGGGAGTAGTAGCAAACATTATTACCTTCTGTGCGATCCATGGAATGTGTCCAAAGTACACCCCAAAACGGGAAGAACACTGATAAAAAAAAAAAATGATACCCAGTGGGGAAAAATCAGTTGTTAAGGAAGGGAAAAGAGAAGAAAGGGACCAAAGAAAGATAGTATGGTAAGAGTCCATGTGCCCTTTGATCGATACTCCTTAGGTGAGACCGCACTTAAATACTTGCAGAAGTCAGTAGGGTGAATTTGAATGCGTGAATGTGATTGTGGAGTTTACTTAGGACAGTTGCTAAGTGTGGGGGAAGTACATGTTGGTCTTGATGTCTTGCAGGTGATTCTTTCAGTGGATTACTAAGGAGAATCTGAGTGTTGTTGCTTAAAAGATGAAAAGAGTTTCTGAAAGTTTTCAAACCTCTTCACTACATTTTAGTTCTCTGTTTTGCTTAAGGGCAAGCAAAGGCTAAGTGTGGGGGAGTTGATATACCATGGATTTTAGGGCTTTTAACCATGGTATATGTCTTATTTATCGAGTCTATTATTATGTTTTAGAGTCTTTTCAGGTGTTTATTAGGTACATGCACGTTTGGAGGATTATTGGAGATAATGAAGCATTTTGGGCAAGTTTGGAGCTAAAAGCTGAGAGAGCTAATTTCACCAAGTCTGGACGACCTCTGCAACGATCGATGCACTCTTGGTGTCGATCGTTGCAGCCCTGCGACAGCAGATTATGAAGACTTTGGAGATTTGCAGTTTCGCCCCAGAAGGTTCCAGTATTTACAAAGAAGCCCCAAAACGTGATTTAGCTTTATAATTAGGTTTTACAGCCACTTGTTGGGATACGCTTTCATAACTAAGTTTTATTTTATTAGAGAGAGTTAGGGGCTGATCCTGCTCTTGAAAGAGAGAGGATTTCGAACCCCTGTTTCTTTATATATGCTATTTGGTTTTCTATTCAAGATGTTTTCTGTTTCGATGAACATGTCTGAGTAGATTACTTGTTAGGTTTAGGGATTCTCATTAGGGATTTCATGGAATTATAGGTTAATAAATCTGTAGGGATTCATATCTGTTAGTTCTTCATCTAGGATTGTTCTTACTGCTTGATCTGAATTAGCTACCCAGATTTATGATGTTAGGTTGATTGATACAACGACAGTTGGTTAATTAGCTAGAAAGAACCTAGATGAGCAATTTAATTACTCGCAAAGGAATTTGGTTTAATTAGATTGTGAACATATCGAACTTGGAATTAAAGCTGGTTTAATCTGTTAGTAATTGCAAAGGAATTTGGATTGCTGCACTTAGACTTAGAGAATTCTCGCAACGACAATTGGTTAATTCTACATATGTGTTTGAGTTCTAGAATAGTTCTTAATTAGATCCCGATTGATTGATTGGCTTATGTTCCTGATTTCCTGAGAACTCCCTAGACTTAACGCCTTCGTTTCCTTGCTTACAAACTCGCCTGGTTTACTTTTCTGCTTCGCTTTAGTTTCTCATTACAATTTGCTTTCTCCTAGTTTAATCTTAATAGTTTTAAATCTATCGTTGACCGGAGTCCCTGTGGATTCGATACCCTAAGTACTACAACTACATCACTGTGCACTTGCAGTTAGTATAGGGATTAAAACTCGACCTATCAGGTCCGGCTTGAAAAAGGCATCCACAATGTAAGGAAACCTATCTAGAATTGGTGCAAGCTTTTTAGCAGCTTTGGTACCACGGTTTTGGACTGGAAACAGGTCTAGTAGTTCGACAGTACGGAATTCAATATTAATAACAACTCCGACCCAGTGATCTCCGTCCCAATTCATGGGAACCTAAGCCGAGGACACATCTTCAAACCACCTTACCTTAACACGTCCGTGTGTTCACCCTCCGTATACATAATCTTTCATCGTTCATCCCAATGATACTCTCGCTTAGCTTTGGACTTGATGAAGCTCCTATGCCGCCCTTGCAAATGGTTTGAACCAAGGGGGAAGGAAGACCACCCTCTCCGCTGCGAAGTACCTAGAATGTTTCATGTATATGTACTCTGCAAGTACCTGCATATGCTGAAGTACCCAGATACCACATGTTAATAACATATGGCAATATATATAACAAATTAAAAAAATACTAACCGTTGTGTTCATATATTTCTTCGGCTCTGCAATGTCAAGCAAGAATTGGTTATCTATGTTCACCTCCCCAAATATCAAGTTCTCCAGGTCGTATTTCCTACAAATTTTGCGGAAATTAAGTACATCTAACATATTTAACATTTCTATAAGCACAATTATTTCTTACCTCGTAGGAAAGAGTTTCAGCGTTTCCTGCCAGGCGTTCTTATGCTCAAAAAACATATCTTCGCTTTCCTTTAACCCTGAAAATACCCGAACAAGCTCAACCTCGTCATCCGATGGAGTAAGTTTAACGCGCTTTGGTGGAGGAGAAGAATCTCTTAGATCCACCGGTTCTTCAGTGCTAGCAACCAATACTTTCATTTTGCCACCTTTCTTTTTACGGTCGTTGTTCTTCTTTTTACCTTTGTTCCTCATTTCGTTAACTTCTTTAAATGCTATGTCTACTGCTTCCTGTCCAACAAACAAAATATGTCCTGGAAACTGTCGACCAACTATTTAAAAATATATTATTAAACTACCTTGGATTGTTTCTTTGCCGTTTCTCTCTCCTGTCCATCTTCGTTTATATCCTGGTTTATGGAACTGTCCAGTTTACCTTCCATGGGTATGTCATTTTCTTTTTGTTCCGACGGAACCTCATAGTCACTCTGGCAATTATTAGTACAAAATATATCACTTGGCTCATATCCACCATAGTAGGTAACAAAAAATTATTCTCACTTCTATTACTGTTGATTGTTTCTCTTTAGACAAAGACTTATGTCCACTTGACAATCCAGCCTGATCGCAATAGCTGTCCATTTTGCTTTCGATGGATCCACCATCTTTATTTCCTTCAACATGATATCCAGTATCACTCTGGCCAAAATATATACACTTCATTAGTTATTTCCAAATTAACGACTTATGTACAACAGTTTCTCCTTCACCAGTTACTCAAAAGCGTTCAAATGTATCCATAAATAACCTGATGTTGAGGATCCTCTTCACTTTCCTTGGTAGTACAAACTTGACCCTCCATGGATAGTTTCTTGCCAGCTACTTCCTCTTCTCCATCTCCCTCAAAATCCTGATTTAAGGAAGTCTCCAGTTTGCTTTCCATGTGTCCATCTGTTTGTTTAGGCGCGTCGGAAGCAGTATCCACTTGGATTTCAATGGATACACCGTCAACTATTGCTTCACTAGGAAGTTGTCTGTTAACCTGTTTAACATTGATATAAAATAATTTGCGCTCTCTACTTAAAACGTATATTTACCATATATAGCAAAGAGGATAATACACCAGTTACTCCAAAGCGTTCAAATGTATCCATAATAAACCTGATGTTGAGTATCCACTGCACTCTCTTTGGTAATACACACTTGACCCTCCGTGGATAGTTTCTTGCCAGCTACTTCCTCTTGTCCATCCCCCACATATTCATGACTTAAGGAAGTATCCAATTTGCTTTCCATGCGTATGTCATCAGTCTTTACTTCACATGGAATCTCGGAGTCCCTCTGTATATTATTAGTACAACATAAATAACTCGCTCATGTCAACATTAATAGCTTACAAAAGTTTTCCTTTTTCTTCAATTACCGTAGTTTCTTTATTTTCAGACGAAGACATCTGCCCATCCACCAATTCAGCATGATTGCAGCAGCTCTCCACTTTGCTTCCTATGGATACGCCATCTTGATTTTCTTCATCAGGATGTCCGATACCATTCTGGCCAAATTGTAAACAAATAATTACTTATTGCCAATTGATTACTTATTAACATCAGGCTTCCTTAACTTGGTGTACCATCCTTTACCGTTATTTGTTTTTCAGAAGCCATCGCTCCATCTTCTTTTTTTTTGCCTCGTCCGAAGCAACATCCAATTCACCCGATTTTTGGTTATTACCCTGCCAAAATGGATACAAATAATTTGGACTTATCTACTTAAAAGAATTCAAATGTATCCATAAATACCTGATGCTGATCTACTTCACTCTCTTTCGTATGACAAACTTGACTCTCCGTGGATAGATCGCCGGGTTTTTCCTCCACAGGACTGCAGCTTTTGGACTGGCCATGCTAGATTCCAACAAGTAGTTTCATTTATTAATGCTTTAAGACCAAGGAGAGGCTAACATTATGAACAATCAGTCTAACCCCATAACTAATGGATGCAAACCCCCCAAAAAACAAATTTTCAAATGTATCAGCAGATCACCTGGTTTAATGGATGCAACACCACACTGTTTACTACCGCCCCCTTTCCAAGTGTTTCTAGGCTTGGAGCTGCATACAAAACATCTTTCAAGTGCTTTTGATCCTCCCCATCTGTGATCATTCCCACATGCTGCTTGTCATTACCAACAATTGATTCATCCCTTGTTTTACAAGGATCAATCATGTCATCCAGCTGAGTACAAAAGTTGCCAATGTTAAATTCAGATCCTAGATTTTCTTGATCGAATAAAGATTCATCAACACAGTTGTTAACTTGAGAAATAATATAATTCACATTATCCCAATTAGTGCCCTCGTCGTTGGCAGAACTTCCAAAAGTTCGATCACCAACTCCAGTATTAACATTCTCCGACACTCCAGAATTAGATTTTTCCGTCTTCGCTTTTTTTGCTGCACCTAAGAAAACTTTCTTCATTCCTGTCAAAGTGTACTTTTGACCTGGGCTGTTTAGATGTTTACTTGGACGCAACCTACAATCCTTTGACGTCTTTTTCGCTTCAACCAAGTTACCTCATTTTCCAAACTTTTGATTTTCTTCTCCACCCAACTCTTGAATTTGTCATTAAGAACAGAGCCGGCCTCACTGCTGGTCCCATATTCAATAGCAAGTAACAGGAGCTTTCTCTTTTTATTGTTCTCCTCAATAGCCTTGGGTACGTGTTCAATCCCATTTTCAATAGCAAGTAACGAGAGCTTTCTCTTTTTCTTGTTCTCCACAATAGCCTTGGGGACGTGTTCAATAAGCTTCAGAGAAGAATCTCCACCAGGCCACTCATCCTTCTTAAAAAATCGTGATTACCATCCAGATGGTTTTCAAAATAAACTACCTTCTTTTCTTTTATCTCGTCTATCCACTCCCCCCCCCCCCAACTTTCTCCTAATGGCCTCACTTCGGGTTTTAAATAAGGAACCACTTTTACCTGTACATATTAAAATAGCAAATCTAAATAGATAAACAAATTCGTTTAAATACGGACGATACGAATATACCCATACCTCTGTTCCAAACTCGATGTCTAGTACAATCTCACTACTAATCCAGTTGTTTTTCGGGATCTTTTCGAAAGAACTATCCATGAAGTTCATAGTTGATTCATGGTCAGGCATCCTCTCCAAGAATCCTGGAATACAACGGAAAACTAGAAGTTGAAATGCAAGTGGGAATCCATACACGACCTTCGTTTTCTGCTACAGCTGCGTTTGGAATGTTTTAACAGGATCTTCACCAAGTTTACCAGTTCTCGGGCCAGGTTTCATTGAATTAATTGTTTTAAGAAAAGACTCTCTTCCCCATGGATAGCTCAAAAAAGATTCCACATCGCTAAGCATCTCAACAAATTCCGGCGTTGCCTTTGCAACCTAGTTGCTACTAATAAGCACTCCATCAACAATACATATCAGCGCAAGCTGTAGCCTTTTAGATCCATCCATCTGTGTATCATCAAGCATTTCAAGTATGTTTGTAATGTTAACACCTTGGTCGCCCTTCTTCCTGCTCTTACTCATATTGCCAAATAATTCTTCCCACTCAGAAGTGCTTCTCGCCACCACCATACTCATCTCTTCTATGTCTTCTTGTCCAGGGAACTCACAACAATTCAATCCTGTTATCAATACAAACTCTTCTAATGAGAATCACAGAGGTTGCCCCGCAAAAACTGTAGTCAACTCGTATTTATTTTTGGTAATTAGTTGCCTCGCCAGTAGCCCATGTATCATTTTCCCAGAAATTGAACACTGTTTCACTGGGAGCCTGAACAAATGTCCAAAACTAGAATCTCGAATAATCTCCCACTCGGGCGTATCCTTAATACTCTGCCACACTCTGTTTAGTATCTCCAGTTTGGAGTATATATTCAGTCGACCATCTGGATATCGATCTGTCTTGTACAATCTACTCGGTAGGCTTTTGTCTACCATCCTCTGCAAAATAAACATCAATTGAATTAATTTTTTCGATTTGAAATCATTACAACACAATATAATAGTTCTTCAACCTTACCTTATTACCGATATACGAGTATCACAACTCAGTCTGAATGTTCGTCCTGCCTTCGCCAGTCTAAAGTGGAAGAGAGAGAGTAGATCGAAAGAGACGACATTTCTGATTTTTTTTTTCTTTTATACCTAAAATAAATTAGCTCTTTACCATTATTAAAAACCCATTAAAATACCATAACCATAAAATTTCTAGTTAGCAAATGAGTAATTGGTCAGTTCATTTAGTCTAAGGATATTATAGTCTTTTCATTCCTTCTCTAATCAACAAAAGATACAAAATGAACAAACATTTAAGAAGATACCAAATTACAACAAAAATATAAAAAGATATACTCAGTGCAATTCACCCTGGAGTTACACCGATCGGATTCTAAACGACATCGTTTTAAAACAATAAATTAATAAGGGAAAATTGCCTAAAAACCCTCAACTTTCTCGTTTAAGCCATTTTAAACACGAACTTTCGACTAGACCATTTAAAACCTGAAGTTTTGTTGACTTTGATTTTTTATAGTTGACTGAGTTGTTTTATCACGAGTTAACAAACCGTTAAAACCCGTTAAAAGACCATTAAGACGGAATTAATTTCCGTTTATAGCAACGAAACAACGTCGTTTTAACATATTTTTAAAATTGCCTAAAAATAATAACCTTTTTCGTTTAAGCCATTTTAAACACAAACTTTTAACTAAACCATTTAAACCGTGAAGTTTTGTTCATTTTAGTTTTTAATCCTAAACTTGTAGTTGACTGAGCTATTTTAACACACTGTTATTCACTATCCACCTTTGTTAATATTTTGAAAAATTTGGGTTTATAATTTTAATCATATATATATATATATATAGAAAATATAATACCATTATTTTCCAAAAAAAAGTTATATAGAATCATAAGAATATAGTATAAAATATAATCTTTTAATATAAAATATTGTAATTAATATGAAACTATAATATTTTATATTACAGTTTTCAAATATAAAAAACAATTTTTACATTACAGTTTAAAATTTTAATAATATATTTAAAAATCTTTGAAATTTTTCAATAGTATATACATTTATGATCAAAATTTTATAAGCTCAATCTTCTCAAAATATAAACATATGTGGATAGTCAATATATATAGGTTTTGTTTTACCAATACACACATGTGTTTATGCCAAAGTGGTAATGTCCCTTGCTCCAGCTTCCCCACCTTGTGTTTGAATCACACAGCTTACTGTTTTTTTAGTTATTTTAAAAACACGTCAAAACAGTTAATAAATAGTTAGTTACGAACGAATTTCAAGCCACATCAAAGACATTTTATATTTTGAGATATTGTCAAAACGACGTCGTTTCATTGTTAATAGGACAAAATAAACAGAAACTAGTTCCGTCTTAACGCTTTGTTAACAGTATGTTAAAATAGCTCAGTCAACTACAAGTTTGAGATTAAAAACTAAAGTCAACAAAACTTCAAGTTTTAAATGGTTTAGTTGAATTTCCATGTTTAAAAAGGCTTAAACGAGAGAGTTCAGGGTTTTTAGGCAATTTTCCCATTCTTTTTTATAATATGTTAAAACAACGTCGTTTCGTAGCTATAAACGAAAATTAATTCCGTTTAACTGTCTGTTAACAGGTTTTAACGGTTTGTTAACGCCATGTTAAAACAGCTTATTCAATTATAAGTTTTGGATAAAAACCAAAATCAACAAAACTTCAGGTTTTAAATGGTCTAATCGAAAGTTCGTGTTTAAAATGGCTTAAACGAGAAATTTAAGGGTTTATAAGCAATTTTCCCAAATTAATAGGGACAAATTGAAATCATTTTTGTATGAGGCATTTAAAGGCCCATTCTTGTGCTAGTTACTTATTTAGTAGTTTAGTACTCACTTATACATACAAGTAGAAGATGGAATTATAATTTTATTTTATTTTGGGAATAAAAAGGTAAATTATCTTCAACAATCGCCCACCGTGGGGCTCGAACCCACGACCACAAGGTTAAGAGCCTTGCGCTCTACCAACTGAGCTAGACGGGCTTGTTGAACCGTAAGTTTTGTACCAATTAGTCTCCTTAGGTTTCATCTAGATACATTACTTGCCCATCTATTTATCTCTTCGAAAGAGTAAAAGAAGCTTTATCAAAACACTAATCAACGTTCTCATTAATACAACTCAGAGAGTGAGAGACAATAAGATAATGACTACAAAACGTTTCTTCTCTACAAGGGATCGTCAAGCAACCCATCGGATGATTGAATCCGAACTCTTCCTCAGCACAACGAAGAAAGTCTCTGAAGAGAGGATGGTTTAAGTACGATATGGGAACCACAAACCTCTTCTTCTCCACTTGTTCTCCTACATAGACTGCGACATGGCCCTTTGGAACAAGCTCTACATTTTGTGATGATGAACATTGGTTTCTTTTGTTCAAAGATCGTGACTTGAAAAGTTGCTTCCTGTTCGGAATCATCGATCGCATCAAATCCATCTTGTGTTTTTCTTCTCTCTTCTAAAGTAATTTATCAAATTGAGGAGGCAAAAAGGTTAAAGCAAAATGGCTTGAGAGACAAGGAGTATGAGAGGGCTTATGTATATGATAGTGTTATGAGTTCAAAAGAAGATCGCTATACAAACTGATGATGGGTGGTTCATTTTAAGATCAAAAGGTGATATATATCTTCAATATATTAAAATATTCAAATTCAAAACAATAATGTAGTAATAAACCCATAACTTAGCAGGCTGTTGGGTCATTCCGTCATGCATATGTGATCTGTAAAATGTGAACAAGATTACTTGATATGGATAGTTTAAAATTATAGTCTCGAGGTTATATTAAGTGACTTGAGTCAGACCAAGTGGGTCTTAAGTCTCCCACACTTATACCACGAATAGGCTGATCTGTCCTTTACAAAACCAGGGGCCGTACGCTGGTACGCATGGAGAGAAAGGGCTGTTACAGTTTTTAAATACTAATGGATTTGTTTCGAAACATTACAGCTATGTATATAATATGATTAAAGCTTTCGATTCATTGTTTTATTAGCTTATTTGGATGAATTCACAAAATTCGCTATTTAAATAGATTTTCCTTGTTCTTTTTTTTTTAATGTTAAGATTTAGACTAAAAGTGAAAAGAGTTACAAGCTAATCTAAATGGTTACACAAAAAATAAAAAGGTAAGTAAACAATCTTACCAAACAACTTACCCAACATGAACAAGGCATAAAGACAGAGTATTATATCGGATGAGATATACAATTAAAATAAATTTGAAGAAGAAAAGGGGTACCATCCCTCGGTGGAAAAGATTTGAGCCAATCACGGACAAGGCGGTTCATTTGAAGCTTGAGAAAAGAAAGAGGGGTTATTTTTGTTGTGAATATACGAGCATTCCTCTCACGCCAAAATAGTAGGCAATAACTTAGAGCAGCAACTTGAAGATGATCCAATTGTTCCTAGAAACATGCTAGCCTTGGAGCAGATAAGAATCCACAATTGTGGAGAGCTCATAGTGAGAAAACGCCGACAGTACCCGAGATGCAAAAGCATGCCATGAGGCATTTGAGAACGAATATGAGAAGAAAAGATGGTCGTGCGATTAATCCTCCACAGAGCAAAGAGGACATAGTTGAGAAATGTTGATGCCCCACCTCCTCAGTCTGTCCCAAGTTGAGAGGCGACTCAAAAACACCAACCATAGATTAAAGGAAGATTTTGGTATAGCTTCTTTAAACCACACTAGCTTTGACCACCTAACAGCTGGACATGTGACCCGAAGCTGCTCCCACTTACCTTTTGAAGGGAAATTGTGCGGGAAAGTACATGATGTGGTGCGCCAGACATAAACATCATTGCCCTTGGAGTCTTCCGGTGTTGGTATAGCGGTTAACGATATCTGAAGGTTTTGAATTTCCTCCGTCCATTACGCACAACATCCACTACTTTTGCGCTTACACGAATCCGGAGAAGCGAAGGACCAACAACTCCAATATACTCTTGCTACGGGCTCAAATCCAACCAGCTATCCCACCAGAGAACATAACTGACTTCCCATCCCTAACCTCACACTTTAGGAATGAAGTGAGCATTTGTTTAAGTTACAGTATACTTCTTACAACCTTAGAAAATCGAGGAGAGTCTTTTGGTTCCCAAAAGATTTTCATGTTGAAAACATTACCCTTAAATCAGGCCACCCATAGACTTCCTGAACTAGCGAATAGGTTCCAAACCGGATTTAGCTTGAAAACAACTTCAAAATCAGCTGACAATCGAGTGCTTAATCCACCTTCACTCTTAGGCTTGCAAATCTCAAACAAAGCCACCTTTGCGCCCAAAGCCGATTGAGTCTTATTCTTCCAAGGGTAAGTTGAACATATATAAGGAATCCACGTTGGCATAGAACTTCTTTTTGAGCATGAACATTTGGCTCCAAAAATTTATCATTCCATAAGTTTTCGATGCCAAAAATCTGTTTTTTTCTAGCGTGAGAGATACTCCGAAGTCCAAGAGTGAAGCTTCTTGGTAATCTTTTCCAAAAAAATGGCAGTAAGGCAGGGAAAATCAGTCTTTGATTGTTTAGAGGAAGACCAAGATATCTCACATGGAAGGATCCAAGCTTAATCCACATCTCTTGACTCAGTGCCTCACATTCTGAGTTCGAGTATCCACTGAAGAAAATCTCTGATTTGGGCGGGTTTATATCCAAGAAAGACATACCCCTGAAAACCTCCAGAACTCCTCTTATACCTTCCATTGACTCACAAGAACCATTGGAGAATACCAGAATATCATCAACAAATAACATATGTGTAGCTATTCGTAGCTATTTCTTTTGGCATAGCTATTTTGCTACGAATAGCCACACATTTATTTCGTAGCTAAATAAATACGGATATCTACAAATTAGCTACAGATGTTTTTTTTCTAATCGCAGCTAGTTCGTAGCTATCCGCAGCTCAAAACAGCTACGAAAATTTCGTAGCTAATCCGTAGCTATTACACAGATTTCTTGTAGTGATTGCCTGAGCCATTCACGAAAGAGAGGAGGGAAGTTTTGTGCCTCAAGGATATTATTGACAAAGTTCCAGAAAACTGTGTCAAAGGCTTTCATGATGTCAACTTTAAGCATGTAAGCTTTGGGGCAATTTGACTTCTAATATTTTCGGAGCTCAGTATCCAACAAAACAGTTTACCCTAAAAAGATCACGCCCTTTTGGAAAGCTGCTTGGTTTAGCAATATACATTGAGAAAGAATATGTTTCAGTCTCTTTGAAATTAATTTAGAAATGATCTTGTATACCAAATTGCACTAACTGATGAAATCATCAAGAGAATAAGCTTCTGGTGTATTAGGAATGAGGGCAATAAAAAAATCGTGTTCAAGTCCTTAAGCAGCTTTCCATTCCTAAAGAACTCCTGCACTGCAGAGAACTCATCCGGACCAACTTTACTCCATGGTGCCTTGAAGAATTCGACTGGATATCCATGAGGTCTAGAGCATTTATCCAGAGGCATAGCCCTAAGCATCTTAAGAATTTCCTCTTCTGTGACTTGCTTCTGTAGAGCCGAGATTTCAGCGTCTGAGTATCTGAAGGGAATAATCCCACAAAGAGTTTCCAGAGAAACATGAGATATATGCATATTCGTACTTCCAAAAATAGACTTGAAACAGGAGACGACATGCTTTTTTAGTTTTTATGGTAAAAGAAGCTTGGCACCGCTTTCAGCATTTAGATAGTAAATGTGATTATTATACGAGAGCCTTAGAGTGAAAAACTTGTTAAAGAAAACAGTGTTCATGTCACCTAGAAAAAGCCACTTCATCCGAGACTTTTGTCTGTAAAACTTCTCCTCTGCTTTAAGAAGAGAATTCCACCGTTGATGGGCTTGGTGCCCTTCTTGAGCTAAAGTGGAGATAGGAACTGTTAATAGCTGTTGTTGCTATGCTGTAGTGATTCTCTCTTGTTGTTTTAATCGCTGGGTGATGCCACTAATATGATTCATGTTAATCTGACGCAACTCTATCTTAATCAGTTTGAGACTTCTCAGAAGCTTGAATTGTTCTGGTCATATTTCCAAAACCGGCTGCCAACTATTCTCGACTACCTCGGAGTATTCGGGATGATCAACCACATGAGTAAAAAAATATAATGGTTTACACACTCCACGGTTCAAAGACGGCATGGTAAACATAATTTGAGAGTGGTTAGACTGAAGGGGGTCTAACAGCACTAAACTATCATTCGGGTATGCGGTTATCCAAAACTCGTTGATAAGAGCATGATCGATCATTTTGGAGATTGGATCATCATCTTGCTTATTCCACCAATAGAAAGGAATTTCTTTCGTAGGAACCTCAAACAAGTTTGCATCTTTCGTAGGAACCTCAAAGGTCACATAATCTCAATAATGGGTAAGTTATTGAGATTGTGTGACCTTGCAACCACTCTTCTTGCGCGAAACCAAGAAGAAAGGATTAACTGACAGATTGCTTTTGAAGATGTTGAAGAACAAACTGGATGATCATGCCTTATAGAGGTGCAGTGATGAAGCAAACTAACCGCATATCAACCCGAGCAACCAGATTTATCCCCATGTTTCAAAATCAAAACAGTATCAATAGGCAAGGACGAGTAATTTACTCTTTTTCATCAAGATGTACCGCTCTGTTTTGACCAAGATCTTCCTGACCTTGACCTGTTACCTTTTTCCTTATCCTCATTTTTACACGTCCTACTGTGTGAACGTGATTGATTCTTCCTTTTTGTCTTTCTCGGAGGTGGAGGCCTTTTCGGGCAGAACATAGTGGTATGACCAAATTTCTGACAGTCCACACATTTTGAAGGAAGCCACATATAAGAAACACTAACTTTGAATTCCTTGCCACTGCTAAAACCCGAGATGAGCTTTGTTGGAAGTTCTTTTGCAAATAAAATTCCACAAGAATTTTTGCACCTTCAAATGTCTCCTTTCTGGCTGTTTCCAGAGACATGGCTTTCGGAACACAAACCCCAGAAGCAATACGACCCAAGTTTCTTTGTTAAATAACAAGTAAGGTATAACTTGAGCCAAGGTGATCATAGCTTGTCCTTAAGTGAAATCTGGACTCCAAGGAGATACATACATTGGATGTCCAACAATGTTCCAAAGATTTCTATTAGCAGGATGGTTCTTGTTCGTAGGTTTGAAACACGTAGAAGAAACCTTCCCAAGCCAATCTTGTAGACAAATATTCTCGTCCTCTTACGAGCCCAAATGGTGTTAATAACTGATATGATTTTAGGGTTTTAACCATGGTATATGTCTTATTTATCGAGTCTTTTATTATGTTTTGGAGTCTTTTAGGTGTGTTTACAGGTCTAGGTACGTTTGGAGCGGATCTGGAGATTATGGCGCATTCTGGAGCATTTTGGAGATTTAACCCGAGAGATAGAGTTCACTGTCTATATCAGACTAATGCATCGATCGACACACTTGTGGCATCGATCGATGCATATGCGGATCAGGCTTTTCTCTCGAGCGTTTAATGAAGAATTTGGAAATTGCACTTTTGCCCAGAAGTTTCTCATAATTACAAAGAAGCCCCAGTCGAGATTAGATCATTATATTTGGGTTTTTAAGCCATTGTTTAGGCTACGCATTAATTTACTTTGAGAGAGTTAGGGGCTGATCTTGTACTCGAGAGAGAAGAGATTTCGAACCCCAGTTCCTTATTCTATTATATGCTATTTGGTTTTCTATTCATGATGTCTTCTGTTTCGATGATCATGTCTGAGTAGTTTACCTGTTAGGTTTAGGGATTCTCATTAGGGATTTCATGGAATTATAGGTTGATCAATCTGTAGGGATTCATATTTGTTAGTTCTTCATCTAGGGTTGTTCTTACTGCCTAATCTGAAGTAGCTACCAAGATTTATGATGTTAGGTTGATTTCCGCAACGACAGTTGGTTAATTAACTAGAAAGAACCTAGATGAGCAATTTGACTATTCGCAAAGAAATTTGGCTTAGGAGAATTGTGAACAAAAGAACTTGAGATTAATGCATGTTTAGGATCTCTAGAATTCGCAACGAAAGTTGGTTTGCTAGGATTGTTAGACATAGATAATATCCGCAACGAAAGTTGGTTTCTTATGCTTCTGTGATTCTAGTTCTAGAACAGTTCTTAATTAGATCCCGATTGATTGATTAGCCTGTGTTCCTGATTTCCTGAGAACTCCCTTGACCTGACGCCTTCGCTTCTTGCTTACAAACCGATTCTATTTACTTTTCTGCTGTTTGATTTACTGCTTTCTCTATTGCTACCTAGCTTAACCTGACATTCTATAATCTATCGTAAGAATCTAGAGTCTCTGTGGATTCGATACCCTATATACTACTGGTTCACGTCTGTGCACTTGCAGTGTAGATCTAGGGATTAAAACTCTGATCGTATCAATAACACCAATGTTTATATCCCTCTCATGCGGATGACCATGAAAATGAGCATATATATAGTCCTTAAACTCTTCTTTAGCAGCCTCTATGTTCTCATCCGGATTTAGTATGAAAGGAACACTAGATACGTGCAAAGAAGAATTTCTGATACTCTCCGGAGAAGTATATAAATCGTACATTCTGTTTTCATAATTCATCTTCTCCACTATCAGCTTTTTCTTTTTTTCTTCACCTCTCCAAACAAATTTATTCACAGTACTTGTAGTTATTTTACTTTGGTGTTAAGAAAAAAATTATTACAAAATCTAAGGTAAATAATTTTGATTATCATATTAATGTGTTGATTAGTTTATTATGTGAATATAAATTATATAAACAAATATGGTGATATGTTTGATTTTTTTTTTTATTAGTGATGTTTTCAAGGAGAAAAAATTCAAATCCGTTATCTAAACCTTCCGCACAAAAAGGGTAAATTTTCCATTTTAATTTTCATGTACTTTAAATTTTAAATATTGCAGATTTTTAAGATTGAATGCTAAATTTATAGATGTCTAAAAATGTTTAATATAAATTTAAATAACAAAACGAATTTAATATATATATAAAGGCTCAATAAATTTAATTATATAAATTTAAGTAACAAACACAATTTTTTTTAATAAGAACATAAAGCTTAATTTGTTCAAATATTAATGCTACTGTATTATTAGTTTATATTACGTAATTAACATGAGATTTATTTTCTAAATTTATCAAAAATATTTAATTTTTCCTAAAACTTAAATAATTAAATATGTTAAGTTAACACAAACAATATGTATTTTATTTATAATATAAAAATTGAGAAAAGGTAAATTTTCTATTTTAATTTTCATGTACTTTAAATTTTAAATATTGCATATTCTTAAGATTAAATGCTAAATTTATAGATGTTTAAAAAATATTTAATATAAATTTAAGTAACAAAAATGAATTAAATATATATATATATATATATATCATAAATTTATGTAAAAATTTATTTTTTAAAAACATAATGACATAAATGCTCAATAAATTTAATTTTTGTAAATTTAAGTAACAAACACAATTTTTAAAAAATAACATATAGCTTAATTTGTTAGAATATTAAAACCACTGTATTATTAGTTTATATTATATATTTAATATTAAATTATTATTTTAAAAAATATCAAAAATATTTCCTTTTTCCTTTTTCCTAAAACTTAAATAAATTAAATATGTAAGTTAACACAAATATTTATGTATTTTTATTTATAATACCAAGATTGAAATATTTGTAAAACAACTGTTAGTTAACATCATAATATATAGTCATTATATTAATTAGAAAAACCTTATAAACTAGTTAAAGACATCCTTGTACAGAACTGAATACATATAATTTTTTGTAGAAAACCGAACGACGTTGGACTCCAGGAACGCAAGCAGGATCTCCAAGTATGGGATTTCTTCGTTACTCGCCAAGGTCGGGATTAGGATCTCCGGGTCTAGGGTTTACTTGTTATTCATCAAGACCACAAGGAGGATCTCCGAGCTTGGGGTTTCTTGATAACTCTCCAGTTGGGCAAATGTTTCAAACACCAAGATCTGTGGGATTATTTAGCACTTTTGGATAAAACAACCCATCCACTTCTCAACATTTTCCTCGGGGAGCCCTTTTCGAAAAGGATACGAGCGAACCTGATGAAGACTAGTTTTCTAATTTCTATATGTTTGAGAAATTAATATTGTTTAAGGAGTATGTTGTTTGTTATATTTATAATTATGTTTTATTATGTAAGTGATGAAGACTAGTTTGTGGAGGAAATGTTAATCCAGCCTGCATTAGATTACTATGAGCGACACTTTCAGAAAGGGCCGTATCAAACTGGTGGAGGGGGGGGGGGGGGGGGGGGGGTTGGGATGGCAAATCTTTCAGATCGTATTCGAAATGACAATGTTGCTTGTCTGCAGTTATTAAGAATGTCATTTCCTGCCTTCTCAGAGTTGTGCACTATTTTGAAGGAAAATTATGGATTACAACCTTCATTGAATGTGATTGTGGAAGAGAGTGTGGCTATGTTTCTACGAGTCTGTGGACACAACGAAGTTCAGCGGGATATCGGTTTAAGATTCGGTCGCAACCAAGAAACCGTGAAAAGAAAATTTGGTGAAGTGTTGGATGCTACTGAGCTACTTGCCTTAGATTACATCAAGACGCCAACGACCCAACAATTACGCCAGATTCCACAACGTTTACAATCTGATCGTCGATATTGGCCATATTTCAGTGGATTTGTTGGAGCTATGGATGGAACCCATGTGTGTGTTAATGTCAAGCCTGAGTTACAAGCCATGTATTGGAACCGACACGACTATACAATCTTCAACACAACGGTGATATGTGATTTAAACATGTTGTTTATATATGTATGGAACGGGGCACCCGGCTCATGTCACGATACGGCAGTCCTTTCACTCGCACAAAATAGTGATTCTGAATTCCCATTACCCCCTGCAGATAAGTACTATGTAGTTGACTCTGGGTATCCTAATAAGCAAGGATTTTTAGCTCCTTATAGGTCAACACAAAATAGAGCTGTCAGGTACCATATGTCACAATTCTATACCGGTCCTCCTCCGAGAAATAAGGAAGAGTTGTTCAACAAGACTCATGCATCTCTTCGCTCTATTATTAAACACACTTTTGGAGTCTGGAAAAAGAAGTGGAGAATTTTAAGTGATTTTCCTAGATATGATCTAAAGGTGCAGAAGAGAGTAATCACCGCGACGATGGGACTTCATAATTTTATTAGAGTTTCAAATTTTGCTGATGCACATTTTGTTGAAGACTTTACAGAGACACAAACGGAAGATCGAAACAATGCCTTAGATGTGTTGGAAGAAGCAGAGACTGCTGATGGACAACATATGGCAATTATTCGAGAAACTATTGCTGATATGTTATGGAAAAATAGAAGTAATTGATATTATATTATAATTTTGTATTTTAATATATGTTTAATTTAGTAGAGATTTAAAATTTATTGAAATATGATGTGTTAATGAAAATTTCACATTTAAATTTTAAATATATTATATTGTTAAAATGTAAATATTTAAAGTTTAATATTGCGATAAATTTGGATTTATGTTATTGGTAAAATATTAAACTAGTCCGCTTTTATTGTTGTTACCATCCAACATCTGAAACTATTTTGGTTTGTCCGCTTTGTCTACTTTGTTCACTCCATCCGCTTTGTCCACTGTGCCCGCTTTCTCTGCACTTTGTCCACTGTGTCCGCTTTGTCTGCACCGCTCTGTCCGCTGCTACCATTATTCGAAGCCAACATAGTTGTATCCTTTTTTCACTTTGCCCTCTTCACTATGTAACCACCAAGCTATAATGCATATGAATATGTATGTTGCATTTATTACAGGAATACCTCACTCACATATATTTATGTTATCTCCCCTCATAAATTCTTGTTGAATAAAAAAATAAATCTAAAAAGACAATTAAGAGCAAGTCTTTCTTTCGAAATGCTAGATATCACTTTAAATACCGCTGTCTATTTTACTACGCAAAAGATTTGTTTAGTGTTTATGGTTTTTTTGTATGTTTGATTCGGTTCAGATCATTTAGTTTGGTTTTCTCGGATTGAAACAGCCTTAAACCCTTAGACAAAAAAGTGTTTAGGACTGAAATTAATCAAAAAAATTAAACTAAATTGATCCGAGCCTAATCAAACCAAAATATAAAATATGGTGTTGATTTTGGTTATATACTGTATAAACTTTACGGATATTATTTTTCTAGAAACTCTGGTATACGAATATGGTTCGGTCATAAACCCATATTTATATAGTTATATGTAAACTCTATCATAATGATAATCTATATACGTAAGCGCTTTTATTGATATAATTTTAGCATTTGGATCTTTGATATACTTTATTATCAGGTGAGTTAAGTGTCAATATATAAATAATAATAGTGTTAGATATGTGTTTAACACTCTATCCATAAACCTATTGAATCTGTCATCTTATCAAAAACATTTCGATTCAAAGACTAAAATTTGTCATAGAGTCAACAGTCCAGTAAAAAGTTTGAGCACTTTTACTATAAATAGACCACCATTTACTGTTCATTTTATGCTATCTTGTAACTTGCTAAGCTCCAAGTTACTTATATAAAACGATGAGCCAAATAAATCTTCAAGGAACTCGTCTATCGACGTCCTTCTAACTCGTAATCATATTCATTGTTCGTTTTCAACCTAATTATTAATAACAGAGAGCTTTTGACCCAACTTTTAATCTTTATTTCTTTGTTGATTCGTACTATTTTGATCATAACTTCGACTCTCTCGGACTTGGTCAAAATTCCGTAACAACAATTGGTGCCGACTGTGAGGATGATAAACATTTCTACGCTTTAGACGAATTCGAAAATGACAGGATCATCCTTGATCAGTGACAACCCCGAATCGTTAGAACAGACTCTGAGCTCACTTCTCAAAGCTCGTCATCTCTGAGCTTGATCATCAAGCCAACCTCCGCACTGGAACTAGGCTCACCAATCCTGCCGATCGATACCCCAGTCGATCAAACCAGGACAACTGACACGCATGAAGATGACCAGTTGACAAATAAGATATCGGCATCCAAACTCCGGACCATCAGGACATCTATTCCCTCATAAAGATCATGATGACACATGTCGACGAGCTGACTCGAGGTAAAACCCCTCACTTTGACCAGCTCACAAATGCTCGGAATGTATGCCAGAACGGATCAACGACCTCTAGTCGTCCGGACATCGAACATCTCAAAGAGCGGAAGACTTCGCCCCTCAACTTCAAAGGGTTATGTTCGACGTATCACAAGATCTGATCACCGATTCAAGCAGGCGACTACCCATACCTCCAACATCATTATTAATTGGACCGGGTGTGAACCAAACACCATCCACAGAACAAATGCGAAGCCAAGCAGAAGCAAGCAGGAACAACGAAATTGAACTGTTGAAGGCCCAACTAGATAATACGACCTCAAAATTTCACAAGTGAACCAGTTCGGCTCCCAAAATTGACCGAATCCTCAAGGAAACACATACAACACCGTTCACAAGCAAGATAACATGCACGCCGATCCGACACACATGAAAGATTAATCTGAAGACCTAAGAAGGAAGCTTGGATCCCCGAAAATGTCTAACGACCATCAGCATCGTAATGGGACGAGTGCAGTTTTCTCCCGAGGAACGCGACGCAGACTTCTGTCAGCTCTTCGTCGAAAATTTAAGCGGTGCCGCCCTCAACTGGTTCTCACGCCTTGAGGGGCACTTCATTGACATTTATCACCAGCTATCAACCAATTTCCTCAAGCATTATTTTATTTTTATCCAAGAAGGAGCTTCAAGTGCCGAACTCTAGGCAGTAATCCAGGGGCCGAAGGAATCCCTCATGTCATATATTGATTTGTTCAAGGTCATCGTCTCTAAAATTTCAGTGACCGACAGCGAAGGGTTCCCAACACCGCGAAATGGACTCTTGTACGAGTTGCCCTTTCGCTATGAATTAGCCAAAAAACGCAAACTCTCAAAGATGCTCTCCACCGAGCAGCAGTCTTTGTCAATATTCAAGAAGAAAAAAGGTTGCTAGCTAAGAAGTTTGCCTCGGCAAAGTCATTAACCGTGAAGGGGAAGGAACCAACACCATAATGCCTCGAATAAAAAGGCAAGAAGGCTACTATATGTTACATCGGAGAACAATATCCAAATCGAAAACTAATTAGCAAGGGCGCAGTCAGCCGAATAATCAACAGAACCGAGCATAAAACAAATACGTCCGCGTTGACAATCAGAAAAAGTCTTTCCGCACTTTTTACCAGCGATCTGGACACAACACCGCCGAGTGTTGGCACTTACAAAGTCTCCTGCTTGGCGAATACCAGAATGGAATAACAAACATAACAAATCGAAACGGACCAACAACGCCCCTTGAGAACCAAGAAACACAACGCCAACCCAAAACCAGGGAGAACGAATCAGGCTCGTCCAATAAAAAGGCAAGGCAAACCAATCATCAACAAGCGGAGCATAAGGATGCCGACGTGGAGCCACCCAAACGGAAACGTGATGATAGTCAGGAAGAAAGTCCCCTGCCGAGGAGACACATTAACATGATCATGAGAGGACTTCCAACCTGGAAAAACTCAATACGATCGATAATGGCATATGGCCAGAAACGGATATACAACAACAGTGGAACATGAACGTTGCCGAGGAGTTAAAATTTGGAAACAAAATCACATTCACTATAGAAGACTAAGCAGAGCTTGATAAGCCGCACAATGATCAGCTCGTCGTCAAGCTCCAGATAGGCGATTGCGAAGTGACTAAAGTCTTAATTGACACTGGGATCTCGGTCGACCTCATCTTCAAAGAAACTTTGCAAAGAAAAGAGTTGCAAGACTACAAGATGAAGCGATAAGAAAAGCCTCTCTCTGGTTTAACTGGTGACACGGCTACTACAATTGAAACGATCAAACTACCAGTGTACGTTGGACGGGTAACCAAAGTTATCAAATTCGTCGTCATAGACCGACTTGGGATCTACAATATGATCATAGGAATACTATGGATCCACACAATGAAAAAAATACCCTTGACTTACCACCAGTGCGTCAAATTTCCAACCTCATTAGGAATCTTCACACTCCAAGGAAAATAGAAGATCTCAAGAACATGCTTCGCGATAGAACCCAAGATGAGGAAAGCATCATGCCTCATAACCAAGGAAGCGGTGACAAATCTAACACCAAAGTATCCGGATAAAACTTACTCCTCAACAGAGGAACTACTCTAGCGAGCTCCGACTCCACCTCCAAGTCATGAATGTAAGCAGAGTCAAGCTCCTACCAAAAAAAGAACAAAATGAGCTCTAAGCTCTCTCTCTCTCTCTCTCTCTCTCTCTCTCTCTCTCTATATATATATATATATATGTAACTAATCGAGCTCCAGCTTCGAAACTTGTAAAACATAATAACTACGCTCAGCTTGATATATCCTCGGAGAGTACATAGGCAACCTTTACGAGATGCATCCACCTTTATATTTTCAAAATCTTAAGTTTCTTTTTTTTCATAAATGATCATACTTCTCAATTCCCAACAAATCGACATTCTGGCCAAATGATCGATCAAACAAAAAACATGTCTCATACACAGTGATATCGTATGTTACACGATCGGGTTCAAAGGGCTTAACTAGAATTCAAAGGGCTTCATAGGATAAGCCGAGAAAGTACCTGCACCTAAAAACCTAATAAATGACAGGATAAGCGGAGCCCAAACTCACACCTACAAACATATTCAAAAGACGAGCATAGTTTTGAACTCAAAGAAAATCAAAAACAGAACAAGCCGAGCACGTACTCGCACCTAAAATTTGATCTAAAAAAGCCGAGAATCACCTCACACACCCCATTAATTTATTTCTTCAAAGGAGGAAATAGACGTCTCATATACATTCGCCTTGGAAATGACGAGCACGACATAAACCAAAGAAAAAAATAAAAAGGAAAACAGGCCGACCACGCACTCAGACCTAAAACTTTATATCGTGAAAAACCAATATCATCTCGAATCTCATCAATTCATCTCTCAAGGGGGGGGGGGATGAGCGCCTTAGGAACAAAGAGCGCAATACAAACAGAGTAAACTTTAGAACAAGCTACGACTAACATTAAAAAGAAAATAAAGATCTGTGTGTCGCCCTTAAGTTTGAAAAAGCGACCAACATAGGCAGCTGTCAGTATATTTTCACATATCGACAAGCTCCTCTGAAAGAATATGAACCCTTCCAAGAACAGTGACGACGAACCACGAAAATCGGGAGGTCGGCAAAGACCTACATCAAAAAGGTACAAGAAAATCGTTGACAAAATGGTTTTTCTGCCACAATCCAATGAGATTCGGCCTTTTTTCCCAAAGCTCAACCTCACACAAGAAAACAAAGCAAACCGGAGAAAGAACTCTCGAAAACAAGAAAAACAATAAAGAAAGAGAAGGGGGCAAAGCAGTATTTATAGCCATGGAAAGTAACAGTTACCAAGGCCGCATTTAATGCAACACGACGGTTACCAATGCAACATTTAAATGAAAAAGCGGTGGTTTATTCCCCCCAAAAAGGCAAAGCAGTTATCGGGGAGCAATGATGGCGCTTTGATCAAGTCCTGGGAATTAAAAGTCACAACAGTCAAAACACTTTGACCATAGAGATTCTCTGAAACAATCTCAGGTCAGCAACAAGACTGCTATGACGAGTAATAAACGAGATCCGAGCACCCGTCAACTCAATGATTAACAAAGAAAAGAAAAAGGAAATCTACGCAAACTAAAAATTCAGAAACTACAACATTCGGGCCAAGCTCTAAGATCAAGACAACATAAAAAGGGGGAAGTTTTCATACAACAACCAAAATACAAACTAAAGTTACAACTTGGAGAGTCACTCTGGGAGGTAGGAAATACGAGGATCAGTCACACCCCCAACGGTCGCAAATGCCACTCTCATCCCTTTCCTCCCCTCCACTTTTCCTTCAAGATCGGCACCGCCACACGTTAGCTTAAGAAGCCGCTACATGCACATGTCATCAAGACTAAGGTCGGTAGGCCAGATCTTTCCCCAGGCGAGGTTCGTCTTCTTCAAGCCTCACGATCTTGGTCACAGGAACCGGGATACCCTCCTTTACGAGCAGCTAATAGGCATTGAGGATAAAAACCATTTGGTTCAGCTCCAAAAGCTTAGCGGTAAAGGGCTCACTCTCCTCTCTTTCCAACTTAAGCTTTTCAAGGCGGTCTGAGGCCTTCTTATGAAATGCTTCTCGTTCGACACAGAGGCGCTCGTCAAAAGAAGCTCGTAACTGATCACGCTTAGAAGCAAGACGATCAAACTAAGACCTAAGAGAATCGACATTACCCTCAGCCTTGTGCAGAAGGTCGTGTTTCTCATCCTCGAGATCACCACCTTCTTCTCCAGCTCCTCGACCTTTTAATTCTCCAAAGACAAAGCAACAGCGAGGCCAGCCATCTCCGCAAGTTTCTTTCTAGCATCCTTCAGTTCCTGAGAAGAATCCCGAAACCCGTCGAGCCTCTCCTTGAGGTCCTCCTCAGTGAACTTAGCCTGCCTCATCTCGTACTTATATGGTCCCTGAGCTGGTTGAGTTCGACAAGGACCTGCAAAAGGGAGGAAGAGAATGGGACAGTTTCGAACAAGCATACACGTTCCAAAGAAACACAAGGGCAAGACCAGAATGTTTACCTTAACAAAGTGATTACTAAAACCCTAGTGAAGAAAATGTTCATACATCTCAGTGACATGGACCGACTTCCGGCACGATCCCGACGATATCTTCTGGAGAAGGTTCGCACACACTACAAGAAAATTAGGATATTGTGACGGATTTTTTCGTCACAATAAAAAATAATCCGTCACAATATTTCTATTGTTACGAATTAGTGACCACTTGTTAATAGTAACAATACGGTCGTCACAAATTTTTGTGTGTAACAAAAACGTCACGACATTTGTGACAGATTTTTTTAGTAACTTTCTCGTTACATATAATGATGATTTAAAAAAGTCACAACAATGTCACCAATAGTGACTTTAAAAATTGTCTTAAAATCGTACTAAATTGGGACTATTATGACGTCTCAAATATGTCACTAATGGTTACGGCCCTAGTGTCTCAAATCGTCACTAATACTGACCAACAATTTGTCACATATCCGTCGCATTAGTGACTTAATTAATTGTCTCCATCAGTAGTAATTCGTTACTTTACAGCGTAATAAATTTGTCTCCAATTGCAACGGAAAAACATAGCAAAACGTCATAGATATTGACTAATAATTCGTTGACTATTAGTCACAATTACAAGTTAAAACATCGTTTCAAAACTGCTTTATATTGTTACGGACATAACGTTACAAATCTGTCACTTATAGTGTCGGACAAATTGTAATAAATCGCCACAATATATGACTACAAATTGTCAATTATCAGTAGTAGTTTGTAACGGTTCCACAAAACATCATTTGTTACTAAATTATTCACACACACATATATATTAATTGTGACATATCTGAATATTTAAACACTTTAAACTTAAAAGAAATAAATTCAAAGTCATTGTTTTGGAAATTTGGTTTCATAAAGGAAATGCATAACTTAAAACAAAACCAAAGAAAACAACCTAACACCAAACTAAAAAGCACGAGAGACTAAAAAGCACGAGAAAACAAAGTAAAACCAAAGAAAATCCATGTTGGAGTAGAAGCAGATTCTGGAGTTAACACATCTTCACCAAAAGCAGACTGCACTAACTTCTCCATAGCTTCAAGTCATTTTTGAAAACGAACATTTTCATCATGGCTCTTTTGCAACTCAGATTCCAGCTCTTCCACTCGAAGAGTTAACGTTCCAACTTCGTCAATAGCTTGTGGAGACACCGATGAACCCTCTACGTGCATACGAACTCCACTTTGAAGTGATCCAAGTCCAAATACACGGCATTGTTTTGATATTCCAGCAACCTACAAAAATACAGTTACATAAACGACTATAGTTTTCAAACACACAAATGCTAGTAAACAACCATTTTATGCAAAGATTCAATCACATCTCCAAATACTCTTAAGGGAAAATTACCTTAACATAGATTTCATTTCTTTCCTCTACTGTAAGAGGTTCTATCAAAACCTCGCCATTGGAAGGCTCAATATGTGACAATCGTTCTTGCACATGTTCATCATACTTTTCTGCAATCATTCTTGCTCTTTCATCAACATATGTTCCATCAGATTTCTGGTGTGTTTTCTTCATGACAGCAATGAAGGAAGAGTCTTCATTATTTGCCTCCTATAAAAAAAGTACATGAATGTGATCTTGAACTTAGCAGTGCGTATAAGACCATGATTTTAAAGTAAAAATTTAAATAACCATAAGTAAAAATATATATACACAATACCAGGTGATCTTGAACTTTAGCATAAGAGCGTGAGCCTGATCTGTGACAATGTGGACCTAAACCATCACGATTAAACAGCCGGGAAGAACGAGCTTTCTCACTTTTTTCTTTGGCTTTTGGTGTCTTCCAGTAATCTGTCATTAGTTTCCAATGTTCTTGCAGAATCCAATCCGGTTTTTCTCCTTTTGATTTTGCAAGGCTCACCATTCCTTTGAGGCGAGTAGCAGCAAGTGATTCAAAGTTGGCTCTAACTAGATGCTCAATGGTAGCATCCCACTCATACTTTGTCTACAAAACATTATATCAGATATATGTTGGGAATGTCCTGAAATCTATTGTACTTACTCTGAGAGAAAGTCGTATTGTCGAGATGAGACAATCATATGACACTAGGCAGTCATAACGCTTTGCTAGAAGCCACTTATGATCAATGGGTTAAGAACTCATTGCTATTGTTATATGATCCTACAGGGTCACACACCTAAGCAAACTGGACATTGTATATGAGGTTGATCATTAATGTAATGATCGGGTGAATGCATATTTGATATGCATTCAATACCAAGTTTCTGGGCACTGTCGATCGACGCACTAAGTGTGTCGTTCGACACAGATCGGCAGTGTCGATCGACACAAAGAGTGTGTCGGTCGACACAACTCGCGGATTACCAAATTAATTCGGTTTAATCGTTGGTTAATTCCGTTGTGGTTTAAGTCGACATATATAAGATATATGGTCGACCTAAACTCAAGCTAACCTAATACACAGCCACCAGAACTAGAAAAGAAACCTCTCAAGAGATTAGATCTCTATAGGCACTAGCATCCCTCCTGTTCAGTTTGTGTGCGTGTGGATACCAGTAGAGGCACATCGTTTGAGGTGCTTCGTGATCTCGATTATCTGGAAATCTTCCGCTGCTAATTACCAAGTAAATCTGAGATCTGAAAGATTCAATTATATGAACCTTAGATCCTAGGCTTGGAATTTCAAACCAGGATTGCCTAATTGGATTAGGATCTGCTAGAAATTCCTTCAGTGGTATCAGAGCCTTAGGGTTCCATTGAATCTGTAGCATGTTGATTAGATTGGTTGAATCTAGATCTCTGTATAGTTGATACAAACATGCTAAAATTCGTTTTCATGAAAAATCTAGTTTTAGGTTTTTGGCTTGAAAATCGATTAGGGTTTATCGCCCTGTGTCGATCGACACCAATCCGGTATCGGTCGACACAGAAGGATAACTCGATTAAAATTTGTTTCGCCTAGTGTCGATCGACACAAGGGTTGTGTCGGTCGACACAATCCTCGCGAGATTGATAAATCGGTTCAAATGGATTGGACCGGTTATCGAGCTTGGTTAATAATGGTTAAACGCTAAGAACGGTTTATTGCGATTGTTTTGATTAGGTTAGCATCGACCGACACTATTGTAGTGTCGATCGACACTGACTGGTTATCATAAAACCGGATCAATTGGATTGATCGGTTATCGCAAATTTGGGTTTGGTTAACCTGCATCGATCGACACTAAAGTAGTATCGGTCGACACAAGGTCCGATGGTTTAGGTTATTGAATCTGAAATCACAGAACCAAACCAAAATGAACCATTTTAATTAAAAGAATTAAAACATAATAAAACTGAACGTTTTAAAGGTTCCGTTCCTCAACCAAATATCAAGTGATACTTGATGTCTTTCCAATCTTGTCAACTGTCAAGACTCTTTTCATTGTGCGATAGACTTGCAGTACGAGAGGTCCACAATTACATGAGTAAGACAGGAGGTAATCGTGTTGAAGGACTTGCAGTGCAAGACATCAACAATTACATGACTTAAGAGATTGGTTTACTTGACTGTGCCATCAAAATCGTTTTGGGCTCAGAGACATCAGGTGGATTGGGCATGAGATGTCGATCCACAACCAAGAGTTATATTGGATATAACTAGCAAGGTTGTTGCTTACCTAGATAGCTGAAATTTGGGTGCTAGCCAGTGGCTCACTCAAGTTTAAGTGAAGTATGGGTCTTGGATCATTATATTCATTTGAGGAAACATTGTTTGAATATAATGCGAGTTTTCTTAATTGTTAAGACTTCTCATTTCTTGAACATCATAACTAAACCTCCCTTGTTTTTCCAGCTATGTCTAGCACAAACCATCGTAACAATTTCTCCTTGCGATCCGTCCTTGAGAAGGACAAGTTAAATGGATCAAACTTTCTTGAATGGTATTGGAACTTGAGAATTGTTCTCAAACAGGAGAAGAAGGACTATGTCCTTGAGAAAGTTCTCCCCAAGAAGTACCGAGCCAATGCCTGGCAGTCAGATAAGGATGCTTGGGATAAGCATTCTAATGATGTGGTGGATGTGAGTTGTCTCATGTTGGCTACCATGAACTCGGAATTGCAAAAGCAATATGAGTACGTGGAGTCGCCAATGGAGATAATCACTGGCCTGAAAAGTATGTTTCAGGAGCAGGTACGAACTCAGAGATACTAAACGGTAAGATCTCTTATTGAGTGCAAGCTACCAAAAGGCGAACCAGTTAGTCCTCATGTCATTAAGATGATGGGTTATATTGATAGCCTGGGGAAACTGTATTGTCCCATTAGCCAAGAGTTGGCTACTGACATCATTCTGCAGTCACTGCCGTCAAGCTATGATCAATTTTTTATGAACTATAACATGAACAACTTGACGAAGACGTTGACTGAATTGCATGGGATGCTTAAGACTGCTGAACCTAACATCAAGAAGGACACCCCAAATGTCCTTATGGTACAAAAGGGTAAAAAGTTTAAGAAACTTGGTAAGAACAAAGGTGATGGCAAGACGAGCTCGATTGTGAATCAAAGCGAATCTGGCCATGCTCCTAAGGTTAAAACCAGTCCTTCTGAAGATGTTAAGTGCCGTTATTGTAATGGTTATGGGCATTTGAAAAGAAACTGCAATAAATTCATGGAAGATTATGAGAAGCTGAAGAAGACGTACGAGACTTCTTCTTCAGGTATTTATGTTATAGAAGTAAATGTTACTTCTTATAGTTCTACTTATTGGGTATTTAATACCAGCTGTGGTACTCATATTTTGTGAAAATGTGCAGGGCCTGAGCAAAAGTAGGACTATGGAGAAAGGACAAGTGGATCTACGCGTGGGTAATGGAGCAAGAGTTGCTGCATTAGCCGTAGGAGTATCTCATTTGTTTTTCTTTCATGGCATGTTTTGAACTTAAAACTGCTACTATGTACCTGCTGTGAGCAGAAAGATTATTTCTAATCCCTTTTGGATATGGAAGGATATCAGTTTTCAAATTAAGAATAAGTGTTATTCATTTGATTACAATGATATATTTTATAGTAGCAATCCATTAGAGAATGGACTTTATGTTCTAAACCAAATCATGCCTGACTATAACATTAGTACCAAGAGATTCTAGTCAAATGATACGAATCAAACCTTTTCTCTGGCTTTGTCGTTTGGGAAACATAAATGAGAAACAGATTCAGAAAAATCCATAGTGATGGGTTTTTGGGCTCATTTGATTATGAATCATATGAGAAATGCGAATCTTGTTTATTAAGTAAAACGACAAAGGCCCCTTTCAACAAAGGTAGTGTCGATCGACACAAACGGTGCGTCGGTCGACACAGGTTGCGAACGATCAAAATGAAAGGGCCAGAAGCTTGTTGGGTTTTATACATATGGATGTATATGGGCCAATAAGCACTAGTGCTAGAGAAAACTTTCAGTATTTCATTACCTTCACTGATGATTTCAGTAGGTAAGGTTATGTCTTATTAATGAGACATAAGTTAGAATCTTTGAAAAGTTCAAAGAATTCCAGAATGAAGTACATAATCAATTTGGCAAAAGTATTAAAGCTCTACGATGAGATCATGGAGGTGAATACTTGAGTCAAGAATTTAGTGATCATCTGAGAGATTGTGAAAGTGTTTCACAATTCACTCCTCCTGAATCGGACTTTATTAGATATGGTTCGATCAATAATGAGTCACTTAGATCTTCCATAATCCTTCTAAGAATACGCTCTAGAAACTTCTGCGTTTACATTAAATAGGGTTCCATCAAAATCAGTTACAGAGACACCACATGAGATGTGGACTGTAAATGTTTCTGATTTATCCTTCATAAAGATTTGGGTTGCAAGGCTTATATAAAACGTTTAATCTCTGATAAGCTCACACCCAAGTCCGATAAGTGCTACATCATTGGTTGTCCTAACGAAACCAAGGCATGTTACTTTTACAACCAGTCCGAGAACAAATTGTTTGTTGCTCGGAACTATGTTTTCTTGAGAAAGACTCTCTTCTCAAGAAGAACAGTGGGAGTAAAGTACAACTCGAAGAAATTAGAGAATCACAAGGAGACTGTTCAACCTGATAAGGAAGAGCAGCAGTTGGATCTACAAAGAGTTGTAGAACCTGCACCTGTGGTGCCTGAAGTTTGCAAAGGATCTGGTGAATGAATATTCGATATACATTCAAATGGCGAGTTTCTGAAGAAGTGTCGATCGACACAAAAGTTGCATCGATCGACACAGATCGCAAACCAAAATATTAATTTTGGTTTATGACTTAATTAACTACGGTTTAAATCTTAGTTAATTAGGTCATGGTAAAAGTATACATATGAGATATGTGCGCGACTTTTACACAAAACTGAAGCTCGCAGATCCGAAAGGATCCATCACGAACCCGAGAAATGTGGATTTCTCGTAACCAATTGTCGTGGTCTATTGATCATTGAAAGTGACGGGCCTGCGAATTTTTAAGAAGCAATGATGGGCCTTGACTCTGAAAATGGCTGAAAGCCGCTGAATCCGAAATGGGATCCATGTCACAGAACCAAGTATGACTTGGGATGATTTACCCGATGGTGTAGAAACCATTGTGAGTAAATGGATTTTCAAGAAGAAAAGATTGACATGGATGGTTATATTCAGATGTACAAAGCTAGGATTGGTGGCAAAAGGTTTCAAGTAAATTCATGGTATTGACTGTGAAGAAACCTAATCCCAGACACCATGCTTATGTCCATTCGGATTCTCCCAGCAACCGCCACTCATAATGGTTATGAGATCTGACAGATGGATGTGAAAACAGTTTTCCTTAATGGAATTCTGGAAAAGGATGTGTACATGACACAACCTGAAGTTTTCATTGATCCTAATGAAGCTAGGAGGATATGCAAGTTTCGCCGATCCATTTATGGATTGAAGCAAGCATCTCGGAGTTGGAATCTTCGTTTTGATGAAGTAGTCAAAAGGTTTGACTTCATCATGAACGAAGAGGAACCGTGTGTTTACAAGAAGACTAGTGGGAGCGCAGTTGCATTTCTAGTATTGTATGTTGATAACATACTACTTCTCGGAAATGAAGTTCCATTGTTTCAGTCTGTTGAAACTTGACTCGAAAGTTGTTTTTCAATAATAAATATGGGAGAAACCGTGTACATTCTTGGAATAAGAATCTATGGAGATAGGTTGGACAAGCTAATTGGATTGTGTCAAGATACTTATGGTGATAAGGTCTTGCACAGGTCCAGTATGCAGGATTCCAAGAAGGGCCTCGTGCAAATGACTCTTGGTATTACTCTTAGCAAGACGCAGTGTTTTTCGACACACGCTGAGCAAGAGCGAATGAGGGTCAGACTACTGCTAAAGGCATTAGATGTCTTAAGATGTGATCTTAATTTTAGTGGGAGTTGTTGTTGTTAATTTTAGTTATGATATGATGTTCGTATAAACATAATTTGATTATGTTATTGAAATCTGACATCTGTATTAATTAATAATGGTTATTAAATAATAGTCCCAAAGTAATTTATGACATTTTATAGGTCATCAAGTATGTGACTTGATCATGAAACCCTATAGATTATAAATGACATAAATTATGTTAGTCCCTGGTCGAGGTTGTTAAAGTGGGACATTAACAACCGCGTGAGACTAGTATGTGAGGTGACTGATGACTAAGTTTCATGGAGTCATTAATAAGAGTATTAAAGTCAATCACATAGATAAGTGTTGGAGAACACATGATCGGACATGACCCACTGATGAGAACTCTACGGGATAGTTATATAAGTGTCATGAGAGTTTTCATTACGACTATAGAGTATAGTCCTTAGACCTGAGTTCATCATGTTTTCTTACATATGAATTGGTCCGCTTTAACCTTGTCAAACGTCAGCCGTAACTGGTGACTATAAAGGCATTGATTGGGTGTACCATGAAGCGTGTGAAGAAACAGGGATGGAACAAGATGGTATTTGTCCCTCCTATATAACAGGAGATAAATATCTCAGGGCCCATCGAAGATTTGATACTGAGAAATGTGTGGCCACACTCAAACGAGGTGATTGTCAGTCGTTTGTCTTGTCAGTATAAATCGGAGTTCGATGAACATGATCTTGGCTAAATAAGGGTGACACAGATCTTGCCTTATGCCAGATCGAGATATAGTGACGAAGGGATTAAAGGAATAGATGATTCCAGTACAAGTGGGAGATTGTTGGGAATGTCCTGAAATCTATTGTACTTACTCTGAGAGAAAGTCGTATTGTCGAGATGAGACAATCATATGACACTAGGCAGTCATAACGCTTTGCTAGAAGCCACTTACGATCAATGGGTTAAGAACTCATTGCTAGTGTTATATGATCCTACAGGGTCACACACCTAAGCAAACTGGGCATTGTATATGAGGTTGATCATTAATGTAATGATCGGGTGAATGCATATTTGATATGCATTCAATACCAAGTTTCTGGGCAGTGTCGATCGACGCACTAAGTGTGTCGGTCGACACAGATTGGCAGTGTCGATCGACACAAAGAGTGTGTCGGTCGACACAACTCGCGGATTACCAAATTAATTCTGTTTAATCGTTGGTTAATTCCGTTGTGGTTTAAGTCGACATATATAAGATATATGGTCGACCTAAACTCAAGCTAACCTAATACACAGCCACCATAACTAGAAAAGAAACCTCTCAAGAGATTAGATCTCTATAAGCACTAGCATCTCTCCTGTTCAGTTTGTGTGCGTGTGGATACCAGTAGAGGCACAGCGTTTGAGGTGCTTCGTGATCTTGATTATCTGCAAATCTTCCGCTGCTAATTACCAGGTAAATCTGAGATCTGATAGATTCAATTATATGAACCTTAGATCCTAGGCTTGGAATTTCAGACCAGGATTGCCTAATTGGATTAGGATCTGCTAGAAATTCCTTCAATATATATATAAAGTATAAAATTATTTATAAAATACATAGGAGAATAAACAAACCTGAAACGTTGAATACCATGTGTCTTGGTAATACTGTGGTACTTTTCTCCAGCTGTACCATGGTCCTTTGAAGCAGCCTTCAATGATTTTTCTCACACGTGTTGATATTTCAGTGTTATTTCTGAACCTGTTACAAATATAATTGATCTTGTTATATTTATACTTTAAGTTAGATAGAGAATTCAGAAAATAATACCATTTAGCACCGTTCTTTCTCGAGGGATGAAGCACTCGAGAATCACGTTCTATAGGAACAACTTCTGCCCTATGTTCAATTGGTTGAGGATTTTCAGCATTCGGTACATTTGGATTTGGAACATTTGGATTTGCAGCATTTGAATTTGCAGCAAGTTCTTCCCTCTGTCTTTGGAGACCAACAGGTTGAAGCCTTAATCATCCAAACAAACGGCCACCTACTAACATTGGAGGACGCATCTGTATTTGTAGGAGGAAAAAACACAGAATAAGAAGAATCAGACTTAAAATTCTAGAAATCCAGTGTTGAAAATGAACAATCGTTAAATCCTACTTCATAGTTTAAATAAAACAATTTCAAGAATCTAACAGTATTTAATGAGTAAACTTCTGCATCAGTGGGGCATTCTGCCTTCATCTCAATAAAGAACAGATAATCTTTTTCTCTATCACAAAGCCATCCAAGAGTGAGATTTCACCTGCGGAAGAAGGCCAGCTATATGTTATTATAACTCTCTTTTTTCTTTGCCTTTAAATGTTGACATTAAGTACTTGATATCGCCATTGCAGATAAGCAGAATTTTTTAGACTATATGGATTTTGTTCCGTGATATAAAAAATAATCCTAATGTAATTTAATATACGGTTGAGAATTTAAGGAATGATTGTAACCAAACAAACAAATTTAAAGACGTGAAAAAGTTAAATATGAAAATTAGTTGAAAAAAATAATAAACAATAAAAATAATAAACAATAAACAATAACATTTTTATTGTTCACCATGAAAAATCCAAACCCAGTAATTAGACGTAAAATCTCTATTGTATAAATGCTCCAAGACGATTTCTTCTAGTAATAATTTTCCGTTCTCACACTTCAAACATGGACAAAGAAGCTTTCCACAATTTTGTTGATTCTTTGCAACTTTTATAAAACTCTTTAATCCTTGGTCAAATTCTTCAGAAATTTGATTATTTGTATGATTGATTCTTTCATACATCCATGTCTTGTAATTCTAATATCGTGAGTAGACGACATTAAAATAATCTAAAATATTAAAAGGTCAATGTTAACATAAAAATTAGAATTAAAATAGTTTAGGAAAATAATATTTACCATATCTCGGTCATCTTACCTTTTTGTGGATTAAATTTCAAAAAGTTTGAGAAACTCTTTTTATGTTGTATTCTTTAATTCTGCATCAATACAAAAGAATCATTAGCTAAAACCTAAAATCACAATATATAGCGTGAAGTAAATAAAATAGAAAATCAATGGCTAGATCTTAAAAATCATCTTCTTCAAATCAGTATAGTAAACAGGAAAACAATATCGAATCAGGCCCATAAAAACTTTAACAAGTTATGGCGTGTATAAAAAAAAAGACTATGAAACAAAGTTAATAACATACTTTGACTTCTAAAAACAGAAAGGATGACTCTTATTATATAGTATATAGTAAAATGTTATATAATAACGACTCACCCAATGAAAGCTTTAACAAGCTAGAGCGTGTACTAAACAGACGATGAAACAAAGTTAATAAAAGACTTGTTGTAATTATACACTAGAAACACAAGTTATAAATTATTATATAGATCCATTATGGCGGTTGCTCTCGGTGATAAGAAGCCAATGTGATTAGGATTACTATTAAAATATATTTCTTAAAACAAAATTAATTAGGATAATTACTAAAATAAAATTCATATCAATCTTGTAAAAATATTAAAATCTATAAGATCGAAATTTACAATTTCTAGAGAAAATGAATGTAGATCTTTATTAGATATTAATATATCGATCGTAGTTACTCACATTTAATTTTCATTGTCACAAATGAGACAAACACTTTGTCACAAATTTGTCACAACACTGTTACAACTAATATAGTCACAACAATGTCATAGTTGTTACAACTAAAATAGTCACAACAATGTCATAGTTGTTACGTCATCTAATTTCGTCACGCTTATGTTACTAATTGTGACAAACTATGGTTACAATTTATAAGGTAACAATATTGTGACGAAATAACTACTAATTTGCGACATTAGAATCTAGTCACAAAACCGTATCTAATATGTCACAGATTAGTGACGAATAACTTGTGTCACAAAATTTCGTCACAATATGCTTATTTTCTTGTAGTGACATGAGAGCTTATTGTTCATGAAAAGGCCCTTCCTTTTGTAGTGATATGACCACGAGAAGTCCCACGACTCAAGTTCATGACCTTGTCCAAGCATTTCTCATGTTCTAATCAAAGATACGCTCAACCACATCGGGAGATACACCATCAATCAGATCAATGCGACCTGGATTAATCGTCGGCTCGTCAACACCAGCAGAGGAAGAAGGAAAACCCGCATTACCAGAACGCTCAAACCCGCTACCGGAATCTGGCCCAGTCCTTTTGCTGCCTGACATGCGATGAATATCACCAAGGGCCTCGTAAACAGAATTTTACTCCTCAAGAAATGCAACATCTTGATTCGCGACCTCTTGGTCGCCATCAATCTACTGGTCGCGATCAACCTCTTTGTCCCGCCTGATATACCGATCCCAATCCACCTCTATATCCTCAATCTCCTCTTCCTAAACCATAACCTCCTTGCTCCTATCTCCCTCGACATCCTCGGCAAGCACTGGATCGACAACAATCTGCTCGTCCCTTTTAACAGCGGTCGGACTCACCTCAAGATCGGTTGCTGGATGATTCTCAGTAACCGAAGAAAGTCTCCTCCTGACATAGTAAGAAAAGTTCACATCCGCGCGAACCATTTGCTCGCTGTCCACCTCCTATCAAGAAAACATGAAAGTCAATAAAACCACTCCTCGTGTAAAAAAAAGGAAGGGAGTGTGCAAGTAGATTAAGAATAGAACCATACCCGAATCAATCTTCGCCAAAAAATCCATGACCCTCTTCGGAAAACACACCTTAGCTTTCTCTTCACGTGCACGAGGCTAATCCAATTTGCCACATGCTCTCAGCTTCTTCAAAGCAGTAGAAAATATGTGGGCCAACTGCCTGAGAGCGAGCGATCTGCAAAATAGAATGGAGAATATAAGACATTTAATATCAACAAACAATCATAAAGAAGAAAAGAAAGCTACCATGTTCGTGATTCCAGACCGATATTAAAACCTTGTCCATATCAAACGACAATACGTTGTTTACCTGTGCAAAAAAGTAGCTATCATTCCAAGAAACCAGTCTTGCAAGGGACGTTAGACACAACCTTAAAGCGACGCTTTGGCCACATCATCACATAAAAAGTCCCAGATGTTCCTTGATTAATCAAAATCGAGGTCACTTCCTAGAAGAAACGAATAGACACATCAACACCACAGTCAGCTGATAGGATCGGGCCCCAAGCATGTTACGAATAACAACTAGGAAGAGTTGGGAAACAACCATCTTCCTCGCTTCACAATACTCAATCAAGAGTCTTGGAAGAGGGAACAACAAATGACACTCCGAGAACCAACAATCATACAAACACAAGGTCGCTCATCTGAGGTCGACAAACGTAACTTGAGACATGGAACACGAGTACAATTCTGCAGAATATCGTCCAACGAAGTATGCTTACAGACGGACATGCGAATCTTTTGAGGAACAAATATTTAATTCCCCGACTTCGTTTCCTCCTCCTCCTCCTCCACCATCTCCTTCTTCTTCCCTTTCTTCTTTTCTCTCGAAATATTAGTTCGAGGGTGATCATCAGAGACAACCACTGTAATAACCCTCCTTATGAAGTAGAACGGCCGCACGAAGAATACGACCTACCGAGAGGGAACGGACGAAGAGCGTCCAAAATTTCAAAATTTCAGAATTATCTGAAACATTCAGTGTTAGGCAAAGAAGGCCTTTTAAGAACTTAAGTCGAGGCATAATTAAAATGGGACGAGTGGATTCGGAGATGGTCAAAGTTAGGTCAAGGCTGGTCGATCTGTGGTCGATGATGGTCGAGTGGTCAAGCCTGGTAGGTGGTCGAGTGGTCGAGGATGGTCCAGCTGTCGCCATGCATGCTGGTCGGACCACCACTTGGACCAGTGCATGGACCAGCGACCACATGTGTGCCAAATGTCATTTTGAGCTGCCACTTGTCACCAACATGCATTTTCAGCCCTCCTATAAATTTCAAGCTGCCCTTGGCCATTTATCACTGTCAGAAAACTGAGCAATTTTCTAGAGAGATTGGGGCGGTTCTAGAGAGATAAAGTGAAAAATGGGCGGATTTGTGTGCAGTTCATGTCTTAAGGATTAGAATACTCAGAGTATTCATCCTTAAGCACGTTTTGGTGTGTTTTACCTACATTTTGGTTGAGGTTTTAATCCATTTTGATTTGGTGATTGATGTATGCATGTTTGTTATGGTTAATCTTGTTAATCTCTTTGATTTTGGGTGGTAGGTTTCATTGAGACTTATTGCATGTGTGATCATTGTGTGGATTTGGTGTTGTGATGCATGTTTCTCTTTCATTAGATGTTGAATCATTGATATTGTGTTAGCATACATGTTATGATAAGTACGAGGATGGATTGGGATCCACTCGGAAATGATTGTTGTGATGAGTTGTTTACCCGATGGGTGAGGATGCGGTAGATCCGTGAGATCTTTGATCCACGGAAGTATCCCTTCCATTCTAGAGATGGTTGTAGTGGATGCCGTGATCTTCGGATCCTTTGAATGACCATACACCGTAATGTGTTTGTGAAAGTACGTAGATGCATGTGTGGGTATCATGCAGTCTAAGGTAATTGTGTTGTGTGTTGCATGTGGCCGTGTGTAGTAACAAGGGACACCATGGACCAATTGATTGTGTTTTTATAGGGCATGTGGCATTGCTCTAGTGGTCTAGGATATGTGTGAGTCCTAGCTTATGCACTCTACAACTTGTGTGAGTGTTCTAGAGTTGGTGTATTCGGTGCTCCCTGTGCCTCCGTGGATTCAGAGAAGGATTGGATGGTACTTGGGTCGCTCCCTTGGCCGAGCACCGTGTGATGATACAAACCCGAGGGAGAGAGATCCCCGTAAGCGGGAACCCGAGGGATAGAGATCCCCGTAATAGGAAACCGATGGATATATCAGCATAATCGAGAACCCGAGGGGTAGAGATCCCTGTAATCGGGTTTGATACTCGGCTTATGATCCTTTGTGGTGATTAACGCGCGTGTAGTTACATGTGTAGGGGGAGTATCCGGTGCACTAGAAGGCCTTCTCATGTGGTTATTTGAGATGAGTGTATAGAGTCTAGACGTTGTTAGCATTCACGATAGTGATTGTGTTATGATTTGAGTTTGAAATTGAGTTTGATGTGTGTGCATTCATGTTGTGGTTCATGTTTGCAAGTTGTTTATGCTTCCGCTTTGTGGATATACGTGGTTGATGTTGTTGATTGTCTATGCATGTGAGACGTTTATTTGATTGATTTGCCTTGTGCTTCGGATATTGGGTCGGGTTAGGGCACTAATGCATGTTAGAGGGTCGTGGACTCACCGGGTAACCCATATGGTTGCTCATTAAACAAATTTTTGTCTCACAGGAAGCCATAGACGGGATAGAGGGAAAGTTCGGACGTTAGGCCGCCAACGTAGTTTTGGGTTGTGAGTGTGAAGATCGTGCAGTTTGTACTATGTAGGACTTTTGACTCGAGCTCGATAAACTGTATGTTTTTGGGTTACATTTTGTCATAGATCCTATATAGTATTAATAAAATGTGTTTTGTTTAACTCCACGGTTCCAATGATATTAGTTTAGGAGGGGTTATTGGTAGATGAATTTCAAATGATTGTTAAAATTTTCAAAATCTATTGTTATTGGTTTATGAATTCTAACATTCTTATTAAAATCTATTGTTATTGGTTTGATGATTTGTAAAATCCACACAAAATCCATTGTTATTCAAAAAGTTTGGTTTTTAATGATTTTATGATTTTATCAAAATCTTGTGTTATTGGGACATAGATTTTAAACAACTTAACTCATAGAACAAGATTTTCAAAAATACTATGTATATATCTTAGATTCTCAAAATCAATATGGTAAAAACATTTTGATATATTTTCTAAATATACAAACTCTTACCAAATCTAACAAAACTCTTTAAAAAATTAACAAATCTCTCAACTTTTCAAATCAACCAACTCCACATAAATTCATCTAGGAATAAACCCCCCTTAGTCCCAACTAACACAACTCTTGGTGGTAGTACGGGTTGTCAAGCCTTAGGCTATGACCGAGAGGTAGGTCGTGTTGGGATAGTGTCCTGAAACCACACTTGTACTCACTCCTGATGATAGTTGTGTGTCGAGATCAGACATTCGTATAATACTGGGCGGTTGCAATGTTTTGCTAGAAGCCTCTTGCAATCTGTAAGTTGTAGACTTACTGCCAGTATTATATGATCCTATAGGGTCACACACCTAAGCAAACTGGAAGCTACGACATGAGAATGATCATTATGGTAATGATCATATTAATGTGTATTGGATACACATTATTATCGATAAAATGGTGTTGTGTCGATCGACACAGCTTGTGTGTCGGTCGACACAGTTTGGGTTTTCGGAAAGGCTTTTCGAAATATGACTTAATTAAGTCTGGCCCGTTAATTGTGTTTGAGGTCGAATAAAACACTTGAAAGTGTCGACCTAAAATCAGGGCCGTCGAGTTTTTCTCAGTGAGAAGAGCAGAAACACCAGAAACCGAGAGGTCCCATTGATCCGGCACTAGCATCCCGTTTCCAGCTTGTGTGCGTGTGTATCTGGTAGAGGCAAGGCACCTGCGTTGCTCCACTGATCTCGTTCACCATTTCATTCCGCTGCCAGTTCAAGGTAAGAACGAGGTTGGTTGAATTTCAATATATCAAACCCTAGATCCTAGGAGATCCAACAGGTCGGATATCACGAACTGGCCGACCTGACCTCGACCTTTCGCGATATTCGACCATTGTGACATCTCCAGCTGTCTACAGTCCGTAGAACGGGTCGGAGGTGTTACAAATTGTGGTATTAGAGCATGATTCATGTCATTCTCACGGAGCTCGTGTTTTCAAATATTTTATCGTGTCAAATGGGTGGCACTCACAACATTAGGAAACCGGTACGTCCGATGATAGATGGGTAGGTTGGGTTTAAGACTTACCTTTTTCAATGCACCGGAGAGAAGAAGATTTAACGCAGGTAAGCCAAGGAGCCCACTATCCACATGGATTGTCGGGAGAATGGAAATGAAGCGGATCAGGAAAGCGCGGCCAAAAGAAGGTGAACCCTTAGAATGTAGTTTTGTTTAACCCTTCATGATCTTTATAAGATCCCGTGTCAGGTACGTATGGATGCTAACTCTGTTTTGCTTGTGATTGAGTTGGCATGATTATTGATTTGTGGTTTATATTATATACGGATTATAATATAAAATCGGGGAATGTGTGTTAGGAAGTTAGCTGGGACCGGATGCTTAGAAAAATAACAAGGTGGTTATTGTTTCTAACTTGTCGGGAACTTCCTAAATTGGGTTTGGGTGTGAGAATCCATAGGTTTCCCGGAAAGAGTTCCTGAAAACCTTAAGATTGTGTGTGGTAAGGTATTAGGAAAGCCCTTCCTAAAACCAGCTACCCGAACCTAAAACCCTATGCACCTTATGAACGGTTGGTGGCATGGCTTGTCAACGGATCAATGATGGTGTGAGAGAGCTAAAGATCAGGGGGATCCTTCAACGGAGGATTTTGTTAAAGAGACATATCAGAGTTAGGAGATCGACTCATAACGATTATGTGGACAAGACAAGTCAGGGAGATTAGTGAGAAAGGGTTTTGTGGAAGCCAAGTATCAAGAGGATCCATGGCCATGGGATGAGTGAGTGAATGATCAAGACCAATCATAGTGTCGGGACGAGAAGGTCCCGGACCAAGGTGTGTAATCACTTTTGGGGAAAGTGATGGTTCGAGACCTTATTGAGGAAGTAAGAGAGTGGGAAGGAGTGACGAACAATACTAATGGGTGATCAGGACATAACAATTTTATCCTTCCACAAGGGAAGTAAAGCAGGAGTGGCGGTGATGGCCGTAATAATCAAACGGAGCATGTGGAGTGGAGATCACACTAAGGCAGGTTTGAACTCATGGTTATGAGCGGTGGAAGAGAGAAATATGAGAAGTCTTTACTGAGATCTGAAAGGAGGATGAACGAACTCATTGAAGTTGAGTGGACTTGAAGGAAGATATTGATGAGACAACAACTTCAACTGCGTTTAGGGAATGCAATGAGTTGTATGAAGGAAAATCCTTAGCGGAGCAAGGAAGAGAGGCGGTAGTATCCTATAGAGGACTAACAAGGAGAACGGAGCATGGAATGGAGTCCCTTTGGTTTGTATCTCAAGAGATAAGACCAAGCTACCAATGGTGGAGACAAATGATGGTAGATTGGTCCAATGGTGGTGTAACTGAAGATGGATCAAACCAAGAAAGGAATGGATCAGAATCTGAGATTTAAGGATCGACGAGTGGTTAAGGAAGAACGTCAAGGAGAAACCAAGGATGGACAGCCAAGTGATAAGGAAAATCACTAGTCAAGACAATGAACCAAGGTTCACAGGATTGCTTCAGAAGAAGGGGATCCCAAGCGAGAAAAGAGTCAGATCAACAACGGTCAAGGATAGTGGTTTTATGAATCCGAAGCATGGGGGATTGGTAGAAGATGGTGAAGAACAAGAAGGAAAGGCGTGAAGAGCAGAGGCGTGATTCCGTATTTATTTGCGAAGGACATAGTATCCAGAGCACATAGGAGGACAGTAAAGTGCGGAAGATCACAACATAGTAAAGAAATGAAGCTGTGGTAAAGAGTAGAGACGTTTGTGCGAGAGACCAAGGGCAAAGAGCAAAGCAAACAAATGAGAAAGAAATTGGTGGGAACAACCGAGAGAGATGATGATGTTAAAGAAGGAAGGAGAAGCGGTCCACGATTCATTAGAAAAGGACTTGGAGTCCCAAGAACATTAGATCACTGTCGAGAAAAGGAAATCTCGACGGATAAAAGGAGTGAGACAATGAAGAAAAGTTGCGAGTATGGACAAACCGCAACGGGAGAGCTACAGACGCTTGATAAAGGAAGGATAAGAACGGAGAAAAAACAGACTTTAGCACAGAAGAATCAGGAAGCGGATGCGATATGATCACTGGCGTTGCGGCTTAGAACCTTGGAAGGTACCGAACCAGAATGAGAAATGGGAAGACGATGAGGCATGAGGAATGATGAAGTGATGGTGGTGGTGTTAGCTCAGCGGGAGCATAGTGTTATCTTCAAGTGTTAGAATTCGGTTCATGCACTGGTCCAAGTGTTATTTTCAAGTGTCCCTTAGCCAATTTTCACTTTCAGAAAACTGAGAAATTTTCTAGAGAGAGTGGGGCGGTTCTAGAGAGAGAAAGTGAGAAGTGGGCGGTTTAGTGTGGGAAATAATGGACGAATGGAACTGGCCGTTTGGTTTAAGCATAAGGATGTCGGTAAGCCATATAGTTTCTCATTAAACAAATTTTTCTTGCAGGAAGCCATAGACGGGCTAGAGGGCAAGTTCAGACGTTAGGCCGCCATAGTAGTTTCGGGTTGTGAGTGTGAGGATCGTGCAGTTTGTACTATGTAGGACTTTTGAATCAAGCTCGATAAAGTGTATGTTTTTGGTTTACATTTTGTAATAGATCCTATATAGTATTAATAAAATGTGCTTTGTTTAACTGCACGGTTCCAATGATATTAGTTTAGTCCCAACTAACACAACTCTTGGTCGTAGTGCGGGTTGTCAAGCCTTAGGCTATGACCGAGAGGTAGGTCAGATATCACGGATGGGCCAGCCTAAACTCGGGGACGGCTGGACCGTTCGCGGTATTCAACCTTTGTGACATCTCCTATGTCTATTGTCCATAGGAACTGATCGGGGGTGTAACAAATGGTGGTATCAGAGCATGGTTCATGATCATGATCACGGAACTCGTGTATTCAAATGTTTTGTTGAGTCAAATGGGTCGCAGTCACAACGTTAGGAAACCGGTACGTCCGACAATAGATGGGTAGGTTGAGTTTAGGACTTACCTTTGTTCGATGCAGTAGAGAGAAGCAGATTGAACGGAGGTAAGCCAAGGAGCCCACTATCAACATGGATCGTCAGGAGAATGGAAATGGAGCGGATCGGGAAAGCGTGGCCAAAAGAAGGTGAACCCTTAGCATGTAGGTTTGTTTAAGCCTTCATGATCTTTATAAGATCTCGTGTCAGATATGTATAGGTGATAACTCTCTTTTGTGTGTGATTGATTTGGCGTGATTATTGATCTGTGGTATATATTATATGCGGATTATAATATAAAATCGGGGAATGTGTGTTAGGAAGTTAAGTGGGACCGGATGCTTAGAAAAATAACAAGGTGGTTATTGTATCCAACATGTCGGGAACTTCCTCAGTTGGGTTTGGGTGTGAGAATCCATAGATTTCCCGAAAAGATTTCCCGAAAGAGTGCCGACCAAATTTATGCTTGACTTAAAGAATGCAAAAATTCGCTGACTCCAACGCAAGCCAAAAACCGACGAACTAGAGAGGGGGTTGGACTAATTGTTTGATAGGGGTTCTCCATCCATAAGCGCATTAAAATATGTCTCCTCATCAAAAACATTTCGTCTCAACGACTAAAGATTGCCAAGGAGTCAAAGTCCAGTAAGAAGACTGACCACTTTTACTACAAATAGACCATTTACTGTTCATTTTACACTATCTCGTAATCATATTCATTACTGGGCTTCAGTCTAATTATTAATAATAGAAATTTTCCGACCCTATTTTAAATCTTTGTTTTCTTATTGATTCCAATCCTTTTGATCACAACTTCAACTCTCTTAGGTTTATTCCAAATTTCGTAATAACAATTAGATAATGAGATATTTAAGTAACTGTGAAGAATAGTATTAAAATTAGATTTTACGATATACCCGTGTCGATACATGTTTGTATAGTACCTATAACCATAAGAAGATTTCATAGTCGTCTTTCACTAAATGCAGTGTTCTCCACTGGTCACAAATATGAAAAAGTATACTGCAACATGAGACTATTCTTCACCGAATCTTTTCACCGCATGCGAATAAATTCTTGGTCACACAATAAAAGTTAATTATTTATTAGGGAAAGTTTTGTTATTTTTAGAGTGAGTTTGGTGAAAAATATAAAATCAAGTCAAAATTAAGTAAGAAGACATTTGTCTTCGAAAACCAATTTAGACATGCGAAAAAGACAAGAATTACCTTCTAAAACTGGACACGTCATGCGCGGTTGCCACTTGCGTAGAGTAGGGTGAAGTCGTGGATATGCAAAGATTTTGCATCGAAATATCTCCGACATCAATAGTGTGTGAACACTGCTTAACGCAAAAATGGAGCTACATATTTGTTTTTCCGCCAACGAGCATTTATGGTTCGAAATCTTTAAGATTTTTGGACAATTATTTAAAATACAATTGTATCTATCCGCGTATGAGCAAATAGTAAACTTCCTCTATATAAGAAGTGGTTCAGCGGTGCCCTGCAAACAAGAATAATATCCAGAGAACAAACAGAATAACCAAGAAGATTTCGAGAGTGAGTGAAAAAAATTACAGTCGCTTTCATCAAAAAGTACCATATTTGGTAAATTCTAAGACTGTTTTAATTGTACATATTCAAATGGTCCCTATTACTTGTCTTTGACTGTTTGAAACTTCCATTAGAAAGCAATAAATGTGCTCCATAACTTCTGACATACTTAATACTTAACCGAATCGGAAACATTTGGCTCGCTATATTTCCAAAAGTATTCGTCTATATAAATATGTACTTGTTTGCAAAAATGTCTTCTAGCATCTTATTGTCCTATATTGCAACGCTTTTTCACAGTGCAGTATTAATAACTAATTCTCATCTTACAAAAAACCTTCTATGTGTACAAGTGTTTGATACGCAGCAAAAATGATGGGCCGTTTAGTAAGGCTTATTCGAGGCGAGTGGGAAAGATCCAAGACTGGGGATTGGGATTTCAAAATAGATCCATCCGAATGCAGCTACGTGATAAAGGTTCAGGAAAACGATAAGCTAAAGAATTTGGTGGAAATGGTGAGTGTAAGGTACCAGAACCAAGACGTCGTGTTGCTAACATATCAATTTCCACCATCCATGTTAGAACCAGAAGAAAAACGAACACTTCCCCTTGACATATATGAAGACAGAGATGTCGACCTTTTCATGGCAGTGCGTCTTGAGCACATAGAGATGTTGCTTTGTGTTACAGTTGGTGCTCCATCGATTGAAAGATATCATTTCAACAAACATTCTGCTTTTGACATGGTTGGTTTCCCACATGTTTTTGGAGAATCGAGTTTGTCTTTAGGGGTCCAACGGCCTAGTTAACTGAAAACAGCAATGAAGATGAAGAAACAAGAATGGCGTGGAAGTGGTTCAGTACCACATGCATCAAGCTACTTGGATGCTCTTCTTGCAACATGGATAATACCTTTCTCCCTCTCTTGTCTCGACAATATCATGATGAACGATGATACACCTAGAAAATGCACACTTAATGAAGAGGATGACTGCTCGTCAACATGTTCCTCTGATAAGACAAATGGGGGTCTCCTAACACTCCGGTAAAATCAGTTTCAGCTGTTCAAAATTGGATGGATGAAGGAACTCTTGGAACAACCATAGAAAATCTAAGCAATCGTCTAGCTGGGATAAATGGTATAAATCAAGAATATTAACTTAGTTATGAAGACGTTAAATAGGATGACTAATCTATAAGTAATAGTGCCAAGAGCAATTTGTTTTGTAGATGATACATGAGGAAAATCGGCTCAAAACAGAGCAGCACTCAGGTGAAATTGTCAAATCATTTGTAAAATGTAGAGTATAATATTTTCATTAACACGTTAATAAAATGATTACAGGGCTACACAGCCAGCACTGACCATGTCGAACAAAGGAAAATGTGTATTAACGAGTGATGATGTCCTCGGAGAATCTTCAACTGATCTAACTTTAAGAAGGACTTTAAAAAACAATAGGATTTTGGCTTAGACCCTTAGATTCTTGAGATGTTGACCAAGGGTAACTGTGGAGGTGTGTAACAACTTAAATACATAGAAATACTTTGTATCATGTTTTGTGTAAGCTAACACATTAAAACTTGTATAACAGGAGTGTGAGATCGTAGATTCACACCAAGGATTTGTATTTCTTGGATTTGGTTGTTGTATATGAAATAGTATAGATTTCCTATGAATCAAAGATGAATATTAAGATTGAATGTCGAGATTGAATTAACATAATCGAAAGAAGATTACAAAAGGGATCTAGCGCTATTCTAGTCGAAGTGTTCTTGATTGGGGTTGGAATGGGTTGAACGATCTTCTCTTCCCTTTTTATAGCCTTGGATCCTCGAACTTCTTGTTCCAATCTTTCGGTCATTCGTTAGTAGCGATATCATAGATTTACGTAATTCGTTCTGATTGGTGATGACCCAGTCGTTCTCCCTTGACGTGACCCTCTGTCGAGCTAGTAGCGATATCATAGATTTACGTAATTTGTTCTGATTGGTGATGACTCAGTCGTTCTCCCTTGACGTGACCCTCTGTCGAGCTCGAGCTCGATCATCTGATGTCTAGAATTGCTTGGGCCTGTGTTAGCTCGTAATCGAACGGGCCTTGGGCCATGGTCGAACTCGTCTTATCAGTCAATAGATTGGACTCGCGGTCATGGGCCTTTGGCTTTGTAGCCCCCCAGCCCATTAATTCGACGAGTCGAGGTTAATGGGCGGTGGACATTCTTGGAAAAATGCGCGCGTCTCGGAGACTGGTGCCCTAATGATTATTCTCGTCCTCATCGCAGATCTTGTTTTAGATGAACGATCAAGATGATGCGCGTGGATTCACCCGGTGGATTTATAGCGCGTTGACGGCTCCCGAAGGATTATTAATTAGATTTTTTCTGTGTACCGTCGATCTTGTCGACTGTCAATGGTTGAGATCTTAAGATTATAGCAAATCTTATCGACCTCGATTTGTGCTATTGTGACTTGATTGATAGCTGCTTGTTTGTAACCGTCGATCTCAAATTGATGACTGAGATTAAGAGAATATGAAGGATCTCTGATATCTCGATCTCTTCGCAAACGATAATGATCATAACGAATTTGAAATCGAACGGTTGAGATCCCAGGATACGAAAGATCCCATCGATCTCGAGGGACAGGAAGCACGAGTTGGCTTTAAATGGAAGTTACCTTGCACAATTTCCCACTATTGTTCGCACTACAAATTGGCAAGGTAACTTATTCTCTCCAATTTTAGCTTTTTCTTTCTCGCTCCAGTAGTTTATTTTTACCGTTTTCTAGAACTTTCTCTCTCTAGAACTCTTTCTTCTCTACTTCTCCTCTTTCGATTCCAACATAAACTCCTATGGCCTCGAGGAATACGATGGTGGCAAGCACTTCTCAGCCGGCGGAGCCGTTCGACCCGCACCCCAAATCCTCCTTGAATCCAGGGCATCTTCAGAGGCTGGGAACAAAGTACGGGATTCCATCCGGAGTAAAGATGGTGATTCCTCTTTCGACGGAATTGCCGATGAATGTGAGGGAGGCATACTGCTTCCTCTTTCGACGGAAGTGTAGGCTTTTCATTCCGATCCCTTGCCTTCTCTGTTGGATCTTGGCCCAGCTTTAACTTGCATTCCCTCAGATGACTCCGAATTTTGTCTGGTATGTCATCGGACTCGGTGTCAGGGCCGCCGAGGAAGGGATTGAATTCGGGGCCGAGGAACTCATGAGAGTTTGATCGGTCAAACACAACGTCCGGGCCAAGGGGACGAACTACCTTTCTCCCTGCTTCGGAAGGTTCTGGAAGAGATCCCCAATAGAGACGTATGGCGGGATGGTTATTTCTTTTTCAAGATCAACAACCATTCGGTCAGAGACTTTGATTTCTCCGTCGTACCGACGCAATGGGCCTCCGGCGTTGGTTAGATTTTAGGGTTTTATTGTCTTGATTATAAGAAGTTTGACCGTTGCTAACCTTCTTTTTTGCTTTGTTTTGTAGAAGCTCCTGAGTCGCTTTCTCTGAACCCGATCACAGAGAACCTGATAGCTTGTCTTCGGAGAGGAGACGTTGACTGGAATCACTTCACAACTGAGCGCATTCGAGCTTCTCAAGGTCCCGAGGCCCGACAACCTGCTCAGAATCAACCTCGACTTCCGCAAGGCGTATCTGTAACACTAGCTCCCGTCAGCTCCCTCTAGCCCGAATCGTTCAAGCTCCGCTACGCATAGTCGAGCGGACTGGAGAAAGTGAGTAGCTCGCTTGCTTCTATTATTTTTATTTTTTTGTGTAGTTGACTATTGTCATTTTGTATTTATATAGTGCTGATTCAGTTCGATCTTTTTGCAGACCAACCTATTTCAGATGATAGTTCTGTCGCCAGCACGCCCCCACACGAGAAGATGTCTCGCAGAGCAAGCAGCCGCAGGAACGAAAATAAGATGAAGTCGGGCGATCTGGGCAACGCCATTCTCTTCGCTCTTAGCCAGGGTTCTCCTCCTCCTCCGGCTCGTTATTCTCCTCCTCCTTCGGCCCAGCCTTCCCTTCCTTCGGCTCCTAGGTCGGAGGACATGGTTCCGGAGGCTGAGAATCTTCTTCCGCCTCCGGCTGGGCAATAGATTATTCTGGCTCAGTCTTAGGAGTTTGCCTTGCCGACTCTCATTCAAACGGCTCTTGGGGCTCGGATGGCTGGAGCCGAGGCGGATCTCGCCCACCCACCCCGAAGCGTTAAAGATTTGGGGCTGACACAAGCTCTCGGAGTTCGAACCAAGAGGTCGAGGTACGGCAGACCTCCTCGGGGTCCTCTGGGTCCTTCAACTGGCGCTTCAGGCACCAGAAGGAATGCCCAATTGCGGATGACCCGAAGGAGGTGGCCTATCTGCTCAAGAAATTCAAGCCCGCCGGTGTTCAGCTCCCGGCTATTGGGAACATGGCCCTCGGAGATGATCACACCGAGATAATGGCGGCCATCGGTAAGGTAAAGAATTTTTCTTTCGCTTCTTTCTTTCGTCTGAGTTTTAATAATGATTTTAACTAATTTCGATGTTTGCAGTCTTTGAAGGCCATGAATAAGTTTGTGGTGAGGTCTGAGCGCGAGCTGCGTGAGGTCTCTCAGACCAACGAGCTCGAGGCCGCCAAGAAGATGGTCCTCGGCCTGAATGCTAGGCTTCAGGAAGCCATGGCCTGGGAGGAAGTGTTGATGAAGAAGTTCGCCAAGTTCACCGACATGGAGGCCCGATTGATGCAGCTCAAGAACCAGGAGGAGGATCTCACTGTGAAGCTTAACATGGCCGTAACTCGAATCCTGGCCGCTGAGGAGGCAAGCCGGGTTGCGGTTGCGCAAGCTACTCAGTATCAGGCTGACCTGGAGAAGGTTCTCGCGAGGCGAGAGTTCGATCTCAAGGTTGCGGTCCACGAGGAAAAGAAGGAGCTGAATGGTCAGTATTTGGAGATCCTTAATGGGATCAAAGAGAAGAGCGACCTGAGGAATGTCGAGACCAGCGCCGAGATCCGCCTCCAGGAGGCCTTGGCCAACATTGAGCTCATCGCCGAGCTGGACCTAACTCAGGAGGTGCTGAACCTGGCCGAGAAAAAGAGGGTAACATTGGATGAGATGAACGCCGCAGCAGTTTTCGACTTTAGTATCAGCAAGCTCAACTTGCCGGCGATGTCTGATGATTCGGTGATTTTGGTGAATCCTCTGATGCAGGCCGCTCCTCGTCTTGACCAATACGGGTCGAATCTCCCAAGGGAGACTGGTGTTAGCTCGAGGGTGAGCGACGAGGTCGAAGGCCATATTGCTGAGAATGCAGCCGCGACGGACCTAAACCCTAAACCCTAAACCCCTAATGAGCATGTGTGATCACTGTTCGGGCTTGTTTTCCATCGGGGAATTTGAGGTATGGTCTGGAGAGACTTCTTTTGAAGAGTTCTCCTTCTTTGATGCAGTACCTCGCACTTTGAGCCTTGAGTTTCCGCGCTTCCCATTTGTCGTCGGGGACCTCGCCGTTGGCGACGTACTGGATGATCTGAGTCCTCCAATCTTTACCTATATCAGGCTCGGATCCTTGACTAGTGGATGTCGTTTGGATGGGTCCGTCAGGCACGTTGGGTACGTAAATAGCGTTCCTAGGGTCGATATCGTCATCAATCTCGATAACTTCGTGACGTGTTTTATCATGTAGTACCTGCTCGTCGGTTGACTCGTCCTCCTTTAAGGACAGGGCTTTTAAGGCTATGTCGATACTTGGTTTCTCAATCCCTACTACTGTTATGATCCTTTTGAGGTTGGGATCAGATGTCGAGGCCAGTGCGGCGAGAGGGTCGGATGCGGTGTTCTCGCCTCGTGGGATTCGGGTTTGATCGAAGAATTCGATCTGATCGGCGAGGCTGTGAACTACTCGCAGGTGTGCTTCCATGCTCTTGTCTTTGGCTTCGTAGTATATGTGGTATTGGCTCGTGACCAGTTGTGAGTCTCCGAAAGCGTCCACTTCCCGAGCTCTTATTGCTATTGCTAGCCTGAGCCCGGCTATCAACGCCTCATATTCCGCTTCGTTGTTTGATGCGGTGAAGCCTAGCCTGAATGATTGTTCCAATACTTCTCCCATGGGGGATAGCAGTTTCACCCCTACTCCAGACCCTTGCCTTGATGAGGCACCGTCGACGTGAAGCTTTCACCTCTACGCGGAGGACGAGTCAAGGTCGATGGTAGGTGGGAGTTCTACAACAAATTCAGCCAATACTTGAGCTTTAAGGCATGTTCGAGTTTTAAAATCGATGTTGTACTCGCTGAGCTCGATGGCCCATTTAACCGGTCGACCTGACTGGCTTGCTGATGTAATAGACTTGTCTTTGATTGTTTTGCTCTTCCCAAACCAAGACTCCATTTACTGCTGCCGAAGAGACGGCTAAGTAGAGGTAAAGGGGTTCCCCTTCTACCGGCTTTGCCAGTATTGGTGTTTCGCTCAGATACGCTTTGAGCTGGGGGAATGCCTCCTCACATTTCTCATCTCAGACGAATTTTTGTTCGCTTTGAGGAGATGGTAAAAGGGAAGACATTTGTCAGTCAACCTTGATACGAAGTGATTCAGGGCAGCTATTTTGCCAGTCAGTCACTGGACTACTCGCGTTGTCTTGCGAGATTGCATCTCTAGGAACGTCGCGATCTGTTTGGGGTTTTCTTCGATCCCTCTTTTGGTTACCAAGTAACCTAGGAATTCTCCCGACGGGACCCCGAGGGTGCACTTCGTTGGGTTGAGTTTCATCCCGTATTTGTTGAGAATGATGAAGCATTCTTTTAGTTGGGCGATGTGGTCCTCACACCTGGAAGATTTGACCAACATATTGTCGATGTAAACTTCCATGGTTTTACCTAGTAGTCCTGAGAATATCTTGTTGACGAGGCGTTGGTAGGTGGCTCATGTGTTCTTCAGCCCGAAAGGCATGACTTTGTAGCAATATGTGGCTCAATCGGTTATGAATGAGGTCTTTTCTTGGTCCTCGGGATTCATCAGTATCTGATTATACCCAGAGAAGGCATCCATAAAGGATAACAGTTGGTGACCAGCGGTGGCCTCGACCAATCGGTCGATGTGTGGGAGTGGAAAGCTGTCCTTTGGACATGACTTATTGAGCTCTGTAAAGTTAAATCATACTTTCCATTTCCCGTTCTTTTTCTTGACCACAACAGGGTTAGCGAGCCAGTTAGGTTATTTCACTTCCCTGATCGATTCGATTTTCAATAATCGGTCGACCTCGTCGTTGATTGCTTGAGCTCGTTCTAGGCCGAGTTTCGACGCTTTTTCCTGACCGGTTTGTAGGTCGGGTCGACATTCAGTTCGTGGCTAGTTACATCGATATTGATTCCCTTCATGTCCACTGAGGACCATGCGAATGATTCGACGTTCTTCTTGAGGATAGAGATCAGTTCGTTCTTAACCGACTCCGATAGGTTGGCTCCGATGTTAACTAGTCTCTCGGGATGAGCTTTGTCTATGCAAACCTGAGTTGTGAGGTCCTTTGGGGGACCTTTTTGACTAGGGTCATTAGACCTTTTAGTTCGTATTTTGGCGAGCTCTTCCTCTTTCTGTAATTGCTATGCGTGGGATTTTTCAATCTGTTTGTACCCGTTCATGTAGCAATTCCTGGAAGTCTTTTGGCTTCCGTAAACGGTTTTCACTCCTCTCGGAGTTCGAAATTTGACGCATTGGTGGTAGGTAGATGGTACGACTTTCATATCGTAAATCCAGGGTCGACCTAGAATGGCGTTATAGGGAGCTGGTTGATCTACCACGACGAACCCTACTAGGGGTGTCTGTCCTTCGACTATTTCGGAGTCTTCGAACTCTATTGTTTTAAATGCGTCGTAAAAGAGGACGTCCATCGAGCTTCCTGTGTCGATCATTATCCTTGAGAATTCGACATTCCCGACTACTAAGCACACGAGGAGTGCGTCATCATGTGGCTTATCGAGGTCGAGTGTTTCGCTCTCGTAGAAAGTGATCTCATGGTCTGGACCTTGCATTGGGATCTTTTCCGGTTTGTCGGTCTCGACTCTTCTTTGGAGGGCTTTGATCGAATTGATCGAGTCTCGGCATATCTTCGAGCCACTGAAGATAAACGACTCGTTTCGGGTGTATAGCTCGTACCCCCCCCCCCCCCCCCCCCCGCAAAGAAGAGGGAGATTGATTCATGAGCGTAGGCTTTTGATAGGCGCTGGAGGTGGGGATAATGTCGAGCCTCTTGGAGTACCGCATAAGCTGAGTTCACCAAGGATGAACTCGAACCGTTTTCGCGATCCCTGGGGAAGAGCTTCGGGAGATCCTACCTCCTTAGATCGTTCTCTTTTATTCTGAGAGGGTTTTTTGGCATTCGACTCTTTGGTGGATTTAGCTTCCTTTTTCGGAGGGTTTTTCCTCTTCGACTTCGGACTCTTGGTTATTTTTGGACTCTCATTTTGGGCTTTAAATTTAGCTCGAGTATAACACTCTTCCGTCGAGTGACCTCTTTTGTTGTGAAAGTCATAGAATTTTTCTTCATCGAACTCGAATTTTCTTGAGCTCTTCGGGGCTCTCGACTGCGTTAATGGTTCTGGATTTACGGGAGTCCTTTTTGGTGTTCGAGTTTTGCGAGCCCGATAGGTTCTTTTTCTTTTGATGTTTCTCTCTGAGGGCCGTAGTTTCGTCCTCGAGGCGAGCGAAAGCTGATGCGCGATGTTGGGCGTCATCGAGCATTAGCGGTTCGTGGACTGTTATTTCCTCGCGAAATTTGCTTGAGTACCACAGCCCGCGTCTTAGTGCCTCTATTGCTACTTCGTCGTTCGGGTTTGCGATTTTAGATTTTATTTCCTTGAATCGGTCGATGTACAAGCGAAGCGTTTCATCGAGTCGTTGAGACACGCCGAATAGGGCTGCCTTGGTTGTTTTGACCTCGATATGGACGGAATATTGTTTGAGAAATACCGTCATGAAGTGGGTAAAGTTATCGATGGATTTCTCCTTCAGTCCGGCGAACCACTCTAGGGCCGAGGCCGATAGGTTTTCGGCGAAGAGTCTGCAGAAAGCAGGTTCTCTTTCTTCGTCGGTCAGGTATACCCCAGACAATGCTAGTTTGAATGCTCTTCGATGAGCTTTGGGGTCTGACTTCCCTGAGAATTCTGGGAGTTTTGTTTTCTTGACCTCACGTATTCTTACGAAAGCGATTCGATATGTGAATGGCGTTTGGCGCGTTTTCTCGATTACTCGATCTATGTCGGGTGTCGCTCGTAGCCATGTGAACTTTCGAGCTTAAGCTCATGAACTGGGCGTTAGCCTGTTCGATGTATTGCCTGAGCTTGTCATGTTCGTCACCTGCTATGGGTGAGAATTGTGTCTGGAGTTGGGTCGACGGTTGCCCGATGACTATCGGGTCGACTAGATCGATCGTTGGAATCGGTCTCATCTGGTGGACTTGAGGTGTTTGGAAAAGCATCGGATTCGATCTGATGGGATACATAGAGCTCGAAGCAAAGGCCGATCCCTCGAGCTTCCTTGGTCTAATGTCGGGATTGTTCAGAAAGGGAGGCGGTCTAGGCAGTGGTCTGTTTGCCGATCCGTTTGGATCTGTGACCATGGAACTCGAACTAAATGGCGTCGGCATCGCCGTAGGTCGTCACGGGCGAAAACCGATGTTCGACGTGCCAGCGATGTTTCCCGACGTTCCAGGAGGTGATATCACCCGAGAGAAGTCCAGACGTGTCCGGTGTGGAGGACTTAAGGGAGGTTGTTGACTATGCGCTGATCGATCCCCTTGGTTATGGCTAGCGAACTCTTCAAAATGAGCGTTAATGCGCTGTTCCTGTTCGGCGAGCTGTGTGGCTAGGTAGAGGTTGGCGATTTCTTGGGCCCGGGCATTAGCCTCGTTACTTCTCATTCGGCTCACCAAAAGGTTAAGCATTGAACGGATATCAGTGAGGTTTCCGTGCTTTGTCGCGGAGGCACAGGAGGCTGTGGTGGGCTGGATCTAAGCATTCCAGATCCGCCTCCTGTTGCGGAAGCAGAAGTCAAATCGCTCCTTATCCAGACCCAGTTCCTGTTTGGATCATTGGTTCCTAACAACACGTTGTCGGAGTCTGGCCCGTCGCGATTGTTTGAGCGACCAAGCCGATTGGTGTCGAAGTCGTGGAGACTGAGGCTGAGCTCGTCATCACACTTTCGGTCTGACCCGTGATACTTACCTCAATGGTGCTCTGAGGAAAGTTGCAGACCACTTGCTGGTGATCGACTGGGGGTGTGGCGCTGGGAGAGCCAGGTTGGTCGGGATTCATCGCGACTTATCGAATCCTAGATCTGATTCTCAGATAGGAAAAGTATGTGGTGTCCCCACAGTCGGCGCCAAATGTGAGATCGAAGATTCACACCAATGATTTGTATTTCTTGGATTTGGACATTGTATATGAAATATTATAGATTTCCTATGAATCAAAGATGTATATTAAGATTGAATGTCCAGATCGAATTAACACAGTCGAAAGAAGATTACAAAAGGGATCTAGTGCTACTCTAGTCGAAGTGTCTTTGATTGGGGTTGGAATGGGTTGAACGATCTTCTCTTCCCCTTTTTATAGCCTTGGATTCTCGACCTTCTTGTTCCGATCTTTCGGTCATTCGTTAGTAGCGATCTCCTAGATTCACGGAATTCATTCTGATTGGCGATGACCCAGTCGTTCTCCCTTGACGTGACCCTCTGTCGAGCTCGAGCTCGATCATCCGATGTCTCAAACTGCTTGGGCCTGTGTTAGCTTGTAACCGAACGGGCCTTGGGCCATGGTCGAACTCGTCTTGTCAGTCAATAGACTGGGCTCGCGGTCATGGGCCTTTGGCTTTTGTAGTTTTATGGGCCGGATTCCAAGAGGGAAATCCAGTACCAACAAGGAGGATTCATACTAGCAAGTGTTATCGTGTTAGAGGAGATTTTCAACTCAAAAGAAATAGCGTTGTTAAAGGAAACTGGTAAAAACAAGATGAAAAACATAATCACAACACATGCTAATAATAATGTTAACTCAAATCCAAGCAAAGATTATACAACTATTCCCACTCTAGTAGATGGAATTATCCGACTCATAGATGAGATAGACACACTTATGATTGAAGAAGGTAACAATTTTCACTCAAGAACAAAATCAAAACATCTAAACATAAAATGTGAGTCTAATACATTTATTGTTTGGCTACTAAACAAAAATGGACGGGATCACTAGGAATACAAAAGTATTACCAAAGTGAACTACTTTACTCATCGAATGGAAACATATATGAAAAATGATTAAGATATACTTTTTTATTAACAAAGATGTGGAACTGCGGCTGACAAAACATTGACAGACAAGGATGAAGCCTTTTACTGTTTTACAAGAGATTATGATGATCAGGGTAAGTATTAATGCCAAGACTAAACAGAATTATCATGTTTTGGTTGCTGGCACTTCATTAACGGTATAAAAATATAATGCTGCACAGAATTGCTGAAGCTGGGATTCATTCCTGCTAGCCTACTCCTTGTGAAAGAGCTTTACACTGAAGAAAAAATTGAGTGCTTAAGAGAGATGCAGCTGCAGCTCTAGAAGTACTCAAGGCTCGAAATATTCCAACAGTTCTTAAACCAAAGTCCACAGGACATACTAGCAAAAATGAAGCAATGGTGAAAAGCCCAAACATAGAAATGGGAGAACCATGTAATCCAAATACTGCTGACTTTGACAATGTTGTTCCAGAAGATTGTGAAGGTAATTAAATTAATTTCTTGCTAAGTATATCATTAACAACTAAAATATATATACTTAGCAGTTTCAATCTAATTTAGCTACAAATTGACAGGTCTGGCTGAGATACAAAACAGGAGTTCACCAATGTATGATTCTGATTCAACTAATAACAGCAAAGCTAGAACTCGTTTTATTTCGTATGTGGGCTTATTGCGTAGTGTTGCAGCTGTTGGAAGCCAGACTACCTACACATGGGTAGAGAAGAAGCTACTAAAGCAAAGAGTGAACAAGATGACATTAACTCAGGAGGGGGTTCCAAGATGGAAACTGATGATGGTATCACGGATGGTGTGTGAAGAAACTTTTAATAATAACGACTAATATTTTGGTTAACTGTGTAACTTTGTTTAAGAATGTTTTTGGAATGGTTACACGGTTAATAATTAAAAAAAATTTGTTATGAAGGGTTTGTTAGAAACAATCCATTGGAGCTGTACGTTGGCATGATGTTCAAAAATCGTGAAGGCTTTAAAAAATACATATGCTTTATGATCTAGCCCATAAATTTTGGTTCAGGAATAAAAGATCTAATCCAAACATGATGATACTAGAGTGTGTTGGGAGATGCTGTCTGTGGCGTGTTTACACAGTAAAGATGTCATACTCTGACTATTACCAAATCAGGTATGTACGCTCGGACCATATGCGCACAAGAGATGAAACGGTTGATTTCGAAAGGCATGCCACAATAGAAGTAATCGGAGACGTGATGAGAACACGATTTTCTTGGAGAACAGCTGGTACACGCCCAAGGATTGTTCGGGAAATAATGCAAGATGGTCACGGCACACAAATATCATACTGGAAAGCTTGGAAGTCTAGGGAAATTGCAATTGATTCAACAAAGGGTTCAACTGGCGAGTCATACAAAATGTTGCTTAAATATTTGAATATGTTAGTTCTCCCAAACCCAGGGACGCTAGCTTTCCTTGAGACCAATTACATGGAAGGTGTAGGAGAGAGGTTCAAGTACATGTTATTCGCCTTTGGGGAATCTATTGTTGGTTTTCAATTCATGCGGAGGGTAATAATCATCGAAGGGACATTCCTAAAAAGCAAGTATGCATGTTGTATGTTAACAGCTAGCCTATATTTTGTGGCGTTTGGGGTGGTTGATGGAGACATTTGAGAGCCTATATGTGGTTATTTAAAACGCTACAAGAAGTTGTGCATGACAATGAAGATTTGGTCTTCATCTCAGATAGGCATAATTCTATCATTGCTGCATTGCGCAAGGTACCCAAAAAATTGTATAGTTACTAAATATATTTTCATTGCTAACAAATAAATTAAAGATAATGTTTACTCTACTATGTTTTAAGCATATCATTCGAATACAAATGTTACCAATTTATTTCTGTAAAGTTGAAAGTTAACAAGAATGTTAGCATTGTAGTTAAAAAAATTAGTAATCTAATGATTGAGTGAAACATATTCTGTCTAGGTGCAAGTCTATCCTAGACCGAATCACTGCTCCTGCATTGTGCATGTTCAACATAATATTCAGTCAATCTTATAGAAGCGACATCTCTCTTATCTTGCTTCAAGAGCTGGACGTGCCTACCGTGTGACTGACTTCGCGGAACACGTCAACGAAATTGCTAACATTGAACGTGACTGTGCAAAATATCTAGCTAATATAGGGCTGCAGTCTTGGACACATTCACACTCAACCGAGAAAAGATACAATCTCATGACTAGCAATATTGTAGAGTTGTTTAATGCAGCTCTATCTGAAGCAAGGGACTACCCAAGCATCCCGCTAGTGGAGTTTATCAAAGAAACAATGTGGGGTGGTTTCATGATCGCAGAACTGTTTCGCAAAAGTTCCCTACAGCTCTGACACCAAGAATTCAAAACATTTTTCAAAGAAATTCGAGGTATGCACTGGGTTTGAAGTCCGAAATATTAATAACAACGAATTTGAAGTCCAAACCAAATAAGGAGTATCCTACCATGTTGACTTGAGAAAGAAGACATGTGGCTGTTATGAGTTCCAGATGTTATGCATTCCATGTACACATACCGTTGCACAATCGATTAAAGCAAATGTCAAAATTGAATCATTTGTGGCTGCGGAGTTAGGTACAAAATATTGGCGAAACGGATACACATGCAGTATATATCCAGTACCACCAAATAATGATGATACACAGCCTGGAAATGATGGGCAATGTGCTGAATTATTTCCACCACTGACCACGCGACCACCAGGGAGGCCGCGTAAAAAGAGGTTCTTTTCCAGAGGAGAAATAAGGATAACACTAAACTTAGCTTGTTAATTATACATTTTAGTGGTAACATATTATATTACCTAACTAATAACAATTATGGATCATAACTAAACAGGGTGCAGGACAGCGAAAGGTGAGGGTGTGTAGCCGTTGCATGGGAGTTGGGCATAACCGTGCAACGTGCAAAATGCCTATATAAACAAGGGCTAGGTTGGATGAAGGGGGAATTTATTTGACGGTGTTTTTTGGATATATGTCGGAGTTGGGTGACCAATTTTCATCTTTATGTATTATATTAAGACAGAAACCCCATCTTCTCATGTCGTATTTGAAGATCAATATATGACATGGGTTCAATAATTCTGCCCCTTTCAATGTGAAATATTATTATCTATTTGCTTTGTTTATTTTATGCGTTAACAATATTGATAGCAAGATAATATAATCATATACTCTGTAACTAACTAATTGAACGTTACATAAGTCGATACTAAACACCATTTATATGGTTTAAAAATCGATAATTGCATTTGAACAAAGACTGGCCGGCGAAATTTTATTAACATATACTGTAAGATTATTATTAGCACATGTCTAAGCAGTTAAGAAGAGATGTCGTTACAAGAACGAGAGATACAATTACAAAATGTGTCTGTTCGAGAATGTGTAGCAAGACTACTTTAAAAGCAATGCTCTGATAACATTTTCATTTACTTCCAACCCAAAAAATTGTTCCCCTAACAGAAGCATGTTGATGCTACCCGCTGATGTTTAGAAGAAATACTTGATTATGCTCTACGGTGTGGATATGGTGAATTTATATGGGCAAAAGCAACATGCAAGACCTTGCACGATTTGTCAGAGAGCGATGAGTTCTACAAGAACATTGATTTCTCTACCATTAAATCAATTTATTTCCAAGAGAGGTTGCAAACACATTGGTGGAGAAATGCATAACACAAGGTAATCCAACAACACTGGTTTTAAGAGGAATATCTAATTACATATACAATGATAAGAAACAATAAGGACAATCAATGTTGAAGCGATCATCGGAGGGTGATTGGAAGACATGGAAGTACATTTATTACATGGTTGTGCGTGTCTTCAAGGAGCAGAAGAAGCTGAAAAACGCGGGCTTTTGCTATCAAAAGAATTAGCAAGAAATGTGCGACTGAAAATAATAAATAGAGGTGTACATCCATGTGAGATGTTGTTATAAAAGGAAGAAGAGTTAGATTTACTCCCGGTCCTTACATGCAATTGTGCTACCATCAATCAATGGCATTACTACTATGATGATGGGTGGAAGCAAGAGAAGATGTGTGATCAGTGCTTTTGTACTATACAAAGCCTTATCTTCTGCAAAATTGTTAAAAATAATTTCACAACATGGCCAAGAATTTAAACAATTAGGATCAATGATAGCAGTTATGTTACTTTTTTGATTATAGACTATATTTTATCCTTGGAAACAATATGATTATCTATTATTATATACTATTGTATTTTTGTTTTCTTGAGTGACAACTTACATGTTGGGTAAAAAAAATGTTAGTGAATGCAACCATTTGTTTAACAGTTACTAGAAACAATAAAATTGGTTTCAGCGATAGACAAATTCGAAATATAATGGCTTAGATTATTCAATTTCCATTAATTCAGAAAACCTGTAAATTAGCGAAGCTAAGGGTAACGATAACGATATTTTAAAAGATTAACGGTTAGTAAAATAGGAAACATAATAGTACTCAAACACAAGTGCATCATCTTAAAACAGTCTTACAAACACGCAATAAGCTAAGGGGAACAGAGTATCAAATAGTAATGAACTGGGAATGAAATAGGATCAAAGAGAACCACCATATTCCTCGTAGAACAGAACAACAAGCCTCTTAGACTCCAACGGAAGAGTCTCAGGGGTGATACACTTACAACCTTCGAAACCAACCATTGAATGGGCACCAATTAGTAATATCGTCGTTACGGCAGAGTGCTGCAACATGATTATGGGGAACGCCCCTGGCACGATCAAGAGAGAAATAGCCTTGAACAAAAGGAATAGGGTCAGTGGTAACAGCTTTGATCAGGTAAGGCAGTATGACAGCAACAGGTCCAAGGTCACTCTTCATTAAACTATCACTGCGAAGGGAGGTATTGCAGTCCAGGACTTGAAGAGACCTAGCAGGAATGTCAATGAAAATACCGACCCAGTGAGACTTATAAACTAAGAAAGGGAAGTAGAACCTCTCAAGCGTGGGTTTGACCTCAAAAGGGGCCTAATATGCTCCAAAACCGCCTCTTGAAACACAAATCTTCCACGATCATTTGCTGAAATTTTGGTAAACTTCGGATAATGCTACATAAAAGAATCAATGAACTTGGTATCAAAGAACTAAAACCTGAACGAATCAGTGCCAGGAACAGCTCTCATGAACATAATCTGTGAGAAGTGCAAAAGGGCATCCACAACCTATTAAAAAGGTATTAACTTCAAAATGGCACTTATAGCTAAAACAGGAAAAATATCTAAGGTAGGATGGTAACGAACCTTAGAAGTCATAACCTTGGTCCTCTCTGCAATTTCAAGAACGTCTTGTCCAGACACTTGGCTATCATTACTAAGATTAAGAAGCCTGCAAAAAAAGTTATAGTTAAAATCAATTTAATAGACAAAATATCATAGAAAATTCAGCTACTAACAACCACTTTAGATAGCTAAATGAAGATCAGTAAGACAAGTATATATTCGATTTAAGCTTCTTTACAAGCTTGGTATATTTCATTTCATAGTCTACATCTGAGGATGTCTCCTGAATGAGAGGCAGCAGTCGTGCACAAGCTAACTGTCTTGGTGCCTTCAAATCCTTGGAGGGCATATAATTGTGTATGCAAACGCTTGCTCTTTCTCTTCTGTTGCTCCGCATCAACCCCCACAGCTATGGACTCAGCCTCGTTCAATGGACTAGTTGGGACTGTGACTGTCATGCTCCTCAACCTAGTTCAACACAAAAAATACCATTACTATGAAATCTAAAATACATCAAAAGTACAATTCATTCTAACATGCTGAACTAGGTTGTTAGCAGAGGGCTGGGCATTCTCCAGATTGTCTCCTATTAAAGACTCTTCACCAGCAAGACCACTATTATCTTTGTGGTCATCCTATGAAAAAAATGTTAGCAGATGTTAGATTAAGTACCACTTTTAATAAATTTGTTAACGACTAATCAATGCTATATCAACAAACTACTTACTTCCTGGACTGATTTACTTATGTGAACGAGCACTTTCCCAAGAACCACATTCGGAGTTGGTTGTACATGTAACCCACCAACTTCATTGCTCTTATGCTCCGGCCTCCAAGAATTACGTTCACCACCATTATGATCATTGTCTTGTTGACTCGCTATACTAACATTGATGGGAGTCACAGGGGGCTTCTCTAGTAACTTGGTTATAGTCTCAAGCAGAGAATCCTTCAGACCGTTAACTGCTAAATCAAAGCGCTTGTCTGAAGCTTTCACAGCACCTCTAACCTTCTCAATCTCATTCAGGCATGATGGGACTTTCTCTTACTCTTTGGGCAGCAATTTCAGATACTTGGATTGGGTCAAGAGAAGTGCCAGCTACATGAGGTTGGTTATTTTTTTCTTTGTCTTTTTTTTCCTTTCCTCTTTTCTTCTCGTTCCTAATCATGTGAAGATCAGCAGCAGTGACACCACCCCTAAAACCCTTCTTCTCGAAACGGAACCATCCACAATAATTTTCACCATATTATCAACCTTCTCATCTTTTTCATCGTCGGACCTTAGAAACAAATCCTCATCTAATACTGATGAGGACAGAGAAACCAACCTAACCGAGGCTCCTGAAGAGACCACTATCATACAACCATTAAGACGATCACCAAGGACCATATTAGGTGCAAGGAGTGTAAGGGAAGAGTTCAAAAATTCAGTGGGAAGCTTGATCACACTTATAGAACATGAAGAACTCAAAGAGAGCTGCTTAAGAAGGAGATCACCCGAGAGACTCCAATCGGACCAAAGGGAGACTTAGCTGCACAAGACGCAACCAACTCTGAACCTGATCAAGACAACACTACTAATGTCCTAGGAATGCATCAAGAAAATGAGCTCATCAATCAACCACAGGGAGAAGCACTTCCACGGCTGGTTACACAAGCCATTCCATTCTTGCCGGTTTTACAAGGAAACAAGGATGTATCCTTGTTTGTCATATCCAAGCAAGTCTAAGCTCAGTCACAAACCAAGGTGAGTATTTACCTTCTGTTTTACATACTCACAAGTGTTATGTTTTGATTTTTGCAGGGTTTTTATTTTATTTGCTTAAGTAGTCCTTTATTTCCAATTTATTGAGACAATAAGTTTAGCTTTCCTTTTTGGTATTTTTTGTATTGATTTTTCCAAGAAGCCGCCCAGCTGAGAGGGTAGGATATAAACTCTTGCTCAGCTTTGTATTATTTTACTTTAGATCAATAAAGAACAAACTTTTTTTCTGTGCAAGAAAAACCAGCCGCCCTCCTTCTTCCTTTTCGTGAGAAGCCATTGGAAAAAGAGTGAAAGACTTATCAAATATCATTTCACAGAGTGTGTGGCATCTCTCAATCCATCTATTACTGTCCTCAGATCATCAATCATCCATCTGAATACCTGGGGAGTGTCGTACGGCCAGCCATAGATTCACCATCTCGTTCCTTGTAGCCATGTCCTCAAAACCCGGCTGCATCATCTGGTATCAGAGCTTAGGCTCAGACATCAGGTGAATCTATTCCTTTTAATTAGTGTTTAGTTTTCTTCTGATTTCCTTTAAGAAAAGAAAAAAAAATATATAGCTTGTTGCTTTCTCTTATTGCGGTTGTGAAGTGTTAGTTGCTAGGTTAGCTTTTCTGCTTGCTTCTGTGATTGGCACCAACTGGCCTTCTTTGTTTCTTGTCTTTGCTTCATGAAAAGTAAAAATAAAAATATAGCTTTTTCCCTTTGGGTGGTCGTCTGAGTAGAAATTGCTAGGGTTTGGGTTTAAGACTCTATCGATTGCTTCCTGCTTTGTTTCATTGCCTACCTTTGATTCATATTAGTTTTGATTGTCATGTTTCATTGTCCCATTCGCAGTTCCTGTCATTGCATATTTGTTTCAAAAAACCAATTAAAAAAAGAAGAAGATTGTTTCCTTGTTTCCATTTATTTGTTGACGGCTGCATCATCTCCTAAGATCACACGCTAGGGTTTTGGTGTTCTGCTTTGTTTCGTGCTCAAAATTGCTCTGATTTCTTAAGTTGTTGAGTCTCTGCATTGTTAGTCTTATTTTCCTTTTTGCTTACATTCCTGAAAAGTTAAAAAAAATAATAGAAAGATCAGAAGTTGAAAACCCGGCAAAGCTTAAGTAAAAGGGCAACCCACCACCTTCATTGCTCTTAAGCTCTGACCTCCATGAATTACGTCCACCACAATTACGATCATTGTCTTGTTGACTCGCTATACTATCATTTATGGGAGTCATTGTGGGCTTCTCTAGTAACTTGGTTATAGCCTCAAGCAAAGAATCCTTCAGACCGTTAACTGCTAAATCAAAGCGTTCATTTCACAGAGTGTGTGACATCTCTCAATCCATCTATAACTGTCCTCAGATCATCAATCATCCATCTAAATACCTGGAGAGTGTCGTACGGCCAGCCATAGATTCACCATCTCATTCCTTGTATCTTGGTCCTCAAAACCAGGCTGCGTCATCTGGTATCAGAGCTTAGGCCCAGACATCAGGTAAATCTATTCCTTTTAATTAGTGTTTAGTTTTCTTCTGATTTCCTTTAAGAAAAGAAAAAAAAAATATAGCTTGTTGCTTTCTCTTATTGCGGCTGTGAAGTGTTAGTTGCTAGGTTGACTTTTCTGCTTGCTTCTGTGATTGGCACCAATTGTCCTTCTTTGTTTCTTGTCTTTGCTTCATGAAAAATCAAAAAAATATATATAGCTTTTGTTTCCGTTTGGGTGGTCGTCTGAGTAAAAATTGCTAGGGTTTTGGTTTAAGACTCTATCGATTGCTTCATGCTTTGTTTCATTTCCTACCTTTGATTCATATTAGTTTTGATTGTCATGTTTCATTGTTCCATTAGCAGTTCCTGTCATTTCATATTTGTTTCAGAAAACCAATTAAAAAAAGAAGAAGATTGTTTCATTGTTTCCATTTATTTGTTGACGGCTGCATCATCTAATAAGATCACACGGTAGGGTTTTGGTGTTCTGCTTTGTTCCGTGCTCAAAATTGCTCTGGTTTCTTAAGTTGTTGAGTCTCTGCATTGTTAGTCTTATTTTCCTTTTTGCTTACATTCCTGAAAAGTTAAAAAAAAAAATAGTAAGATCAGAAGTTGAAACCCGGCCAGCTTAAGTAAAAGGGCAACCCACCACCTTCATTGCACTTAAGCTCCGACCCCCAAGAACTATGTCTACCACAATTACGATCATTGTCTTGTTGACTCGCTATACTATCATTGATGGGAGTCATTGGGGGCTTCTCTAGTAAACCATTATGCAAAGGAAAACCGATAATACCTCGCACTTCAGTCTCAAAAGTGTGTTCCCCTAATGAGTCGGCAAACTAGTTCCTTGTTTCATCTTCCATATCACTATCAGATTCCGACGATGAAGAATATTGTACGACTTCAACAACCTCAAGTAAGGCCGGAACAACTTCGACCATTACAAGCTGAAAAGCATGAAAAATACCCTGCACCGCTACAGATCTCTGAGCTAAGGCCACTTCATCTTTCGATTTAATGCTCTCAACAATCATTTCAAAAGACACTCTCTCCCAAGGGTATGCAAGGAAGAAATCAAGGTATCTAATTAACTCCACATGTTCGTCGAGGATTTTGGGAAAATGACTCGTTGGACACAGAACAGAGGCAGTCAAGGCTAGGTAGGCATATTTGATTCTCTTTTCTCTGTCGTGAACAACACTCCTCTTAATAAGCTTTATAACCTTGTCGACAGTTAAGGTATGAGGATCCAGACAACCAAACAGTTCGTCCCAATATTTTTGGTCCTTGACCAAATTACGCCAAATTATGCTTCTTCTTCTTGCTTGTCTTAAGGTATTTACCACATGGAAGACTGGTAACAGTTGCAAATTCCCTCAAAGAAACACGAATGGGCCAATCCGCAAATAAAAAAACATATTTCATGCTTCTTCTTGAGATAAAGCATCCGGGTTTTGATGAACTGACCAAACGCACCAGAAAAGGTTGGTTTTTTCGCGGTAGCCAAGAGTTTCCCAAAAGAAGATTCTTTGATTTCGTTGGCGTCACGTCGTCTAGGGCGTTCAAAATCGAGCGGGAGCAGCCCGGTTAAACATAAGAATTCACTCGATGGTCGTTGGGTTCTTCGCTGACGGCGAAAATCCATCGCAGAAGATCGGGAATCTCTTTGGAATCCATGCTTCTGAGAAATCGAGCAAGAAAACTTAACAAATCTTCAACAACACAGAAAAAGAGGAGGATGGACAAGAAGGACAAATGAAATCAGGTAAAGACAGCTGAGAACAGAAATGAAAAAGAAACTCGCCGATAAAAACGATGAAGAAAACGGTCAGGAAAATTGAATAGTTTCTGCATTAATCCTACAAACGCAGAACCCAATAAGATGAACAGTTCAACATGCAACAAGGCCACATTATCTCTTTCGGACACGAAAAATCTTGAAAGATTTTTGAATTACACTAGCTTCAGATAGTAGGGAGTAGGGGTAGTTTGGGGATATTGGAAATGATAAAACAGGTATGGTCATGGATTTAGTTTGGGTCCGATTTTATGCCATGATCCCAATTAATCTTATTTTTAATCAAAAAAGAAACTTACTTCCACCTATATTAATGCTTGGGCAAAAAATCCAAAACCAAAGTACCAAACTGAACCTGAATAAAAAAGAGGAATTAAACCTTGGCACTTATAGCTAAACCTGGAAAAACATCTAAGGTAGGATGGTAACCAACCTTAGAAGTCATAACCTTGGTCCTCTCTGCAATTTCAAGAACGTCTTGACCAGATACTTGGCAGTCATTGCTAAGATTAAGAAGCCTGTAAAAAAAGTTATAGTTAAAATCAATTTAATAGACAAAATATCAAAGAAAATTCAGCTGCTAACAACCACTTTAGATAGCTAAATGAAGATCAGTAAGACAAGTATATATTCGATTAAAGCTTCTTTACAAGCTTGGTATACTTCATTTCATAGTCTACATCTGGGGATGTCCCCTGAATGAGAGGCATAGCAGTCGTGCGCGAGCTAACTATCTTGGTGCCTTCAAATCCTTGGAGGGCATATAATTGTGTATGCAAACGCTTGCTCTTCCTCTTATGTTGCTCCGCATCAACCCCCACAGCTATGGACTCAGCCTCGTTCAATGGACTAGTTGGGACTGTGACTGTCATGCTCCTCAACCTAGTTCAACACAAAAAATACCATTACTATGAAATCTAAAATACATCAAAAGTACAATTCATTCTAAAATGCTGAACTAGGTTGTTAGCAGAGGGCTGGGCATTCTCCAGATTGTCTCCTATTAAAGACTCTTCACCAGCAAGACCACTATTATCTTTGTGGTCATCCTATGAAAAAAATGTTAGCAGATGTTAGATTAAGTACCACTTTTAATAAATTTGTTAACGACTAATCAATGCTATATCAACAAACTACTTACTTCCTGGACTGATTTACTTATGTGAACGAGCACTTTCCCAAGAACCACATTCGGAGTTGGTTGTACATGTAACCCACCAACTTCATTGCTCTTATGCTCCGGCCTCCAAGAATTACGTTCACCACCATTATGATCATTGTCTTGTTGACTCGCTATACTAACATTGATGGGAGTCACAGGGGGCTTCTCTAGTAACTTGGTTATAGTCTCAAGCAGAGAATCCTTCAGACCGTTAACTGCTAAATCAAAGCGCTTGTCTGAAGCTTTCACAGCACCTCTAACCTTCTCAATCTCAGTCAAGCATGATGGGACTTTCTCTTCAACATCACTCAGTTCCATCTTTACTCTCTGGGCAGCAATTTTAGATACTTGGATTGGGTCAAGAGAAGTGCCAGCTACATGAGGTTGGTTATTTTTTTCTCTGTCTTTTTTTCCTTTCCTCTTTTCTTCTCGTTCCAAATCATGTGAAGATCAGCAGCAGTGACACAACCCCTAAAACCCTTCTTCTCGAAACGGAAACTATTCGCAATAATTTTCACCATATTATCAACCTTCTCATCTTCTTCATCGTCGGACCTGAGAAACAAATCCTCATCTAATACTGATGAGAACATAGAAACCAACCTAATCGAGGCTCCTGAAGAGGCCACTATCATACCAACATTGAGACGATCACCAAGGACCATATTAGGTGCAAGGAGTGTAAGGGAAGAGTTCAACAAGTCAGTGGGAAGCTTGATCACACTTATAGAACATGAAGAACTCAAAGAGAGCTGCTTAAGAAGGAGATCACCCGAGAGACTCCAATCGGACCAAAGGGAGACTTAGCTGCACAAGACGCAACCAACTCTGAACCTGATCAACAAAACACTACTAATGTCCTAGGAATGCATCAAGAAAAGGAACTCATCAATCATCCACAGGGAGAAGCACTACCACGGCTGGTTACACAAGCCATTCCATTCTTGCCGGTTTTACAAGGAAACAAGGATGTATCCTTGTTTTTCATATCCAAGCAAGTCTAAGCTCAGTCATAAACCAAGGTGAGTATTTACCTTCTCTTTTACATACTCACAAGTGTTATGTTTTGATTTTTGCTGGGTTTTTATTTTATTTGCTTAAGTTGTCCTTTATTTCCAATGTATTGAGACAATAAGTTTAGCTTTCCTTTTTGGTATTTTGTATTGATTTTGGCCAAGAATCCGCCTAGATGAGAGGGTAGGATATAAACTCTTGCTCAGCTTTGTATTATTTTACTTTAGATCAATAAAGAACAAAATTTTCTTCTGTGCAAGAAAAACCAGCCGCCCTCCTTCTTCCTTTGCGTGAGAAGCCATTGGAAAAAGAGTGCAAGACTTGTCACATATCATTTCACAGAGAGTGTGTCATCTCTAAATCCATCTATAACTGTCCTCAGATCATCAATCATCCATCTGAATACCTTGAGAGTGTCGTACGGCCAGCCATAGATTCTTCATCTTGTTCCTTGTAGCTTGGTCCTCAAAACCAGGCTGCATCATCTGGTATCAGAGCTTAGGCTCAGAAATCAGGTGAATCTATTCCTTTTAATTAGTGTTTAGTTTTCTTATGATTTCCTTTAAGAAAAGGAAAAAAAATAGAGCTTGTTGCTTTCTCTTATTACGGCTGTGAAGTGTGAGTTGCTAGGTTAGCTTTTCTGCTTGCTTCTGTGATTGGCACAAACTGTCCTTCTTTGTTTCTTGTCTTTGCTTCATGAAAAATCAAAAAAAAATATAGCTTTTGTTTCCGTTTGGGTGGTCGTCTGGGTAGAAATTGCTAGGGTTTTGGTTTAAGACTCTATCGATTGCTTCCTGCTTTGTTTCATTGCCTACCTTTGATTCATATTAGTTTTGATTGTCATGTTTCATTGTTCCATTAGCAGTTCCTGTCATTTCATATTTGTTTCAGAAAACCAATTAAAAAAAGAAGAAGATTGTTTCATTGTTTCCATTTATTTGTTGATGGATGCATCCTCTCCTAAGATCACACGCTAGGGTTTTGGTGTTCTGCTTTGTTCCGTGCTCAAAATTGCTCTGGTTTCTTAAGTTGTTGAGTCTCTGCATTGTTAGTCTTATTTTCCTTTTTGCTTACATTCCTGAAAAGTTAAAAAAAAATGAAAGATCAGAAGTTGAAAACCCGGCCAGCTTAAGTAAAAGGGCAACCCACCACCTTCATTTCACTTAAGCTCCGACCCCCAAGAACTATGTCCACCACAATTACGATCATTGTCTTGTTGACTCGCTATACTATCATTGATGGGAGTCATTGGGGGCTTCTCTAGTAACTTGGTTATAGCCTCAAGCAGAGAATCCTTCAGACCGTTAACTGCTAAATCAAAGCGTCTGTCTGAAGATTTCACATCACCTCCAACCTTCTCAATCTCAGTCAAGCAGGATGATACTTTCTCTTCAACACCACTCAGTTACATATTTACTCTCTGGAAAACAATTTCAGATACTTGGATTGGGTCAAGAGAAGCGCCAGCTACGTGAGGTTGGTTAGGTTTTTCTTTGTGCATGTTCGATTAGTTCGCAATTCAATTAAACCAAATTTCCTTGCAGATAATTAAATTTCTCAACCTAAATGACTCAGATTCTAAATTACACTTTCGTGTCAATTTATCCCTAGATCTAGATTCTAAGTGATCAGGTTAGAAATTAGTATTAAGAGCAATTCAGGTTGATGAACTAACAAGTTATGAATCCTTACTGATTGATTTAATCTAACAAGTCATGAAATCCCTTTGAGAATGCCTAAACCTAACAATGAATCTACTCAGACATGATCAATGAAACATAAATCATAATATGAATAAATTTCATTAAGAAAAGAGTAGAGAATGAAAAGGGGTTCGAAATCTTCTCCAAAAAGCAGTACAAGAACAGTTCAGCCCCAAGCTCTCAAAAACTCTCTCTAGCTAAAATTATGAATGTGTAATCAAAACAAAACACCAAAAACCCTAATATAAGTGTATAACACGTCTTGGGTCTCTTTTGTAAATACTGGAACTTCTGGGTCAAAACTGCAATTCTTCAAAATCTTCATTAATGCGCTGGAATTCTGTAAATCGGCATTGCAACGATCTACGCATGGCTGCACCGATCGACGCTCAGGTTGAAAAGAGAATCTATGTTTCTCTCATCACGGCTTTAGCTCCAAATCTTGCCCAAAAACCTCCAATATCTTCTAAAATCCTCCAAACGTGTGTATGCCTAATAAACACCTGAAAAGACTCGAAAGACACTACAAAAGACTCTAATATATACTTATATCTTGGCTTAAAACAGTTAAAAACTATGATATATCAGAAACATGAATGGAAATCAAGCTTCTACAAACTCATACACATAATTCACAATGTATAGAGGTTGTGGTGGCCAAAATAGCAGCTGAGGCGGATGCAGGAGTGGAGGCAGAGGAACTAATAGAAACAATGGTGGGGATGGAGGATGCATTAGTTATGGTTGAAACATCAGCGGCAATGGATAAGAAATTTTGTTTAGATTTTTAGACTACCATGAAACTTTGATAAAATAATATGAAATTTATTTTTTCTTAATGATTTCAGAAAAAAATTAAAATTGTTTTCTAAGTTATGTTCGTGAAAATATGAAAAATTGATATGTTATTGCTTTAGAGAATGATTGATGTTATTAACCCGTTGCAAGTGAGAGAGTCGAGGTCGGGAAAAGCTCAACAGAGAGATATGAAATTGTGAAGGAACCAACTACCATGGAGAGTGATGTGTTGCTGCCATCAACATGATCGGCAAAATGTTTAACGAGAGCGTAAACTGTAAATTAGGGGTAGGTAGCAGTGAAACACTCCTTCCCAACTACTAAGCCAAAGGAGGTTGTTCCCATTCGGTTACTAAATGACTTGAACCATTTAGTTCATTCTTAAATGTCCTAACTGTTTGCTAAGTCTAAATTTTTTATATAAATTCCATTCCCATATATTAAATACAACAAGAATAATAATTATAGGCAATAAACTGATATTTCCATTAATAAACCAAAGTATTGATCCAATCATAAGTTTGCACAATAGGCTAGTGTATTGTTTAGTCCTAAACTATCAAATATACCCCACCACTCGTCCATATTATCTTGTGTCATGTGCTCCTAAGAACCTATAAATTTGTTCTATATGCACAGTTGTCCCCATGTCCTAATATGCTATGTTCTCTAAACCGGTCCAAGTCCCTTATGATTGGTCGGCAACAAGTCCAGATCATGGATACAAATGGTGCCATGATCCGCAGAAAGTTTCCCAACTGTCCGTAGTATTACCGAGTAATACCGCACACACACGGTCCTCCAACCACCGATACAGCCCCACAAACTTATCGGTTGGTTCGCATGTGACCTGCCCACGCAACCCATTCACACTTCACCTACGGTACAACCGCTCATCGACCCACCATGTATGTGACTGGCCCATGATCAGATCCTTGGCCGATCATGTGGATTCTGGGACTTGATCAACTCATCCTATTATCCGCAATCCTTAACAACATGCTACAATTCCGATAGAGAGAGAGAAAGAGATGTTCTGTCCGAACCCACCCAAATCGCCGACAAAATGGCCATGTCGTGGTCGTGGTTCAGGCAGGCATTCGTACACACCTTGGGAGTCCCGGCTGACTTGCCTTGATCCTTAGCCGCACTTGAAGACATTTATGATCCTTCATGCAACCCTTAATTATCTGCTTCCTACCGCACCCAATCTCCGTTCAACCGCCGGTGATTTCCTTCAAGGAATCTGGCCAGAAATATTCTTTCTTTCCTTAGGCCTTCACGCCAATTGCCTTGTGAATTTCTGGGAATTTTCCCTCTATTTGTGATGGCGAAAATGGCCAAGGACTTCTATTTTTATAGGCCATTGTTATCCTCAAAACCTCCCATGGCCGAAAGGGTGCAATTGGTAGGCGAATGGGTGCCAAATCACTTGTGCCCCTTGGCTTGTAACCGCCCATGACTCAGCTAGTGTCACTAGCTGTCCCAACTAGACAACACTCCTTCCACCTGAGTTGAGCTGAGTGTCATCTGACCCCACGGACCTAGTTATACCATTCAGCTCTTTCCAGCTGAACACTCCTTTTCCAACTTCTTTCCCACTCGGGTAAGCTCCATTCTCACTGAAATTAGCCATCTTATGACCATGGAACACTTCTCTTGATCTTCCTTGACCGTATGTATGTTGTTCCGGTCCCTTGGTCCATCCCACCGACCCTAGCGTGAGTCATGGATGTTATAGGCAGTACTCGAGAGGGATCTTTGGGATTTGCCCGAGAAAGTTCAGGTCAGGTGGACTCCAATCGTATAACCGAGAATACATCTCTCCACACAATATGAAGGTAGCATATCCAGAATTTGTAACTCGTTGATATTATATATTTGTTGAATTTCCAAGATTTTCTGTAGGTTTGAAACTTCTGAGATTTGTTTGTAATCAATTGATCTAAGCTTAGCTTTTAAGGAACAAATTTTGTTATAAGTATTGTAAATAAGGGTTGCTTTTAAACAGAGAGTGACTTTTTCTTTGTTCTTATCCTTCTTCACAAATCTCATCTTTCAAAAGGAAGAACATAATTTGTATCATGTGGCTCTTTTTTTCTAGCTTCGGATCTATTCACTTCGACAAGATCCGATTTTGTTTTTGTTTTTCTGATTGCCTCTCTTGCTCTTCTTTTTTATTCAGTCATATAATAAAACTCATGCATGGTTCTTCCCAAATTGGATTTTGTTTTCAGTTTTCTGTTCTTCCCCATATATGGTTAATTATTCCAGCAAGTAATCTTCGAAGCTTTCGTTTAGCCGTAGCTTGATTTTCGGAGGTAGAGAAAAGTAATATATTCGTCGATGTGCCAAACTTATGGCGGACCCTGGTCTCAAGGTGGAGTTTTCTACGACGATTAAGAATTGAGGTGAGAATTTTGATTCCTTGAAGATTATTGAAGCGGCGGTGGTGACTCTCTCGGGGCTCTACTTCTGGTAAAATCTGGGGTAAGAAATTCTGTCGATGAAGGCGAAAATCCGGTGACGTTTGCTACGGCGATCGTGGATTTTCGAGCACTATTTATGTTTTTGCGATAACTCACGTTGTAACACGTGGTGTAATGTAACACTTTTCTTTTCTTAGTCGTGTCAGTACATTAGACCAATTAAACTTGGTGTATTTCTGTCAAAATCGTAAATGTTATCGAGTTCGTCTGTAATTTCTGGGACGGTTTTGGCCTTTCGATCTTTGAATGGTAACAGCGGTCAAGGTCCGCGAGCGGTCAATACCGCTTTTGTTTACCATTCATAATAATTAGTTCTCAAAAATACAGATGTTGTTACGGAAATTCGACCTAGTCAATACTACGGGCTACGATCTGAAATGTCTGAACTACGAGGTAAGATATGAATTAAAAATGAGGCCGGAACAGTTCTTTATTGATCTTAAGGCCGGAGCCGAGCTATGAACAGGATGGTACGAGGTGTGAGTCCGTCGAATGACATGCTCACTAAACAATACTTGAGGTCGGAGCTTTATAGAAGTAGCTCGGCCTCATTCAAGTTACAATCTGTCTCAAATGAAGAGTGAATGGTCCTATTTATAGTGCTTGTACGCTGACTTCTCTTTGGGACGTTGACTCCTTAGCGGGCTTGTCTTCTTGGGCCGATATCGAATGTAATTGACTTAGCAAGATTTCCAATGGGCTTTGGATGGGTGCTAAACCCATATCCAACAATTAGCCCCCCCCCCCACAGTTCGTCGAGCCATGATGATGAGGTCGGCGAATTTCTCCGAGAATTTAAGTCAGGCGGAAATCTTGTCAGGTCACTTCTGCTTTGGATCATGCTTTTAGCGGAACAACGCGTCTTCACGGATATTTGACACTTGAATCGTTGCGAGATTTATTTATTACTTTAACTTTTCGTCTCCCTGGCTTCCGCGCTTTTTCCTCTGCAATCTTACGCCTTCTCTCTCTGTTGCTAGTGATTTTTGGTTTTTCTTTAGATCTCCTGAGTTAGTATGCGAGCAGGAGTGGCTTTTATTTATCTTCCAGCAGCAGTGATTCGGATTCTTCTGGTTCGCAAGGAGTGGATTATGTGCGATTTAGGCTTTCTCGTGACGACGAGGAGTACTTTCTTTCTCGGGGTGGCTGGATACTTCGTCCGTTCTGGGGTAATCCGATGATGAAGAAACATGTTGTGTGTCAGCCGTTTTCTGATTTTTCTCTTCCTCCACTTTTGGAGGAAGAAAACTTGGGTTCGTCCGCCGATGTTGAGCGAGGCGAAGGGAGTGAACATGATTCGGGTATTGGTGCGGATACATCGGGTCGCGAGCGTGTGGGCGATGATTTGGCTGAGCCCGGGGATGGTACTTTGGGGGCTAGTGCTTCTGCTTCTGCTAGTCGTTCACAATCGGCAGTTCCGAAGGCAGGAAAGAAGAAGAAGACGAAAAAGAAAGAGGTTACAACTGGCGATGGAGATTCGCGAAGGACGGTGGTTGCTCGGTCAATTCCTCCGTCCATTTGTAAGCAAGATTCTTTGGATACCCTTTTGCAGGGTCGTATCCGTATTCCTGGTCTTGATTATCGCATGCCGTCCCCAGGAGAAAGGCCCTGGCATGCTCCTCCTGGGTGGGTTTGTTTGAATGAGAGTTTATTCTCTGAGTGTCATTTGTTGTTCCCCCTTCCGAGGCTCTTGGTTGAATACTGCGAGGCGAGGAAGATAGCTATCTCTCAGCTTTGTCCGGGGGCCATTCGTAACATGGTGGGCGCTTTGATTATGGCGGCTGATGATGGTTTTGAGATGTCCACCGGTTTCTTTTGTAGGTTGACGTCGATAGTGGTTAATCGAGGGACCGCCAGAACTTTTTATTCGAAGCTTTTGCCTATGCATTGTCTGAAGATTGTGTCCGATCCTCCGGACAAAATGGACCGTTGGCAGGACGGCTATTTCTTTGCGCGAATTAACAACACATTGACGTTTGATGTAAATAAGGTCTTCCTTTCGGCTTGGAATACTGATCCTGGTAGTTACCTTTCTCCTTTGTTCTTCCTTTTTATTTGGGTGTTTGCTGTTGTTTACGTGGCTCGTCTTTGTACTTGTTTATTTGTTCTGCAGACTGTTCCCCTTCTGGTTTCTGGACTACGGATTTTTTTGAGAACTTAACGAAGATGAAGGCCCATCTTCTGATATCCTGGCCTTCGAGGAAGGATAAAGAGAGCAAAGCTCGTTTTGATTTGAAGGTTCGTGCTTGTTTTCAGAAAATTGATTCAGGTATGGATCCTTCCTCTTCCCTCTTTTTTTTGAGGTTGTGGCGTTGCGTCCGCCTTCTGATTTTTTGATTGCCTTGTCAGAATATTTGGGATTGGTGTCTTCTGGTCGTCCGGTCAATGTATCAATGTCTCCCCGTCTTCATGGGAAACGTCGTAAGGTTTTGAATGAGGACCGTGATTACCCTGTTGCGAGTTGTTCCTCTGGAGAGCTTGCCTTGATTGCAGGGGGTCCGCCTGTTCTTGATCTAGAGACGAGTCCTGTTGTTGCGGAGCAGGTTGTTATACGGTCGTTTGTAGACCAGAGTGAAGGGGTTGAATTTGACCTCGGTCGAGACCGGGAGATCGAGCCTGTTCAAGTGTCCATTCCTGATTCTGGTGCTCTGGGAACGGGGGCTTTGCTTCCTGAGGGGGGACGTGTTAGTGTTGAGGCTTCCGACATTTTGTGTTCTGGGGTGGCTAAGGGGGATCATGCAAGGAGGGAATTGGGTGTCCGGGAGCCTGATCCGATGGATTTTTCCTGGTCGTATCATCATACTGGGGCGACTCCCTTTTTGGATGATAAACGATCTTGTGCCAAACTTCTTCAGTTAATCGCGATGAAGCCTCCGCGGAATTTAATTCCTACTGACGAGATGCTCAGGCCCGATCTTCAGGAAGATTTCAGTCATTGTGTTGTTAATGTAAGTTTGTTTATTCTTTTGTTGGGCCGTGTGTTTGGCTGATCTTTCCTCGTTTTATCTTCCGCTTCCTTTGTGTGTTTCTTTTGTAGTTGGCTGCTGCTTTTAACCGGCTTAGGGATTGTTATGAACTTGACATGAGGCATTCCGAGCTGGCGGGCGGCGTTCTATGAGGACAGGTCGACGGGTTGGGTGGTTCAGTTCGTGAGTTGGAGGCTGCTCGCGTTCGGCTTAAGGAGGCTGAGATATCTGCGTCTGCCCTGGTGCTTGCGAAGCGGAGTGTTACGGACCTCGAGAAAAGAGTTAGAGACCTTGAAGGTGCGAATGGTGATGAGCGTCGCGAGGTCGAACGCATGCGGTCATAAGCGATGAGCTGCGAGCTTCCTTTGACGAGTGCCTCCTGTTTGAGCGGAGAGACCGTTATGAAATATTCGCCGATCATCTTGTGAAGTTGAGGTCGGAGAGGGAGCGGGAAGAGCGTTATGTTGGGAAGCTTCTTGTTCTTAATCAAGTGGTTGATGTTCTTGATGCATACCGATTGCTAGTTCAAGAAGGCATTCATGTTCCTTCCTTGTTGATTGCTCAGTGGGAGCTGGACAAGCCTTTGCTTCGTCAAGAAGTTAGCGCGTTGAAGCATGTTGCTCTTGACTCTCGTGACGCGCTTGTTGTGCCCTTTTTCATTGATAGTGCTATTATTGATGGGGTGGCAGGCATGGGCGAGGTGAGCGCTCTACCTTTTGAGGCTGCGGCTACTCCTGAGGAGCCGGGCTTTTTAGATTGATTACGCGTTTGCGTTCTGTGTTTTGTTATGGAGGTGTCTGGCTTTCGGCCTTATTTCTCCCTCTTTTTTTTGTAGCGGACTTGATTGGTTGCTTTCCGTATGTAAATACTTATCCTGTGACTGTTTGTTGCGTCGTGATCTAGTTTTTCTGCTCGAAGAATGCCTTAACACCTAGGGGATTTTTCCTTTAGTTCCCGAGGTTTTACCGTTTGTCTTTATTGCTCTTCGAAACTTGTCTTTGCATTGAAGGTTGCGTTGGTAACTGTTGTGCTGCTTTGAAAACTGTTCCTTTTTTTATTATAAATGTTCCCTTGTTCCTTTTGTTTTGTCGGTCGGACTCATATTCTGGTTTGCACATTATCGCGTTCGGGTAGACCCCCGCCGTAAGGCTATGAGTCGAAGTTTCTGTCCAATAGTCTCGATGCTTGGGCGTATTCCAGGAGCCTTTCTTGTTCATTGTCTTTGTAGTCGTGAGGGTGATTTCGATGTGTTGCTGATTTTAGTAATGAGTCGGGGTCGGGCTGGTTCTCCTTCTTTTTTGAGGAAGGAGGCGTGGTCGTTGTCAAACCGTCCAGGAGATCCATGGGATCAGTTCTTGAGGCCCAGTTGTCGTAGTGGGGTTGATGTTTACCCCAGCTTGGACTGCTTCGGTCAGTTTCCTTTGCTTGGATCCTCCGTTTTTCCGAGGGCGGCCTTGCAGAGAACAAACGTTTGATGTGGCGCTTGTGGTGCGATTTTTTCGTTTGTTCGTTGTTGCCCCTTTTTGTGTTTTCCCTTGTAGTGGGGGCGTGAATCCTTGTTCGAGCGAAACCGTCTTTCAAGAAATTGGCTTCTTTTGTTTTGTTGTTTTTTTTTGTTTGTTTCCTTGTAATTTTGACAAGAATTGTATTGAATGAAAAGGAGATTCGTTGTTATCTTCCTTGTATTTCTTTTATGTTGTTTGCGAGTCGTTTCTCGGCTTTGGGCGAGATCAAATTTTAGGTGTGAGTACGTGCCCGGCTTATCCTGTTTTTGATTTTATCGAATAGAAACAATGCTCGCCCATTTACATACAGATGTTTGTGAGTGCGAGCTTAGGCTCGGCTTATCTCGTCATCTGTCAAGTTACCTAGGCGCGAGTACGTGCTCAGCTTATCCTGTGGAGTCCCTGGACATAGTTGTGCGAAGGAAGTTCGGCTTACGAAACTTTTCCTGGAGGCTCGTGCGGGGTCTGGGCCCGTCTTACAAAAATGTGACGCATTATGTCATTGTGCATGGGACACATGTTTATTTGATCGATCGTTTGGCCAGAATGTCGATAGTTAGTTGTTAGGGGGTTAAGTAGTGCAAAATTGTATGAAGATTTTTGGTATTTTTTAAAAAAAAAGATAAGGGTGAGTGAGCCTTATAAAGACTGCCTACGTACTCTCGGATAAGAGATCAAGTCGAGCGTAGTTCTTTTTGGTTGCTACAATAATGCGAAAGAAAACCTGCTTTCACCTTGGGCGATTGTGATCCAGCAACATCACCTTTCAAAGGGTGCTAGAGTGTTCCGGGCTGATCGACGCGTTCTCTCTGTTCGTCGTGAAAATTTTCCTGGCTTTGCTCGTTGCGATTGCCTGTTCGGTATGTCCGGGTAGCTCGAACATCTTGGTCATGGCGCCATTGCGTTTGACGGAGAGCTCTCGCGGTCTTGATGCTCGCGGGGTCCTTCGGAAGGCGAGGTTGACTGAGCTGTTTGGTTCTAACGTGATTTTGATTGCTTTCTGACCGCCGGAACCGAACTTGATTGTAAGCGAGTCGTTATGGCTTATTCCGAAATTTACTTGGTTTCTGGTGGCGGGAGTAGTTTCTTCCCCGCTTCCTAATTTTGTTGCGAAAGTCTTGTCTGCTCGTCTCTACTTGCTGACGTCCCGGGTGCGTTCTTGTGTTGATTGTTCCGGACTGTCTGAAGTTGACGATCCTTCATTGGTGTGTGAGTTCGTTCGCCCGCTGTGTCGGTCTTGTCGCGATTTTTGCGGCGAGCTCGTTTAGGCTGCATTTCGACAGTCGTTTCCTGTTTCTCCCACCGTTGGTCAAGGGGTTCCGATTGTTCTTCTTCGCATATGGGGCTGCTCTTTCATTTCTTCCCTTTCGCGAGAGGTCGCTGGCGTGCTTTGATCGGCTGGAGCCGTTGTTTCGCTTTGATATTTGCTGAGTAGGAGACTTCGTAGGTGCCGACATTCGGTGGTGTCGTGTCCAGATCGCTGATGGAAGGTATTGAAAAGTCGGTCTTGGTTGTCGGTTTGTGTGGGCTTGTTTTGTGCTCGGTGTCGTTGGATGACGTTGCGGTAGGTCCCTGGTCTCTTCCTTTTTTCACTAAGGCGCCCTTGCGCGAATTCCTTTGTGTTTTCAGTTGAGGAGAGCTTTTTCATCAGCAGGTTCCGTTTTTCTTCGGTTGTGGCGAAGCCAGACGCTCGGTGGAGGGCATCTTCGAGGGTTCGTGCCCTGTTCGTCATTAGTTCGTAGCGGAGAGGCGACTCGTGCCAGAGCTCATATCGTAGTGCTGAGAGCCCTTCTTCATTTGTCGTTGGGGTTCTGGAAGCGGTGGCTTCGAACCTGTTGATATATGACCTAAGAGGTTCCTTCAGTCCTTGTTTTATGGCCCAGAGGTCGCTGTCTGGAGTTTCTTCTCAGTTAACCGCAGAGTGATGTTCGAGAAAGGAGGTTGTTAGTTGGTGATAACTGTCGATGGAATGTGCTCTCAGAGATAAGAACCAGTCGAGTGTTGTGCCACCTAGTTTGTCGACGAAGAGTCGGCAGTAACCGGCGTCGCGTTCTTCTTGGGGGAGTCGTGTTCGCACTAGCGCAGTATTAAAAGCCGTTAAGTATCGACGCGGATTTGAAGTTTCTTCATAGGTTGGCAGTTTGATTCCTTCGAGGTGCCCGACTAGTGTGTTTGTTATTCTTACTATGAACGGCGTGCTTTGATCTTCCTCGTGAAGTTGGTTGGGGCAGCTGTTGTTGTTTCTGGTTAGTTCGTTGGCCTGATCTTCCAAGGTTTCGACGAGAGGAGAGGGATCTCGGCCCTAGTCATTGAGAGCTCTGTTTCGCAGCTCGTAATTATAAGGGGTGTAGGCTGTCGTGGTGCTATTGTCATGAGGATCGTTGGGTAGGGCTAACAGATGTACCTCGTTTAACGAGTTTTGTGAGTTCATGTTTTGGATGAGCGGGTTTCGAGAGAGAGGGCTCGGAGTTTGCTCGTGTTGGTTTGAGAAGGGTCCTGTCATCTCGGCTTCGTCTTACAGTGTAAAGAAGTTTATAATGTCCCCATAAACGGCGCCAATTGTTGTTACGGAAGACCTAGTCAATATTACGGACTACAATCTGAAATGTCCGAACTACGAGGTATGATATGAATTAAAAATGAGGTCGGAACCGTTCTTTATTGATCTTAAGGCCGGAGCTGAGCTATGAACAGGATGGTATGAGATGTGAGTCCGTCGAATGACGTGCTCACTAAACAATACTTGAGGTCGGAGCTTTGTAGAAATAGCTCGGCCTCTTGTAAGTTACAATTTGTCTCAAATGAAGAGTGAAGGGTCCTATTTATAGTGCTTGTACGCTGACTTCTCTTTGGGCCGTTGACTCCTTAGCGGGCTTGTCTTCTTGGGCCGATATCGAATGTAATTGACTTAGCAAGATTTTCAATGGGTTTTGGATGGGTGCTAAACTCATATCCAACAACGGACAGAAAAAATGTAAAAGCAGTCCGCTGCGTACTTAAATTTGTCAAGTGTGACCGCACTTAGCATTCGAAACCAAAATCTCAATAGCCGACAAAAAAATTACATTCGTTGACTAAATTCACACGCGTCTCATAAAACGAATACAACTAGAGATCGATTCCCACGTTGATTGTGATCGAAGCGACTTCACAACTGGTTTTCCCTCTCAGGAAATTCGAAGGAAATAGAAAGACAACTTCTCCGTCGCAATTTCATTGCTTCCTAATCGATTTTTCTCCTTTTTTGCATATTAATTTTCCTTGTGCCGACCGTTTCCAGCAATCTCCTAAATGGTAATTTTAAATTGATTAGGCCCCAATTCGACTATTTGGAGAAGAAGAACAAAAAAAATGGAATTGGGGATTGTTTGGTTAGTTAGAGCCGCTTGGATCGCTGCTATACTTCCTATGGTGATCGCTTCGATACCCATTTCAAAGCTGAGATCTTTTCATGAACTAGTTTTAGGTTTCGCCAGGAGAGGCAAGATTCTCCACCCGTCCTCTTCTCAGGTTATTCCTCAACTTTTTTTCTTCTTGGAAATCTGATTATTTATTCAAATCTGGGCCTTCAAATCTGTTGTTTTTTAATCCGATTGAAAAAAAAAATTCAATTTTGATTGAATTCCGATTGAAAATGTGAGTTTCGTACGTTTAGTCTGAATCTCAGGTTTTAGTTTCAGAACTGTTCCATTTTTGTTGCTGTATATTTTATTTTTTTGTTATTGATGTAGAAGTGGACAGTCCCTCAGAAATACTTTGCTCACTTCTATGTCATCGGAGTGGCGTGGACGACTCTTCTGCTCGCTACCACTTGGATGTATGCTTGCAAAATGGCGCCTTTGTTGTCTGACGAGTTCCATATGTCTGACGTTGCAAGCCATTTTAACTGGAGGTTCCCATGTTTTCTCCTTTCATAAATCGCATTTGACTCCAGTCGAGCATCGGTTCAATGTATGGCGAGCAGTGTTTCTACTTCTTCTGATGGAAATCCAAGTTTTAAGACGCCCTTATAGAGTCAATCTATGTATTTAAGTATAGCCCTTCTGCTCGGATGAACATTCTTGGTTATCTCGCTGGATGGTTGTAAGTTTCTCAGTAAAACTCCTCTCACATTGTCAAATGTCTACAGTTTGATTGGCTTTGATTTGGGCTTCTAGTTTCTATACAGCAGCGCCTTTATCACTCTGCGTCAATATAGCTCCAGAGGTAGCAAGATTCACCGGAAATCAAGTGGCTGAGTTCATTGCTAAAGGAAAAAGCCATACCTCAGCCCCTGAGTTTGATTTATTATCATCTTTAAGCCCTTTGATGAAGCTCGGATCGCGCCAGTTGATTGGTGGACTCATTTTCCTCTGGGGATGGTTACATCAACGCCGATGTCATGCCATTCTCGTAAGTTTTATTAAACATTTTGCCTCGTTGTTTGTATGTATTTTGGATCATGAGAGATGCAAAAATGTCAATGCAGGGATCGCTCCGGGATAATCCTAGCCAAGCAAATGAGTACATAATACCACATGGAGATTGGTTTGAGATCGTATCTAGTCCACATTACTTAGCAGAAATCGTAATGATTCCTTCTCTAGTAGACATCTTCATGTTCTTCGATCATTCTCTTCACGAAATGGTGTAATGTAGGTTTTATACATGGGCTTGCTGATTGCGAGTGGAGGAACTGATATAACGATCTGGCTACTCTTTGGTTTTGTGGTATGGCAACAGTTTTCTTATTGTCAAGATTACTAATGAAATGCTTTGTTTGGATTCAGAGAAATTGTATTTATGTCCTTTTCTTTGTAGGTTGGGAATCTGACATTAGCAGCTGGAGAAACTCACCT